>WNGS01004511.1:7907008-7925587 GCA_020271785.1 Procambarus virginalis
AACTGACTTCCCATTCCTAATCCTTTTTGTACCAAGCTTTCTTTCTACCTATAAAGTTCTTCAGATCCTTGGTTATCCATTTCCTTTAGTATTCCATTGTTATCCATTAGTATTCGATCTATTCGATCAGTGTTGAGAATGAACGCGAAAGGGATCTGGGAGGGGGAGTAGAAATAGCCTAAGCTATTCTATCCCTTTGAGATGTATTTCTTTCTTGTCTCAATAAACATACTTGAACTTGAAGGGGTCTGGGGGGTTATGATTAGCAAGAACCCAAACCCAAAAAATCAATTCCTAATGTTCGCAGCAAGGCAACAGGACACTGGGATTCATTAATGGAAGCGCCACAATCAAGACACCCTGACGACGCTATATCCCATATTCTGTAACTCCTTCCTATTGTTTTTTTTTATGTTTTCATAGTTTCGCATCCAATTCATTACTCTAATAGTTACTGGGTTATTTGACTGTGTCAGGAGACTCTTATGTGATAAGAGTATTAAAACTCCAGTAGGTTTGTTAAGCATGTTCTGTCGTCTATGTTTAGGCTTTGTTGTAGATAAATTATACTTGGGTATAATTCATTAATTATACCCAAGTAATTCATTAATACCCAAATATAATCCATTAGTTTCTCACTAGTACTGTGCCTGTCAGGGACACTCGTTAGTCGTCGAGTGGTCACTGGCTGTTGTTATATATATTGTGACGTGTGACTATGACAACATAACGGGAGACATCTCCTGTCCACGAGGCTAACCATAGCCCGTGCAACTTGCCCGCTCCTGTGCCAGGTAAGTTACGGGCTCACCATAGCCCGTGCTACTTGGAACTTGTTCCAAGTAGCTGAATCTATAACAACAAACAACAACAACGACTATGACATGAGACATGTTTGTTGGCTTCAACCAGAGGATGCTGACCCTGTGGAAGGTTGTCATGGTGCTCGTTATTATATTTCTGATGGTGGTGCTGCTGGTGCTTCCCTGGTCTCCAAGTGTTACATCCTCGTCCTTGTAGCAGGTAAAGTGTCAGAGTCACTCTTACTTTGTTGCCCTCATAGGGAAGTGTATTATGCTGTGGTCAGTTTTCCAATGCAGTGTGAGTGGGAGGGTGAGCGAGCGTGAGAGAGAGTGAGAGAGTGAATGAGTGTCTAAATGTGAATTTACTATTAACTATTTGTGCCTGCAGTTTCGAGATGTTAGATCTTGGACCCGCCTTTCACACCGTCGGTTGTCTAATGTACTGTCCCCCGACCTTTTTCCTATATCATATCTTCACATGTTTCTAACACACACACACACACAACACACACACACACACACACACACACACACACACACACCACACACACACACACACACACACACACAACGAGGGGACATGGATGGAAGTTGAAACTCAGATGAGTCACAGAGATGTTAGGAAGTTTTCTTTTAGCGTGAGAGTAGTGGGAAAATGGAATGCACTTAAGGAACAGGTTGTGGAAGCAAATACTATTCATAACTTTAAAACCAGGTATGATAGGGAAATAGGACCATAGTCATTGCTGTAAACAACCGATGCTCGAAAGGCGGGATCCAAGAGTCAATGCTCGATCCTGCAGACACATATAGGTGAGTACATATAGGTGAGTACACACACACACACACACACACAATGTTTGTTTCTCAATGTTTCTCAATGTTTCTCTCAATGTTTGCCGATGATGCAAAAATTATGAGGAGGATTGAAACGGAGGACGATAGTAGGAGGCAACAGGATGACCTAGACAGACTGAGTGAATGGTCCAACAAATGGCTGTTGAAGTTCAACCCAAGTAAATGCAAAGTAATGAAACTAGGCAGTGGAAATAGGAGGCCAGACACAGGATACAGAATAGGTGATGAAGTACTTAATGAAACGAACAGAGAGAAAGATCTAGGAGTTGATATCACACCAAACCTGTCTCCTGAAGCCCACATAAAAAGAATAACGTCTGCGGCATATGCGAGGCTGGCTAACATCAGAACAGCGTTCAGGAACCTGTGTAAGGAATCATTCAGAATCTTGTACACCACATATGTAAGACCAATCCTGGAGTATGCGGCCCCAGCATGGAGCCCGTACCTTGTCAAGCACAAGACGAAGCTGGAAAGTCCAAAGGTATGCCACTAGACTAGTCCCAGAACTAAGAGGCATGAGTTACGAGGAAAGGCTGCGGGAAATGCACCTTACGACACTGGAAGACAGAAGAGTAAGGGGAGACATGATCACAACCTACAAAATCCTCAGAGGAATCGACCGGGTAAACAAGGATAAACTATTCAACACTGGTGGGACGCGAACAAGGGGACACAGGTGGAAACTGAGTACCCACATGAGCCACAGAGACGTTAGAAGGAACTTTTTCAGTGTCAGAGTAGTTAACGGATGGAATGCATTAGGCAGTGATGTGGTGGAGGCTGACTCCATACACAGTTTTAAATGTAGATATGATAGAGCCCAGTAGGCTCAGGAATCTGTACACCAGTTGATTGACAGTTGAAAGGCGGGACCAAAGAGCCAAAGCTCAACCCCCGCAAGCACAAATAGGTGAGTACAAATAGGTGAGTACACACGGGGCGCCGGTGGCGGTGTGGACAGCAACTGGACACGTAATCCTGTAGCCCGGGTTCGATTCCCGGCGCCGGCGAGAAAAACAAAATGGGCAGAGTTTTTTCACTCTGATCCCTCTGTTTACCTAGAAGTAAATAGGTACCTGGGAGTTAGACAGCTGTTACGGGCTGCTTCCTGTGTGTGTATGTGTACCCACCTATTTGTACTCGCCTAGTTGTGACTGCAGGATCGAGCATTGACTCTTGGATCCCGCTTTTCCAGCATCGGTTGTTTACAGCAATGACTCCGGTCCTATTTCCCTATCATACTTAGTTTTAAAATTATGAATAGTATTTGCTTCCACAACCTGTTCCTAAAGTGCATTCCATTTTCCCACTACTCTCACGCTAAAAGAAAACTTCCTAACATCTCTGACTCATCTGAGTTTCCAGCTTCCACCCATGTCCCCTCGTTCTGTTACTATTCCGTGTGAACAATTCGTCTATGTCACTCTGTCAATCCCTCTGAGTATTTTATACGTTCCAATCATGTCCCCCCTCTCCCTTTTCTTTCTAGTGTCGTAAGGCACAGTTCCTTCAGGAGCTCCTCATACCCCATCCATCATAGCTCTGGGATGAGTCTCGTTGCAAACCTCTGAACCTTTTCCAGTTTCCTTATATGCTTCTTCAGATGGGGACGCCATGATGAGGCGGCATACTCTAAGACATATGCAGCAGCCTCGCATACACCGCAGATGTTATTCTTTTTATGGAGGCTACAGGTGACAGGTTTGGTGTGATTTTAACTCCTAGATTTTTCTCTCCGTCCGTTTCATGAAGTTCTTCATATCCTATTCTGTATCCTGTGTCTGGCCCCCTGTTTCCACCACCTAGTTCCATTACTTTGCATTTACTCGGGTTGAACTTTAGCAGCCTTTTGTTGGACCATTCATTCAGTCTGTCTAGGTCATCTTGTAGCCTCCTACTATCATCCTCTGTTTCAATCTTCCTCATAATTTTTGCATCATCAGCAAACATTGAGAAAAAAGAGTGTACACCCTCTAGGAGATCATTTACATATATCAGAAACAGTATAGGTCCAAGGACTGACCCCTGCGGGACTCCACTTGTAACGTCTCGCCAATCTGAGACCTCACTCCTCATAGTGACTCGCTGTCTTCTGTTGATGAGGTACTACTTTATCCAATGGAGTACCTTACCTTTCACTCTTGCCTGCATCTCCAGCTTTTTCACTAGCCTCTGGTGTGGTACTGTGTCAAAGGCTTTTTAGCAATCCGAAAATATGCAGTTTGCACCCTTCGCTTTCTTGCCTGATTTTTGTTGCCTGGTCGTAGAATTCAATTAATCCTGTGACGCAGGACTTGCTATCCCTGAACCTATGTTTTGCTGTGTTACAAAGTTCTTTCGCTCCAGATGTTCTACTAGTCCTTTTCGCACAATCTTCTCATCAGCTTGCATGGTGTGCAAGTTAGGGACACTAGCCTGCAGTTCAGTGCCTCCTGTCTATACCCCTGCTTGTATATCGGGACTACATTAGCCGCTTTCCAAATTCTTGACAGTTCCCCTGTTGCCAGTGATTTGTTATACACTATGGAGAGTGGCAGGCACAGTGCTTCTGCTCCTTCCTTTAGTATCCAAGGGGAGGTTCCATCTGGGCCTATAGCCTTTGTCACATCCAACTCTAGTAAAAGCTTCCTTACTTCCCCACTATTAATCTCAAACTCTTCTAGTGGTTCTTTATTAATTATTCCCTCTCTTATCTTTGCAACATCTCCTTGCTTTAAAGTGAAGACCTCCTGGAATTTCTTATTCAGTTCCTCGCACACTTCCTTGTCGTTTGTAGTGAATCCGTCTGCCACTATCCTTAATTTCATAACCTGTTCTTTTACTATTGTTTTCTCCTGATGTGGCTGTGCAGCAATTGAGGCTGAGTCCCTTGCTTGCTGTCATTTATGTCATTTTCTTATTGCCTTTCTGCCTCTCTTCTCATCCTGACATATTCATTCCTGCTCTCTGGTATCTTTCTCTGCTCTCAAGTGTCCTGTTATTTCTATAGTTTCTCCATGCCCTTTTACTTTGCTGCTTAGCTAGCCTACATCTCTGATTAAACCATGGGTTTGTGTGTGTGCGCGCGAGCGTGCGTGTGTGTGCGTGTGCGTGTGCGTGTGCGTGTGCGTGCGTGTGTGTGTGTGTGTGTGTACCCAACTTTTCTCATACATGAGAGAGGCTATACACAGCTTGAACTCATATCCGAGATATATTAGGCAGCTGGAGCATGCCTCTGTTAACTTGATTTGTATAATATCCTCATATAGGTGATTTCGTGCGCCAATTCATCTGTGTGATTGTGCATGTATGTATATGTGTGTGTGTGTGCTCGGCAAGATGCCCTCGCAGGGTTGAGCTTCAGCTCCTAAGCATCGCCTTTCGAAAAAACTAATATAGTTTATCATAATGACTGCAATTAATTGATACCGATATTTACAATTTTGTATTGTGTATTGATTGTTATATAAGTACACACAATCCGATACACAGCAGTATGCCTCATGAAATATACCACCTTTGAGACCTATTTAATTTACATTAATTTATAACATTAAGGATCTTTCAGGGATGATTGTTGTAGTGATGAGGATTGGATACTGCCGCTGTCTACCAGAACCCGAGGAACCCGTGGAACCCGTGGAACGCAGGGCGAGACCCGCCCTGGGGTATGTACGCCCCCAGGACGGCCGACCACCTCCCTCTCACCCACGACCCTTCAGGCAGACCACCTCCGGAGGCCGGCCAAGGGAACACACTAACGCTACTCCAGAACAAACGTCACTACCCAACATCAGCTTATATGGCTTTAGCGATCCCCTCGCCTCGTCTGCACCCTCTGCAGGAGGATCCTTCAAGCCTCCTGGAGGAGCCATGCTGGCCACCAGCCGACCGGAAGATGGACTTCCTAGTTACGAAGAAGCCATAAGGACAGCGACTCAGCCTTCCAAATTATAAGCCAGAGGTGCAGGGTCAGCAGGTGTTGCAAACTTTTTTTTACCTTTATTATATATATTAGTCTTATGCGTAATTACAATTTTATGACATATACTCCTGTGTGTGTTTAAAATTTAAACACAATTTATAGCAATTTTTCCGTTCTTTCCAATGATACCAAACAAATGATCTTTCAATAACACTTTTGTCCCCAACACTCGCGTCACGCCCAGCAAACAAAACAAGTTCCAAAAGATAATAAAAACAAATTAAAACTATTGGTAATTTTTCTGTGATGTTGTTAGAGACGGTTCTTAAAATATGTGCACTTATGCTCGGGTGGACACAGACATGCCAAGATGTATAACGCTGAATACAAGTTAGAATATAATTTTGAAGAACAACCCTTTGATACACAGCTTTTGTCCTTGCTTGTATTTTGGTGCGTGTTGTAGTCTGGTGTACATGTATATGTGTTTTAGGTACATATTTTGTATTTTGGGTAAATGTGTGTATTCTGGGTAGCTTTGAGTTTTGTCGATGTCCTCTCTAGTGTTGTCACAATTCCTCCATCTCTTTTACTTGCTGTTGGAGATGGCTAATGACTTCCAGTGTTGACTCTAGTTGTCTCGTTATGAGATCAAACCTATATTTATAGGTATATAGCTTCATTTCATTTTTTGTACACTTAGGCAACAGCAAGGCGTTCCTCTAAGCATATTTGGTTAAATATGACCGCATTGCTGTCGTTCTTATAGTGTAAGCTTTCTATGTTTTTTTTTCTTAGTGTTGGTATTAAAAGGAACAGTCAAGTTACCGAATGTCATAGTAAAGTAACTCAAATAATTACTGAATGATTTATTTTCTACCGCGTTTCGTTCCACTCTGGAACATCTTCAGGTAAAGAATGAATACACAAGGTGCATTTTGGGTTAAATGTACATATGGAAGGGGTGAAGTTGAGTGGGGGTGAAGTTGAGTGGGGGTGAGGTTGAATGGGTGAGGTGAATGGGGTGAGGTTGAATGGGGTGAGGTAAAGGTCAAAAGGATATGGAGGGATGGCAATCAAACCTAGGAAAAGGAATAGAGGAATAAGGTAGGAGTAAGGAAAGGCCGAGGCAGTCAAACATTAGGTAAGGCGTTGCTTGGTACTCTCGGTGGGTTGGGGGAACTCGTAGAGATGTCGCCGTTATCCGGTGTTTTGCCAGATCTGGATCTGAGTGTCGGCAAGGTAGCGAAGTCGTTATTCTGTATAGTCAGAGAGGGTCGTTTTTTTTCTCTTATAAGTACAACATCCAGGATTTGCAATCTTCTTTTTTTTGTAATTAAACACTAGCATGTCCCTAGTGAGTGTTGTGTTACGTACACTTTGCATATGATTTCCAGGGGCATCAGCTTGTAGATGGCAGGACAGCCTTCACGAAAGCTTTGTGGTGGTTACACCAATATAAGTCAATCTAAGGTGACATCCTTCACGTGTAAATTGGTATGCCACGTGTGCTTTTTTATACGTTTTTATTGTATTTACATTTACAATTCTAAATCGAATCAGCCTCAACGACTTTTGCATCTAATCTGTTACATTTATTGACGGTTCTGACATTGAAAAAGTTCTTCCTGGTGTTTTTTAGACTCATTTGCGTTTTCAGTTTCCATCTATGACCCGTCGTTCTGCTGTTCTTAGCTCTGAACCATGCTGCTTTGTTTACCTTATTAATTTCACTTAGAATCTTGCATGTTGTTATCATATCCCCCCCTATCTCTCATTTACTGTGTGTGTGTGTGTGTGTGTGTGTGTGTGTGTGTGTGTGTGTGTGTGTGTGTGTGTGTGTGTGTGTGTGTGTGTGTGTGTATGTGTGTGTGTGTGTGTGTGCGTGTACTTACCTATTTGTACTTATCTATTTGTGCTTGCAGGATCGAGCATTGACTCTTGGATCCCGCCTTTCCAGCTATCGGTTGTTTACAGCAATGACTCCTGTCCCATTTCCCTATCATACCTAGTCTTAAAAGTATGAATAGTATTTGCTTCCACAACCTGTTCCCCAAGTGCATTCCATTTTTCCACTTAAAAGTATGAATAGTATTTGCTTCCACAACCTGTTCCACCAAGTGCATTCCATTTTGATTAGGCATGACCACTTGGTCATTTACCAGCACACTACTCTCACGCTAAAAGAAAACTTCCTAACATCTCTGTGACTCATCTGAGTTTCCAGTTTCCACCCATGTCCCCTCGTTCTGTTATTATTACGTGTGAACATTTCATCTATTTCCACTTTGTCAATTCCCCTGAGTATTTTATATGTCCCTATCATATCTCCTCTCTCCCTTCTTTTCTCTAGTGTCGTAAGGTTCAGTTCCTTCAGTCGCTCTTCATATCCCTTCCCTCGTAACTCTGGGACAAGCCTCGTCGCAAACCTCTGAACCTTCTCCAGTTTCCTTATGTGTTTCTTCAGGTGGGGGCTCCATGATGGCGCGGCATACTCTAAGACGGGTCTCACGTATGCAGTGTAAAGCGCCCTAAAAGCCTCCTCATTTAGGTTTCTGAATGAAGTTCTAATTTTCGCCAGTGTAGAGTACGCTGCTGTCGTTATCCTATTTATATGTGCCTCAGGAGTTAGATTAGGTGTCACATCCACTCCCAGATCTCTTTCTCGAATCGTTACAGGTAGGCTGTTCCCCTTCATTGTGTACTGTCCCTTTGGTCTCCTATCACCTGATCCCATTTCCATAACTTTACATTTACTGGTGTTAAACTCCAGTAGCCATTTCCCTGACCATCTCTGCAACCTGTTTAAGTCCTCTTGGAGGATCCTACAATCCTCGTCTGTCACAACTCTTCTCATTAATTTTGCGTCATCCGCAAACATTGACATGTATGACTCCACTCCTGTAAACATGTCATTTACGTAAATTAGAAAGAGGATTGGTCCCAGCACCGATCCTTGAGGTACTCCACTTGTTACTGTTCTCCAGTCCGACTTCTCGCCCCTTACCATTACCCTCTGGCTCCTTCCTGTTAGGTAGTTCTTCACCCATTCTAGGGCCTTTCCGCTTACTCCTGCCTGCCTCTCAAGTTTGTATAGCAGTCTCATGTGCAGTACTGTATCAAAGGCCTTTTGGCAGTCAAGAAATATGCAGTCTGCCCAGCCTTCTCTGTCCTGCCTTATCCTTGTTACTTTATCATAGAATTCTAAAAGGTTTGTTAGGCATGATTTCCCTGTCCAGAAACCATGTTGGTGCTTGTTTACAAACCCAATGCTCTCCAGGTGCTCAACAAGTCTTAGCCTAATTATTCTTTCAAGTATTTTGCAGGGGATGCTTGTCAATGATACGGGTCTGTAGTTAAGTGCCTCCTCCCTGTCACCTTTCTTGAAAATCGGTACGACATTTGCCTCCTTCCAGCAACTGGGCAATTCTCCCGACATAAGTGACTCATTAAAGATCATTGCCAGAGGCACACTGAGAGCCTGCGCTGCCTCTTTAAGTATCCACGGTGATACTTTGTCTGGTCCAACAGCTTTATTTGCATCCAGTGTTGTCAACTGTTTCATTACCTCCTCTGCTGTCACCTCTATGTCTGATAGTCTGTCATTTAGGGTAATCGCTTCTAACAATGGGAGCTGCTCAGGCTCGGTTGTGAACACTCCATGGAAATTTGCATTCAGTACTTCGAAGATTTCCTTGTCGTTTCTGTATATGCCCCTTCTGTTTTCCTCAGTCTTGTCACTTGGTCATTTACCGACATCTTCCTTCTTATATGGCTATGTAGTAATTTAGGTTGCTTTTTCGCTTTGACTGCAATATCATTCTCATAATTTCTTTCCGACATTCGTCTTATGTTAATGTAATCATTCCTAGCTCTGTTNTTAACTGAAGTTAATTACACAGGCATCTTAGGAAGAGCTATTCCCAATTGCAAAATGGCTATTTGGCCTTTGAGAAATAGTGGACATGGAAACCCTGATGACCTGTGACCGCTGAGGTCATTAAATCCTTCCGCCTCCAAGTCTAGTCCCACTAGTGACGTCACTGATGGTGACTTACTGAAGTAGTTTGACAATTTACGATACTCTTTATACTTTAAACCGGGATATTATACAATTTGGATGAAGACTGATTTCTCTAAATAAGTGAATACTATAGAATGATTCATTATACGAAACTGTGAACAAAGGCGCCAGTTATCTTCACCGCCAATCCCCAGGGGATGAGTCTTGTGCTCCAGAGTCAGGTCACTACCACTTGACTCCAATCTTCCCAAACTTCCATGTCTAAGATAACAATACTGGATAATTCTTACAACAAACCTAATTTGTTACAACCCCCCCCCCCCCTGCACAAGCAACTTAGTAAACCTGGTTAATTTGTACAAACTAACGAGGTTTAGTATCCCAACCCACAATAAACTCAACTCGTGCCACAAACAAAAGCTAACGTAACTAAGAAAATTCGACAATCATTAGATTGTCCAACAACATAAAAAAAACATGTTCAAATTCATAAATATCTCAGCTGTCAACTGACAGCAATCCTCCAACATCAGGAAACATACATCCTACTCTTACTGACATAGCTAAATAACATGTCTCTACTCTAACAACAAAGACTAGCTATTAAAATCTCTTGGCTCTTCACTAGCCAAGCTCATGTGTCCTCTAGAGCCGGACATACCGTGCTCAAACATAAAGCATAAAAGTTATAACTACAGACTGAACTTTCAGTCATCCGGGAGCGTACTACTGAACTCTTACTAAGTTCACATCCGTGTACTATCCACTCCCCAATCAATGTCAACCTTGACATGCTAAGGAACGCACCTAATGTTTATTACATGTATCTAAAATATATAAAAAAATTCTCCTATACTATATCACAGGGTTCAGCTGACTGTACAGCCAAGTGTTCGCACTCACTATAAGAGTGTCAATGTTTATATTGGTCCGCCTCTCCTGTGTTCAAACATTCTGAAAAAAAAACATAATTTTCCATAACCGTTTGTTCTAGGCTTAGACAATTACACCAGGGGCTTCAATTTTAATTACTGACCAATTTATAGAGTAGAATTTCCATATCATTATACCAGAATAATTATTTTAATCTGTTTTTCAACATTTATAAAGTATTGTGATTCTAAATCTGTTTTTCAACATTTAAACAAAAGTGTCCAGATATTCTTTACACAGATGTTCAGAGCCAACTTTGTTTATTTGTATCAATTGTTCATATTGAGTAATTGAGAAAAAAATCGCTGATGGACGCTGAATGTAGTCGCTGACGATGTCGATCTTGCTTCTTCCCATGTGTAGACATCGATACCTGGTCCTCTTGTACTCCCATCCGGTAGTCTTGAATGACGACAGAGTGTAGAAGAGCGAGTGCCAAGTGACAGCTGTAGAATACGGTTACTTCGGCCATTGATCTTGCTCCCGACAGTCCACACGCCTTCATATCAATCACAGTTCACACGGCAGTCTTGATGTTAAACTCGACGTCGCAGATGACCACAGCAGAGCAGGACTGGATGTACCAACGGTGTCTCGTAACAAGAGTGGTGTCAGAGGGTCGTAGAGGCGGGTTGCTTGTTTGCAGAACAGGTGAATCCGTCTTCCATCATTGCTCACGTCATCTCAGGCGTTCCTTGATGTCACCAGGTTACTGTGAAGTACGGGCTCACCATAGCCCGTGCTACTTGGAACTTCTTGTTCCAGGAAGCGAATCTTTAACAACAACAACCAGGTTACTAGGCCGTAAACACCAACCCTCGTACCCTCGTACCGCCGACTTTAGGCCAAAGGAGACAATTTTGCGACCTTCTATTGGCGAGTTCCGGAACTCTGTAGGGAGACCGTACCTTCCACCTGTGACCGCCTTAGTTCCGCGTTCCTGTTGCTTCAGATGACGTAAGCATTAATCTTCCGGCAAAACTCTTGAGTACTGTAGTTGAGTAGAGCCCAGCAACTGCCTCGTGTAGAACCCTGTAGCTGCCTCGTGCAGAGCCCTGTAGCTGCCTCGTGTAGAGCCCAGCAGGTGCCTCGTGTAGAGCCCAGCAGTGCCTCGTGTAGAGCCCAGCAGCTGCCTCGTGTAGAGCCCAGCAGCTGCCTCGTGTAGAGCCCAGCAGCTGCCTCGTGTAGAGCCCAGCAGCTGCCTCGTGCAGAGCCCAACAGCTGCCTCGTGTAGAGCCCAGCAGCTGCCTCGTGTAGAGCCCAACAGCTGCCTCGAGTAGAGCCCAGCTGCCTCGTGTAGAGCCCAGCAGCTGCCTCGTGTAGAGCCCAACAGCTGCCTCGAGTAGAGCCCAGCAGCTGCCTCGTGTAGAGCCCAACAGCTGCCTCGTGTAGAGCCCACAGCTGCCTCGAGTAGAGCCATCAGCTGCCTCGTGTAGAGCCCAGCAGCTGCTGAACTCTAGGAGCCTCGAACCTCCGACCCCCAGAGCGGGAGACTATAGCTCTATCAACCGCACTATGATCAGCCACAAGATGGAAGGATTCCAGAAACCACTCAATGCTGCCTAACTGCTACTCTAAGCCTTCCCTTGGCTTACTTGCCTCTCGAATCCTTTCCTATTGTGGCTTTTCATGTCGTGGTTGGAGTCAGGGGTTCGAGGCTCCTATAGGGCCCAAGTGAATGAAATACCTGTGTATTTATGGATACAATCAGTATATATAACCCTGTACTTTCATCAGCAAATAATTGAACCAAAGTGATGATGTAAGGGTTCCTCTCTATCCCACTATCAGTCGTGAGGAAAAAAGGATTTTCCTTGTTTTGGTGATAACGGTTGAAGGTGTCAACGTTCGTTGTGGACTAATGAGGCGAGAGGCTTCCTCCTCACTACAGAGCTCCGGCTGCCTGCCCGGCTTGGCAATTACTCTACACTGAGCTCTTGTCGGGGTTAGTCGACATGGATTCCATCATAGCTTGGTGACTATTCTAGTGCACTGTTTGTGGTTAGGTGACTAGTATAGCGTGTCGGGATAGGTGACTAGTCTAGTGCTCTAACCAAGACTAGGTGACAACCCATGTTCCTACTCTAGTCATGCTGATAGATAGTACTATTAGTACTCCTAACTAGTACTAACGGTACTCATAGTTAATACTTTCAACATCATCGTTAGTACTGATAGCACTCGTAGACAATACTAACAGTCAGTACAGACAGCCGACGGTGAAGGACAGTTGCAGGCGGGGTCAGTGAAGGAGGTGAACACTACTGGTGTGTGCGAGAGAGGGCTGGTGCTGATGACCATGGCCTGGTCATGGCTGGAGGGGGCAGGTCAGGTGAGTCCTTGACTTATTCATTAATGCATTTGAATGAGATAACTGAGACATTTCTGATGAATATATTTGCTATATACTTTGAGAGTCCCAGACTATGTTGCTTTGTTTTTTATAACAGAGAGAGAGAGAGAGAGAGAGAGAGAGAGAGAGAGAGAGAGAGAGAGAGAGAGAGAGAGAGAGAGAGAGAGAGAGAGAGAGAGAGAGAGAGAATTTTTTTTAAAGATTAGGAAGGAATCTGTGATGTGTTTGGAATTTTCTTCAAGCCACTGTTGGATACAAATTCCGAAAGCTCGCTCGTTCTCTCTCTCTACAAAAAAAAAAATACAATGCCTCGCTTCACTTTATTATCGAGATGAAGCCAAAGGGAAACGAGTTCGCTTTTGTACGAAGCTCTAATGTAAACTACGAAATTTAGTTGAATGTGTCAGAACTCACTATTAATAGTATAAGTAGGAAAGAAAGGTTATCATCTCTATTTCTAAAAGTTAACTTAATAATAGGTTCGAGTTCATTAAGTCTGGTCCTAAAAGCATCCAGGTTCGAAACTCACAACGACGTGAGCAGAGTGAAGGTATTTCATATTGTTGGGGATGATGCCGGAGATTGGTCCTGTTTCCAGATATTCCTCGAATACATTAGCAAGCACAACGCTAATTGGAGGCCCCATTATCTTGCCAATTTGCTGACGGTAGAATTAGGAGCAGAAGGAGGAGTAATTGTAGCGCTTACCTATTAGTGCTTACCTATCTGTGACTACATGGAAGTGAGGTTTAGCTCTTCAAGCCCGGCCAAATATTAGCCTTATTTTACCTGTTGTATTATAACTTAACTATTCTGATGTTACAGTTCCTTGTTGAATCCGGCCTTAAAGATGTGGAGAGAGGTGGCTTCCACAACTTCTTCTTTTAGTGCATAACACTTGTTGGCTACCTGTACAGGGTACGAGTATTTCCCTGCATATTCTTAGACACATTTGTGTTTCCGGCTTGTACTTGAGTCCTCTTGTCCTACTTTCTATCAACTTAATGAGGCTGGTCTTACACACCTTGTCTTTCCCTCTGGGTATCTTGTAAGTTGTGATCACATCTCTTTCTTTAGTCCTCCAGGGTTGTGAAGTCCAGTTCCTTCAGCCTATGCTCATAGCTTAACCTTATTACTTGTGACACTAAACACGTTGCAAACCTCTAGACTATTTCGATTGTAGCTTTATGCTCCACAAGGATTGGGTTCCAGGCCGGTGCTGCATATTCCAGTATTGGTCTATGGCGATCTAATCTATGAAATCTATTTGTTTGTTTTATTTGTTTACTGTCCATACTCTGAAGAAGTGCCACCCCCCACCCCTGTGGCCCACTTTCGTGTCTCACTTCCATACACATCTTTTCGTTATGTTACTACTCAATCGAAATACACCGAGTCTTTATTTCATATTCCCTTGAGTATTTTGTATATCTGGAACATGTTTAATTTATTTCTCGTGTGTCTGTGTTGCACTAAGATCCGTTGCCTCACTCTGTACCCGCTGCCGAGAACACTTTTCCTGGACCAGTCTAGTGGCAGACCTCTGTACTTTGTCAACCTTCGCCTGGTGATTTCTGGGGATGGACTCCGATCATTTCAGGGGGATGGACTCCGATCATTTCAGGGGGATGGACTCCGATCATTTCAGGTGGATGGACTCCGATCATTTCTGGGGGATGGGTTCCGACCAGCTATAACATTTACATATACTAGGAAGAAAATAGATTCCAGCAGTGATCCTTGTGGGACAAAAGGACATAAGAACAAAGGTAACTGCAGAAGGCCTATTGGCTCATACGAGGCAGCTCCTATTTATAACCACCCAATCTCACTCATATACATGTCCAACCCACGCTTGAAACAATCAAGGGACCCCACCTCCACCACGTTACGCGGTAATTGGTTCCACAAATCAACAACTCTGTTGCCGAACCAGTATTTACTCAGGTCTTTCCTAAATCTAAACTTATCTAATTTATACCCATTGTTTCGTGTTCTGTCTTGTTTTGATACTTTTAATACCCTATTAATATCTCCTTTGTTATGCCCATTCATCCACTTGTACACCTCTATCACGTCACACCTAATTCTTCACTTTTCCAGAGTATTTAATTTAAGCTTTGTCAATCTTTCTTCATATGACAAGTTTCTAATTTAGGGGATTAACTTTGTCGTCATACGCTGGACGCGTTTCCTTTGGTATAGCATGCCCTAATCCAACTTAATATAGTAATCCTAATACCGCGAGTCTCTAACTTTCTAATCAGTCTTTCATGTGCCACTGTATCAAAAGCTTTGCAAAAGTCAAGGTACACATTATCACAAACCTTACCACTATCAACTGTTTCAACTATGCTGGAATAAAAATAACAGCAAATTGTGAATCATTTATTAATTTATGTTTTTCGAGATGAAGACGAATGATATTTACAGTTATCGATTCCAGGAACTTTCCCACAATAGACGTCAAGCTAATTGGCTGATAGTTTGACGCAAGTGATTTATCTCATTTCTTAAAAATTAGTACCACATTAGCAACCTTCCACGACTCTGGCACTCTGCCTGACTAATGTTTTATTAAATATGGTAGACAATGGCTCGCAAAGACATTGTCTACCACATCCTTAAAGGACCTATCCATTCTCTGCATTCCTTAAGCACCCTGGCAAACACTTCGTCCGGCCCTGGGGATTTGTTTGGCTTGAGTTTCACTATTTGTTTAATAACATCCTCCCTGGTAACTGCTAAACTAATCAACCTGTCCTCATACCTAGATATGTAGACTGACAAGTTTATATAGACATACATAGACGGCTGAAGGCATAATGTTCAGTTCTTCTTTAGTAAATACAGAGATAAAATATTTATTAAAAATAGTACACATCTCTTCGTCATTATCCGTTATCTGACCTGTCTCGGTTTTTAAAGGACCTAACCTTTATCTAATCTTTGTTCGACATAACTGAAAAAAATAGGATTTGTCTTTGCTTGTCCTGCTATACGAACTTTACAGTTTCTTTTTGCCCCCTTATCTCTTTTTTTTAACGTCTAACCAGTTGCACGCATTCTTGTTTAAACTGACTTCCCATTCCTAATCCCTTTTTGTACCAAGCTCTCTTTCTACCTATAAAGTTCTTCAGATCCTTTGTTATCCATTTTCCTTTAGTATTCCATTGTTATCCATTAGTATTCGATCTATTCGATCAGTGTTGAGAATGCGAAAGGGATCTGGGAGGGGGAGTAGAAATAGCCTAAGCTATTCTATCCCTTTGAGATGTATTTCTTTCTTGTCTCAATAAACATACTTGAACTTGAAGGGATCTGGGGGTTATGATTAGCAAGAACCCAAAACCCAAAAATCAATTCCTAAATGTTCGCAGCAAGGCAAACAGGACACTGGGATTCATTAATGGAAGCGCCACAATCAAGACACCCCTGACGACGCTATATCCCATATTCCTGTAACTCTCTTCCCTATTGTTTTTTTTTATGTTTTCATAGTTTCGCATCCAATTCATTACTCTAATAGTTACTGGGTTATTTGACTGTGTCAGGAGACTCTTATGTGATAAGAGTATTAAAACTCCAGTAGGTTTGTTAAGCATGTTCTGTCGTCTATGTTTAGGCTTTGTTGTAGATAAATTATACTTGGGTATAATTCATTAATTATACCCAAGTATAATTCATTAATTATACCCAAATATAATCCATTAGTTTCTCACTAGTACTGTGCCTGTCAGGGACACTCGTTAGTCGTCGAGTGGTCACTGGCTGTTGTTATATATATTGTGACGTGTGACTATGACAACATAACGGGAGACATCTCCTGTCCACGAGGCTAACCATAGCCCGTGCAACTTGCCCCGCTCCTGTGCCAGGTAAGTTACGGGCTCACCATAGCCCGTGCTACTTGGAACTTGTTCCAAGTAGCTGAATCTATAACAACAAACAACAACAACGACTATGACATGAGACATGTTTGTTGTGCTTCAACCAGAGGATGCTGACCCTGTGGAAGGTTGTCATGGTGCTCGTTATTATATTTCTGATGGTGGTGCTGCTGGTGCTTCCCTGGTCCTCCAAGTGTTACATCCTCGTCCTTGTAGCAGGTAAAGTGTCAGAGTCACTCTTACTTTGTTGCCCTCATAGGGAAGTGTATTATGCTGTGGTCAGTTTTCCAATGCAGTGTGAGTGGGAGGGTGAGCGAGCGTGAGAGAGAGTGAGAGAGTGAATGAGTGTCTAAATGTGAATTTACTATTAACTATTTGTGCCTGCAGTTTCGAGATGTTAGATCTTGGACCCCGCCTTTCACACCGTCGGTTGTCTAATGTACTGTCCCCCGACCTTTTTCCTATATCATATCTTCACATGTTTCTAACACACACACACACACACACACACACACACACACACACACACACACACACACACACACACACACACACACACACACACACACACAACGAGGGGACATGGATGGAAGTTGAAAACTCAGATGAGTCACAGAGATGTTAGGAAGTTTTCTTTTAGCGTGAGAGTAGTGGGAAAATGGAATGCACTTAAGGAACAGGTTGTGGAAGCAAATACTATTCATAACTTTAAAACCAGGTATGATAGGGAAATAGGACCATAGTCATTGCTGTAAACAACCGATGCTCGAAAGGCGGGATCCAGAGTCAATGCTCGATCCTGCAGACACATATAGGTGAGTACATATAGGTGAGTACACACACACACACACACACACAATGTTTGTTTCTCAATGTTTCTCAATGTTTCTCTCAATGTTTGCCGATGATGCAAAAATTATGAGGAGGATTGAAACGGAGGACGATAGTAGGAGGCAACAGATGACCTAGACAGACTGAGTGAATGGTCCAACAAATGGCTGTTGAAGTTCAACCCAAGTAAATGCAAAGTAATGAAACTAGGCAGTGGAAATAGGAGGCCAGACACAGGATACAGAATAGGTGATGAAGTACTTAATGAAACGAACAGAGAGAAAGATCTAGGAGTTGATATCACACCAAACCTCTCCTGAAGCCCACATAAAAAGAATAACGTCTGCGGCATATGCGAGGCTGGCTAACATCAGAACAGCGTTCAGGAACCTGTGTAAGGAATCATTCAGAATCTTGTACACCACATATGTAAGACCAATCCTGGAGTATGCGGCCCCAGCATGGAGCCCGTACCTTGTCAAGCACAAGACGAAGCTGGAAAAAGTCCAAAGGTATGCCACTAGACTAGTCCCAGAACTAAGAGGCATGAGTTACGAGGAAAGGCTGCGGGAAATGCACTTACGACACTGGAAGACAGAAGAGTAAGGGGAGACATGATCACAACCTACAAAATCCTCAGAGGAATCGACCGGGTAAACAAGGATAAACTATTCAACACTGGTGGGACGCGAACAAGGGGACACAGGTGGAAACTGAGTACCCACATGAGCCACAGAGACGTTAGAAGGAACTTTTTCAGTGTCAGAGTAGTTAACGGATGGAATGCATTAGGCAGTGATGTGGTGGAGGCTGACTCCATACACAGTTTCAAATGTAGATATGATAGAGCCCAGTAGGCTCAGGAATCTGTACACCAGTTGATTGACAGTTGAGAGGCGGGACCAAAGAGCCAAAGCTCAACCCCGCAAGCACAAATAGGTGAGTACAAATAGGTGAGTACACACACCACCACACACAGG
>WNGS01004511.1:7941962-7952507 GCA_020271785.1 Procambarus virginalis
ACACCTGTACTGGTGCAGTCATCGGGAGGACAAACCCTTCCTGCGAACTGCTCCTACTATTAAGAAGATGATGATTCAGCTCCTCGAACAAAAGTTCCAAGTATCACGGGCTATGGTGATCCCGAAGAGGATTTGGCACAGGAGCGGGGCTGTGACTGCGTGAGGCATTCTGCCACACATATAACGCAAGCACTCACAATCCTTGTTCTTACGAGCTATTCATGCCCCGGAGGGGGTAGAAATAGCTTAAGCTACTCTATCCCTTTGAGATGTATTTTTTCTTGTCTCAATAATCATACTGAACTTGAACATGACTGGACCCACCTCTTAGGTGACTTTTTTTTTTGAGATATATACAAGAGTTGTTTTACATTCTTGTACAGCCACTAGTACGCGTAGCGTTTCGGGCAGGTCCCTGGAATACGATCCACGCCGCGAAGAATCGTTTTTTCATCCAAGTACACATTTTACTGTTGCGTTAAACAGAGGCTACAGTTAAGGAATGCGCCCAGTAATCCTCCCGGCCAGGATACGAACCCATGACATAGCGCTCGCGGAACGCCAGGCGAGTGTCTTACCACACACCACAGAGACTTAACCTTCATCAATCGATTCCTTGTTCATTACAATGGTTACACCACCTTGATAAAGGATATAGTTTCACCCGAAAATTTGGTTTAATAATACACTTGCACATGTATTGGGTGTTTTTTATCTTCAATATTTTCAACTATAAATGTCTGTACTTATGATCTACATTTTTTTAATTATACTGTAGAAATATTTATATTATCGGTTTATTTTCGTAATTTTAGGTTACTTTGCGAAGACTTTGGGTAAATCTACCTTTTTTATTTGTGGTCATATTTCGTTATAAAATTAGTATTCCAACATATATGTGTAATCACGTTCCTGCATTATCTGTCATATTATGGGGGAAGTTTGTTCATCTGTATTACGTATTTATATGAAGATTTAAGTTGAGTACTTCTACGTTTTTCGTTGTATGTCACATCACCTTATCAAACTACACAATGGTATTAAATTAAAATATAATAAATGCAAAATATAAATATTGCTTGTAAATTTAAAATAAATCTAACGACGCGTATTAAGAAAATTAATTACGTGTTTCGCGCTTCACATCAAAACAAATCAAAATTAAATGTTTATTCAGGTAAGGTACATACATACAAGGTGAGATACAAACATTGATGGATTTATAGATAGAGCTAGTACATACAAAGCCTAACCCACTATTACGCAAAGCGTTTCGGGCATTCATTACCAATGTTACACAGCTGTCTTATGTATCCTGACCACACTAGCATGAGCAGTCGCTTGCAACAGTTGCACAAGCACTCACGACGCCCTCGGGCTCATGATACTAACGAGTGTCACACTGATCTCAGTGTGTCGTAAGTGAGAAAATGTTAACTTCACACTGCTCTTTTTTTTTTTTTATTAATTCCTTAGGTACATCTGCATTAGTGCAGCTACCCTAGACTATATGAAGTGGAGTACAGTGTGTCAAAAAGCTAACTAGTTGATGCTAAAAAATCCCCATCACACAGGATGGTTAGTCATACAGAGGCATGTGATAAGCAGTCTGCACTGGCAGACTCCGGATGCATTTTGAGGATATCATCAACACAAGATTGAATAAGGTAGCAGTGGTAATAAAGGTCCCCATCTCGCAGGATGGTTAGTCATACAGGGACATATGTTTAGTAGCCTGCACTGGCAAATTTTGGGTACACTGTGAGGATATCTTCAAGAATACGAGAGTGAATAAAGTAATTGCAAAGCTCCAGGTACCTCATGCCAACTGGTCTGAAAGGTCTAATAACTGGGCATTCAGTGATGTAGTGCGGGAGATCGTGCCGTAGTTCCTGCTCACAGAGTTTGCAACTGGAGTGCTCAGGATTGGGAGATCCGTCACCTGCAGCCACCTGCCACAGGTAACGGTAACCCAACCTGATCCTTGCAACCACTGTGTCGCACAGTCTAGTGGACGTTTTGTGCTGCCCATAGATGTAGGTTTCAGATCTGAACAAATCATAGCTTTTTATACTAGTACTTTCAGGTCGTTGGGAGTCAGTAAGTTCTTTCCTATCAGATCTGAATGTTTGGATCAATACAGTTTTGACAGCAGAGATGGGGATACCTAGATCTAAGTCAACTTCAAACTTGTTACACGCTAATTTGGCTGCAATGTCTGTTTCATTATGATGGGTTATATTTATGTGTGAAGGTATCCATACAAAGGAAATTCGAGACCCTTTACTCTGTGCATCAATTAGGTCATTTATAATTGGGAGTATGAGGTTCTTGCTATCGATCTTCCAAGAGAAGTTTTCGATTGCTTGAAGAGCAGACTTTGAATCACAGAATATTATTCCTCCTCCAATGTTTTTTAATGTACTGGTAGCTAAGTGTAATGCTGCTAGTTCTGCTTGTGTGGAGGTCAGCCAGTTGTTTAACCTGACACTGACAGTCTTTGTGCAAATATTATTTCTATAAAACCTACATGCTGCTGCAGTCCGTCCAGTAGAGGATTGGACTGAGCCGTCGGTGTAGACACAGTGCTCGTGAGATCTTAAACCCTCGATGGAGGAGGCAATTGTTTCAAGAGTGACAGCTTTGAGAAGAGCAAGATTCTCATTATCTTTCTTGGTGACAGGTGTGTATGATACTTGAATGGTGGGGTACAGATAAAGAGGAATATCAGAGATAGGTAGATTGCACTTAAAAGGGATGTTAAGTATGAGGAGATTGTAAGCATTGTTCCTCAGCCATTTATCATAAAAGGAGTGAGTTGGTATATCGGCACCGGTCAATAGGGTGTTAACAGCACTAAATAATTTGTCTCTGAGCAATGCAGGAGATGTAGGGTCTCTCATGACTTTAAGGCAAAAGGTGGTGTTGACTTGCATTATTCTCTCTTGTATGGTTGGAAGCTTCAGTTCTTCCCGCATGTTGATGATTCTTGTGCATCTTGGGGCACCAAGAATTATCCTCATGGCCTCATTCTGTACTACTTCAAGTTTCTCCAACACAGAGGAGGGGAAATTAATTAGGTGCAGAGCATTATAATCAACGAGAGATCTAACAAACATCATATAGAATAGTCTAGCATATTTAATATTGATACCAATATTCCTACCAGTAAGTGTTTTCAATGGTTTTAGTCTTTCTTTTAACCTACAGAGTAGATCATTTACAATGTCACTGTTAATACCAACTCCAAGGTATTTGTGCTGCCTACACGTTTCAATGTTCTGGTTGTTGACCTTGAAAGTTATAGGGACACGAGTATTCTCTCGGGGATGGAGAACTCTGGATTTAGTTATAGAGATAACAAGACCACATTCAATGCTTTTAGCAGCGAGTGAATCAAGTAGAGCGTGCAGTCTAGTTTGGGAATTTGCAACAATGCATATATCATCGGCATAACAAATGACGGCTTCTTCAGGTAGTGTGGGAATATCAATTGTTAATTTGTGCATCAGAACATTGAACAGTGTAGGACTTAACACTCCACCCTGGGGTGTACCCAACTCAAAGCGTGCACAAAGTTTACTTTTGACCTCCTTGAAAAAGACTGAGGCGGTTCTGTTACTCAGGTAACCCTGAGCCATGTCAACAGTGCATGTGTAAAGTTCTTGAGAGAATTATTCTCGACAGACTAATGTTTCATATCAAGCCCACCTTGCCCTAACCTGTATGGTTTCCTTCCTGGAAGAAGCACACAAACTTGCTTTGCTGAGTATTTTATCAGAGAGGGACCAAACTCTCAGGCGGCATTTATTGATCTCCAAACTGCCTTTGATACAGCAAACAGAGAAATAATCCTAGAACAGCTAGCCTCTTTTGGAGTTGGAGTTCACACTGCTCTCGTGCTTTCAAGCGACCCAAACTCCACGGTCATCTAAACCCACATTTAAGAATGACACTGCACGTTAAATACTGTACTGCAAAGTAGAAGTTCCAGCTCATACGCTGCTAGCTAAAGTGAGCACTACCAACTGCTTTACTAACAATTAGTAACTAACGAACCAAGGTCAAAATCACGGGTCTGGTCGACGAGGGGACGGTCATAAAAAAACATTCATTTCCCTCTTTTCATTTCCATTTCATTTGTCACTATGTGATGGAGTGCGAAAACATACGTGAGTTCAGAGACAATTCTATTACCAATGTTCCAATAATGTGCAAATATTTCATTCAAAATGATCTGCTACCAGAAATATTAGCCAAATATCCTTAGTTTGCTAACTGTAAGTAGTAACTGAGTGATTGTAACCTATCCACCGCTGCCCACTGGATGGGGGGCGGTGTGCAGGACAAACATATCAATTGTGACACTAGCTCTCCACATATGTCAGTTGCTTAATTTAGAAACTGTACTTGTGGTCGGTCTCGAGCCCATTGTTGATGTGACGATGTGTATTGAATTATGTAACTAGCTCGACATCAAGATTGTAACTTGCTTAGCTAAATGAATTGTGGGGTTCAGTCCCTGAGTCCATTATGTGCCTCTGTAACCCTTTCCACTACCGCCCACAAGATGGGTATGGGGTGCATTATAAATGAACTAAAGTAAACTAACTGAACAGACAGTGGACCAAATTAAGCCTCCAATGGTATCTGTATACATGAGCAACTCTCGCTACTACACACACTCCCTGGGCTGCCTCGCTTTTGTACATCGTACCATCGTGTACTACTTGCTATTCTATACTCCTTTCCTCCATTGCCTTGCCACTGTACTGTTGCAGAAATATGTTTAAGTTAGGAAACTATTATGTAATCGAGGCCCAACCGGTCGAGGCCCAACCGAGGCCCACTGGTTGACAATATCTATGTCATATAGATATTGTCAATGCAAAATTCCCCCTCCCCCACTTTGCACACATAAGATAACGTCAGTTTAACGTTGGTAAATATTAACGTTCTTGCTTGATGAACTGTTCACTCGAGGCAGTTTAGTCAGTCCCAGCTGCGTCTGGGTACAAGAAAACACCTATAGCGGGTGTTCTCCCTCTATGGGTGGTGTGCATGCTGCTATGACGGTGTGTCCACTCACAGGATGAGTGGCGCTGCCCAATACTGTCACTATGACGGTGTGTCCACTCACAGGATGAGTGGCGCTGCCCAATACTGTCACTATGACGGTGTGTCCACTCACAAGATGAGTGGCGCTGCCCAATACTGTCACTATGACGGTGTGTCCACTCACAGGATGAGTGGCGCTGCCCAATACTGTCACTATGGCGGTGTGTCCACTCACAGGATGAGTGGCGCTGCCCAATACTGTCACTATGACGGTGTGTCCACTCACAGGATGAGTGGCGCTGCCCAATACTGTCACTATGACGGTGTGTCCACTCACAAGATGAGTGGCGCTGCCCAATACTGTCACTATGACGGTGTGTCCACTCACAGGATGAGTGGCGCTGCCCAATACTGTCACTATGGCGGTGTGTCCACTCACAGGATGAGTGGCGCTGCCCAATACTGTCACTATGACGGTGTGTCCACTCACAGGATGAGTGGCGCTGCCCAATACTGTCACTATGGCGGTGTGTCCACTCACAGGATGAGTGGCGCTGCCCAATACTGTCACTATGACGGTGTGTCCACTCACAGGATGAGTGGCGCTGCCCAATACTGTCACTATGACGGTGTGTCCACTCACAGGATGAGTGGCGCTGCCCAATACTGTCACTATGGCGGTGTGTCGACTCACAGAATGAGTGGCGCTGCCCAATACTGTCACTATGACGGTGTGTCCACTCACAGAATGAGTGGCGCTGCCCAATACTGTCGCTACGACAGTTTGTCCACTCACAGGATGAGTGGCGTTGCCCAATAGTGTCACTATAGCGGTGTGTCCACTCACAGGATGAGTGGCGCTGCCCAATACTGTCGCTACGACAGTTTGTCCACTCACAGGATGAGTGGCGCTGCCCAATAGTGTCACTATAGCGGTGTGTCCACTCACAGGATGAGTGGCGCTGCCCAATATTGTCGCTACGACGGTTTGTCCACTCACAGGATGAGTGGCGCTGCCCAGTAAACTCGCCCTTCGGGCCAAAAGGGGAAAGAAAAAGAAAAAAGACAAAAGCCAATCGACTATATGAAGGATGTGGTACACAGATGGTTCCAGATTCATTCAGTAACTATTAAATAAAGTCTATTCCTTGTGGAAAATCATACTTAATTAGCTTATCAAATAAATGGCTTGCTAGCTAGGGTAGACTAATTCAGGTCGGCTAAGATTCAAATTCAAATTTTTATTCAGGTAAATATATCTACATAGATGAAGAGTTACAAACATAATGTTGGATTTATAGATAGAGCTAGTACATACAATACCTAAAGCCACTAATATACATAGCCTTTCGGACAAGATAAGATTAGAGCTCAACTTACAGCTTTATTAAGAACATTCCACCATTCATATATATTATTTATATATATATATATATATATATATATATATATCTATATATATATATATATATATATATATATATATATATATATACATATATATAATATATTTATAGCAGTCTTTCTTGTAAATATATGTTGTTAATATGACCGAAAAAGTAATACTAATAATTCTAACACGAATTTTCTCAATATTTCTTATGTTTCTTTTTACTGTCGATGGTAATTGAAAAATCAATTCTCCAAAATTCATTTCTATTTCTAGTCTGACGCGACACTTGAATACGTTTCGTAATAACTTATTACATTTTCAAAGACTTTAGTTTACACACACACAACTGTAACCTGAAAACACTAAACAGAGTTATACTTATCTTAATTATGGTATCTGTACATGGGGATCAACCACTGCAAACCACTTCAAGTCCATCATCACCCAGCAAAAATCTGCAATCAGAATAATAACAAATTCTGCTTTCAGACAACATTCAGCCCCCTTGTTTAACTCCCTAAACATGCTAAACATAATCTCACTCCACAAATTCTCTTGTGTCAATTACATTTACAAAACCCTGTTCTTAAATGCAAATCCTGTTCTGAAACTCTCCCTGGACAGATGTAATAGGACCCATTATCACCACACCAGAAATAAATATCTCTTTGATATCCCCAGAGTCAAACTTAATCTATGTAAACACTCTGCAAATAATGGGACCCAGTTTATGGAACTCACTCCCTAATGAATTGAAAAGCTGTCCAACTTTTGCGTCATTCAAAAACAAAACTAAAAAGTACCTAATTTCATCTTCATAGTTTTTTACCTTTTGCTTTAAAATTACACTGTGTCTATTGCTACCCAATCTCCCAATCCTTATGTTCCCAATCTGAACATCTTTACCATTGTGATCATTGCTGTCTTCTTATATGTGCTATCAATCTGCTGTATGGTGTCTATTAATCTTGTTTAAATTATGAATCAAGTTGTCAATGTAATCAATCAGAGCTTTAATATACCAATGGGCTTTACTATACTTACTAATCTCTCTCATCTCATTTTTTTCTTGCAATGTATCTGTTATCATTTTATAAATTCTGCTAGAATTTACCTACTTAAAATTATCTGTAAGATTAAGGGACCTGCCCGAAATGTTGCGCGTACTAGTGGCTTTACAAGATTGTAAATACTATGCTATGTATTCTCACAACCCAATGTACCTTCTTGTATATAAATAAATAAAAATAAAATAAAATAAAACATTAAACAGCTTGTCTTATATAGTAACAGAGTCCATTTCATGTGGTCTCCATCTCATGTTGGCCTCCGAATGCATGATAGAGCTGATAAGTTAGCCAAAGAATCTGCCTTTAAAGGAGCCGTTGAGTGTAACCTTGGATTGTCAATGAGCAATCTGAGAGCAGCAGTACACCGAGAACTTCAACAAGATCTTGTAGATCTGAGGCAAAGTGAAATTGACACCAGTAATTCCATCTATCATCATACTATCATGCAAGAGGAGCCACACATCTATGGATCATCCAATAAAATCAGCAGACTTCTAGATGTTACTGCTGCTCGGCTTAGACTCGGTTACAAGTATCTCTGGGAATTCTCATTATCTGCCGATGTAGACCTGACCAAATGTCAACTGTGTCAACAAAATTATTCGCACACCCTCCGTCACTATGTGATGGAGTGCGAAAAGATACGTGAATTTAGATACAATTCTATAACCAATGTTCCAGCGATGTGTAAATATTTCATTCAAAATTATCTGCTACCAGAAATTTTAGCCAAATATCCCCAGTTTGCTAACTGTAGGTAGTAACTGAGTGATTGTAACCTATCCACCGCTGCCCACTGGATGGGGGGCGGTGTGCAGGACAAACATATCAATTTTGACACTAGCTCTTCACATGTCAGTTGCTTAATTTAGAACCTGTACTTGAGGTCGATCTCGAACCCATTGTTGATGTGACGACTTATATTGAATTTTGTAACTAGCTCATCAAGATTGTAACTTGCTTAGCTAAATGAATTGTGGGGTTCAGTCCCTGAGCCCATTATGTGCCTCTGTAACCCTTTCCACTACCGCCCACAAGATGGGTATGGGGTGCATAATAAATGAACTAAACTAACTTATATATTCGCATTTGGGTGAGGTGATATGTTGCAACAATTTTGGATGAGGTGAACAAACTTTTGCCCAACACAAGACAGAACACGGAACAATGGGTATAAATTGGATGAGAGGGAAGAATGGAAGTAACTGCAAAGGGCCTATTGGCCCATACTTCCCCTTGATGCTTCTATATTGGTATGGAGTCTTGAAGTGGGTAGAATATAGTTGTGCATTAATTGGCTGTTGATTGCTGGTGTTGACTTCTTGATGTGTAGTGCCTCGCAGATGTCAAGCCGCCTGCTATCGCTGTATCTATCGATGATTTCTGTGTTGTTTGTTAAGACTTCTCTGGTGATGGTCTGGTTGTGGGAAGAGATTATATGTTCCTTAATGGAGCCATGTTGCTTATGCATTGTTAATCGCCTGGAAAGAGATGTTGTTGTCTTGCCTATATACTGAGTTCTTTGAGGCTTACAGTCCCCAAGTGGGCATTTGAAGGCATAGACGACGTTGGTCTCCTTTAAGGCGTTCTGCTTTGTGTCTGGAGAGTTTCTCATGAGAAGGTTGGCCGTTTTTTTGGTTTTATAGTAAATCGTCAATTGTATCTTCTGATTTTTGTCTGTAGGGATAACGTTCCTATTAACAATATCTTTCAGGACCCTTTCCTCCGTTTTATGAGCTGTGGAAAAGAAGTTCCTGTAAAATAGTCTAATAGGGGGTACAGGTGTTGTGTTAGTTGACGCTTCAGAGGTTGCATGGCGTTTCACCTTCCTTCTTATGATGTCTTCAACGAAACCATTAGAGAAGCCGTTGTTGACTAGGACCTGCCCTACCCTACAGAGTTCTTCATCGACTTGCTTCCATCCTGAGCTGTGGCTGAGAGCACAGTCGACGTAAGCGTTGACAACACTCCTCTTGTACCTGTCTAGGCAGTCACTGTTGGCATTGAGGCACATTCCTATGTTTTTTTCCTTAGTGTAGACTGCAGTGTGGAAACCTCCGCTCCTTTCCATGACTGTTGCATCTAGAAAGGGCAGCTTCCCATCCTTCTCCATCTCGTAAGTGAAACTCAACACAGAATTCCGCTCAAATGCCTCCTTCAGCTCCTGCAGACGTCTGACATCAGGTACCTGTGTAAAAATGTCGTCAACATACCTGCTGTATCTGGCAAGTTTCAAGTTCATGTCAACTAAGACCTTCTGTTCGATGGTACCCATGTAGAAGTTCGCAAACAGGACACCTAGCGGAGAACCCATGGCGACCCCATCAACTTGCTTATACATGTGCCCATCAGGGCTCAAGAAGGGTGTCTCTTTAGTACAAGCTTGGAGTCGTTTCCTTAGAATGTTTTCTGGTATGTCAAGAGGAGTACAGGCCAGATCACGATACACTCTGTCCGCTATCATCCCGATTGTTTCATCCACAGACTTCAGGCTGAAAGCGCAAGGTACATAAGGAGTCAGCAAGCCTTTGAGTCGCTTCGCCAGTCTGTACGTGGGTGTGGGTATCTGGCTGATGATTGGCCGAAGTGGATTTCCAGGCTTGTGTATCTTGATATTTCCGTACGCATACCCAGGTTTGTATTCCAAAATACGTAGAATCACTGTTTACCAGAGCACAACTATATTCTACCCACTTCAAGAACCCGAACCAACATAGAAGCAGCAAGAGGAAGTATGTGCCAATAGGCCTTCTGCAGTTACTTCCATTCTTATATTTTCATACCCAATTTATACCCATTGTTTCGTGTTCTGGCATATGCTGTCACCTCACCCAAAACTTTTGTCCCATATCACCTCACCCAAAACGAGTATAATTATGATGTATTTTATGTGTAACTAAGTCTTTGAAAATGTAATAAGCATTACGAAATGCGTTCAGGCATCAGACCAGAAATAAAAAAAAAATTTGTAGAGTTAATTTATCAATTACCCTCGACAGTGAAGAAGAACGTAAGGACATTGAG
>WNGS01004511.1:7953507-7977339 GCA_020271785.1 Procambarus virginalis
CCGCCTCACCATGCCCCTGCTCCTCCACAATCACCATTGTGGAAGAGCACATATCCACTCCACTCTCGTCCTCCATAGGCTCCAAAGTGTCCGTATCACCAAGAGATCGCAACCTGGTATAGTGCCCTTCCTGTGTTTCTGCCGAGAAACACAGGAAGGGCAGTACTCGGACGCAACGTGTCCTGTAGGCGGCGAGAGGGATGCACACCCTCAATCGGAGAGGCAGCTGGAAACGTCTCCCAATACGAGGGGGGAATCCCCCCCCCCACGTTCAGACCCCCCACAGGCAGAGCAAGTGCACCAGAACCGTTCTCCAAGGCAGACTGGGACGTCTCCTGGGGAACTGGTACCACCACCACCACCACAGCAGGCGGCTCACTGTGAATCTCCACCGGCACAGACGGCACCACACAAAGCCCCATAGTCGGAGCCTCATCTATATACACTGGCCGGTCGGCAGCCCCCGGTTGTACAGGGCGCTCCACCGGCTCTGTGCAAACCACCGGAACAATCGCACAGAAAGGCGCAACGTCAGGCAGGCGAGAATTCGGGACAACATCACCAGCCAACATCTCCACAGAATCCTCTAGGGTGTGGAGGGGCGGAAAATCATCATCCGGAAAGAAATTGACAAGAACAGCCGCCTTCATGGTGCAAGCTGCCTCCAGATGACCCTGTAGACCACACCGATAACAGGTATGGGGCTGACCGGAATACGTATATCGGAGCGTAAACCCCATCAGGGAAAGCAAAGATGGTATATCCAGCGTCAGGGACATCAGCAGCGTCTTGGTGCCAGCAAGCATCCCCTTACAATAACCAGTGGAAACTTCATTCCACAATTGTGATATCTGTGTGTAATGAAGTAAGGGCGAAGAGGGAGAACGGCCTATTGACATAGCTCGAGTGCATGGGGAGAGTTGTGTAAAACCCTGGTTTGTGCCTCGGAGAGGCTGCAGGATCCAGTAAGTTCAGTAGAACTTCGGTTTCAACTCCTTTTGACCATGTCGTAGCTCAGTCGATTAAGGCGGCGTCTGGGATGCTCTCGGACGCAGGTTCAAATCCTCGTCACGGCCCTTGTGGATTTGTTCATTTGATGCATCATGCAATTGTGATTTCTCTGTGTAAACTTTATTCCACCTCACGCTTAACACCTTCCTAAACAGACTGGTTAACAGCCCATCCGTCATTTAAAACGGTGCACCACACAACGTATGTCAATGTCACACTCAAGTTGACCACTCGTACCGTACCAGCCCCATTTATTTATTTATTTATATACAAGAAGGTACATTGGGGTTAACAGAGAACATAGAGTTTAAGTTGAAATTACATTCTTGTAAAACCACTAGCACGCATAGCATTTCGGGCATTAGGAATGAGCAACCCACACAGCGATTAACGAACTTCCGGGACACATATGGGTGAACAAATTTCACCACCACACGGCGGTCTTGAATAATCTGTACGCCCACCAGGTCTATCATCTTCACATAGAGCACCTCCACGAGCACAATCCCAAGTGCTGTATGGTCAACTTGCGTCGAAAACTTGAATCCTGCCGTAGACGTCCGCTTAAGAGGAGGCATAGATGACCCCATCGTACAGCAAATACGTAGGTCACTGGACCGATACCCAACCACCGACTCCACGCTTGAGTGGTTAATTAACTGCATGGGGAGGAACACCTGAGCACGTCTGCTCCCTCTAGCGACCCGCCAGCGAATTCTTACTCTAAGACTAGTCTCACGACGTAGGCAGTGTAAAGTGCTCTACATGCTTTCCCCCCTTCCTGAGGTTTCTGAATGATGGTCTAACTTTTGCCAGTGTAAAGTACGCTGCTGTCGTTATCCTATTTATATATGAGCCTTGCAGGACCCTTACTTAAATCTTCGAATATGTTAGTTATTAAGTCACTGCACATTCTCTCAAGTGTAATCTATAGGTTTAAAACTCTGAACTGTAATGCCAATCTTGACCTTAAACTCTTCCTAGAAGGTTGTAACAGAACCCATGGGCACCACGCCAGAAACAAATACTTTTTGATATTCCAAGAGTGCGACTTAACCGAACTAGATATAGATGCTCAACAGAGCATCTACATCAGAAACCAAACAGACTAGATGCTCTGCAAATCAAGGGACACAGAATGTGGAATGACCTTCCCAATCACGTCAAAGGCTGTACTCCTCTCTCAGCCAATTTAAGAGAAAAACTAAGTATACCTAATAAACTCAATGTAGCCTACCTTAATTACCCCTCTAAATCTCAACCCATGTCTTGCTATTTTCACACAATAATGCTTGTTGACCAACTTGTGTAACTGTTGATGTCCACCATTTTTTATCCCCCTTTTTTCAACTAAGTTTATGCTTTGATCTCAATTAGAATTAAGTTTTACTTTAAGTGTTTCTTCCCACACCTTGCCCGAAACGCTGTGCGTATTGGTGGCTTTAGGCATTGTATGTACTGTACCTCTTTCAAGAAATCTAAGTTTATGTTTGTAACTCATCTTGTATGTGTAGCGAGTAAACTTATACTCGCTCCATTATCTCATCATCTTAATGGCATAACTAATTAGCACTAACTACACAAGCTATAATCCTATTCCTATTTATAGGTCACGGTTCTTCCACCCTCCTATCTTATTGTGAGGTGTAGTCACAGTATATAAGCAAGCGATTTGAGAACAGACACACAGGAGACATCTCCCGTCACGCAGGGTGCAGCCGCACCTCCGCAGATCTCCAGTATAATCTATTGATAATGGAGATCATATGGCTCAAAAGGGCCACCACTTACGGGCTATTCGTGCCCGTGCCACCTTTTGGGTGGCTTAATCTTCATCAATCGAATAGACAGTACAATTTCCACAGTCAAGAATGTAGCACTCGGCGTATGCAGTTCTAATCGACCCCAAGACGCTACAATTTCGACACAGAACAGACAGCAGACTAGGACCACATCGAGCTACAACGCTCTCCCACATAGAGCTCTACGACTCCGGACTTACTCAGCTTTCTGCTCTGCTCCAAGCTCCGTCTCAACGTCCACGACACTGCTGTATCCAAGACTACTAAATAAATCTGAAAACCCACTAAACACTGCGTATCAAATCTACCCAACAACGTAACATAATCGTACGTTACATATGTATATACTTTTACCTCAATAAACGTTTGATTTGAGGAGTTTGGTTTGGTGTTACGTCGACTCTCAGGTGTCTTTTTTCGAATCGTCACAAGTAGGAAGTTTTGTTTTGTAAAACACGCATTTCGGGCAGGTCCTTAATCCTAATTTTCCCCGGAATACTACCCGCCAAATCGTTTAACCAGGTACCCATTACCTGCTGGGTGACACTCCTCCCGACCGGCCAGGATATACGAACACAGGCCAAACTGCGCCATGGGCACTTTTCTTCATTGTGTACTGTACTTTTGGTCTCCTGTCACCTAGTCCCATTTTGATAACTTTACACTATTGAACTCCAGTAGGCAGTTTGCGTGTGTGTCTGTTTTGAACGGTAGGGGATGATTACCTGGGGGGGGGGTGACCAGGAGAAGGGGCGAGGATTTTAGTTTGACAGTGATCAAGATATGCAGGCGATGAGTCACAATAACGTGGCTGAAGTATGTTGACCAGACTACACACTTAAAATGAAGGGACGATGACGTTTCGGTCCGTCCTGGACCATTCTCAAGTCGATGAATGACTTCTCATCGACTTGAGAATGGTCCTGGACGGACCGAAACGTCGTCGTCCCTTCACTTTCTAGTGTGTGGTCTGGTTAACGTGATCAGATCTTTGTCTCTTTCTACAATTCTACCTAATATCTCTGTATTTAACAGGGCTTCATCCCATAAATAAACATGGAACAGTTCTCCTTCATAAATTTGTATCTGAATTTCGAGGTTTGCAGTATTCATAAGGATAATTTATTGGAAGAGGGGGGGGGGGAAAGGGGCTGGCGGGCGTGCAGGCTGGAAGTGAACTTCATCAAATTATGCACTTATCTATCAGTTAATATAAGCGTGTCAAACAAAACTTAGCTTGGCAAGTGACAGCAATCCATATTTTACCCGTAATTGAGTGAAATCGAAGGTGAATGTGTAGCCGGGAGGTGGGGTAGACGGCAGGCGGCCTTAGGATCGAGGTGGCTGGCGGAGGATCGTACCCGCTGCTCCTGCCACCCCTGGACGGCCCCCCCCACCACCAACCCCCGTCAGCGCCGCAACCAGCGATGCTCTGCTGTCTCGCTGGTTTGTTGTCGGGATACCTAGCGGCGATACTGTTGTTGACAAATGTCAGATGCCTACCTCCGATGATCGTAAGTCATTTAGGTGAGTATATACGTGTGTTTGAGGTGTTTTGTGAGGTAGTTGCCACTAGACAGAGATGAAGTGATGTGTAACAGTATTTATGTGGTTGACGGGGCGGTCAGTGGGTAACGATCGGTAAATCAGCGGTCAACGAGGCCTACTTTCCTGATCTTGTGTCAGGGGCTAACCTTACCTGCACGCCCCCCCGTGTACGTGTGCATGTTTCACGTTTTATCCGAATATCCTGTTCAGAAATGACTGATATAAGAAATATATGATTTGCAGGAACAGCCTTAATTTCTTAATGGGATAAACATTGTAAGTTGTTTATTTCCTGTATAGAATTGTAGGTAATTATGTGTTTATATAAAGATTGAAGTTATTTTATCTCCAAGGAAATTTTATTCTTATTTTCAGTTTTCAGTTTAAGTCAGAAGAATATAACCAAGGGGGAAATGCTTATATCAAGCCTAGCTACCTTTTGATTTCCAATACTGTAGCAGTGTGTTACAAAATGTCATGCTATTTTTATAGGTCCAATTTTGGCACCAATAGTTGTTGTCTATGAGGATGGAAAGCTGATGGCTTGTGGATAGTTTTTGGAAAGTATTTTTCCAGTTCTCTTTTGAGGTACTCGCCTAATTGTACTCACCTATTGTGCTTGCGGGGGATGAGCTCTGGCTCTTTGGTCCTGCCTCTCAACTGTCAGTCAACTTATGTACAGATTCCTGAGCCTACTGGGCTCTGTCATATCTACATTTGAAACTGTGTATGGAGTCAGCCTCCACCACATCACTTCCTAGTGCATTCCATTTACTAACTACTCTGACACTGAAAAAGTTCTTTCTAATGTGTCTGTGGCTCATTTGGGTACTCAGCTTCCACCTGTGTCACCTTGTGCATATGCCACCTGTGTTTAATAATCCATCCTTGTCCACCCTGTCAATTCACCAGAGAATTTTATATGTGGGATCATGTTTCCCCTAGCTTTTCTGTCTTCCAGCAATGTGAGGTGCAGTTCACATAGTCTGTCCTCATAACTCATGCCTCTTAGTTCTGGGACTAGCCTAGCGGCATACCTCTAAACTTTTTCCAGCTTCGTCTTGTGCTTGACTAGATACGAGCTCCATACTGGGGCTGCTTACTCCAGGATTGGCCTTACATATGTGGTATACAAGGTTCTGAAAGATTCCTTACACAGGTTTCTGAAAGCAGTATGATGTTAGTCAGCCTCGCATAGGCCGCTGATGTTATTCTTTTGATGTGGGATTCAGGAGACAGGTTTGGCGTCATATCAACTCCTAGATCTTTCTCTCTGTCTGTTTCGTGAAGTACTTTTTGTGAATCTCCCTTTTGATATCTAGTGACTGGCCTCCTAATTCCTCCTCCTAGTTTCATTACCTTACATTTACTTGGGTTGAACTTTAGTAGTCATTTGTCAGACCATTCCTTCAGTTTGTCTAGGTCTTCCTGTAGTCTCATACTATCCTCCTCTGTCTTGATCCTCATAATTTTGCATTATCAGCAAACATCGAGAGGAACGAATCAATTCCTTCTGGGAGATTATTTACGTATATCAGAAACAGTATAGGTCCAAGGACTGATCCCTGTGGGACTCCACTGGTGACTCCCTGCCACTCACCCCTCACAGTGACTCGCTGTGTGCTGTTGCTTAGGTACACCCTTATCCAGTGGAGTACCTTCCCTTTCACTCCTGCCTGCATCTCCAGTTTGTGCACTAGTCTCTTATGTGGTACTGTGTCAAAAGCTTTCTGGCAGTCCAGAAATATGCAGTCTGCCCAGCCCTCTCTCTTGCCTGATTTTTGTTGCCTGGTCATAGAACTCAATGAAACCTGTTAGGCATGATTTGCCATCTCTGAACCCATGCTAATGTTGTGTTACAAAGTTCCTCCATTCCAGATGTTCCACTAGCTTTTTTCATACAATCTTCTCCATCATCTTGCATGGAATGCAAGTTAGGGACACTGGCCTGTAGTTCAGTGCCTCCTGCCTATCACCCTTCTTGTATATTGGGACTACATTGGCCATCTTCCAAATTTTTGGCAGTTCACCTGTTGCCAGTGATTTGTTGTTCACCATGGAGAGTGGCAGGCACAGAGCTTCTGCTCCTTTCCTTAGAATCCATGGTGAGATTCCATCCAGACCTATGGCCTTTGTCACATCCAAATCTGGCAGATACGTCCTCACCTCCCCACTGGTAATCACAAACTCCTCTTGTGGTATCTGGTTTGATATTCCCTCTCTTATCTCTGGGACTTTTCTTTGCTCTGAGGTGAAAACCTCCTGGAATTTCTTATCGAGTTCCTCGCACACTTAACACTGTGTGGGACACTTGAACACTTGGAAGTGTAACACTGTCTGGGAATTTACAGCTTCAATGTGTATCTTGAGATGTAGTTATCTTGAGATGATTTCGGGGCTTTAGTGTCCCCGCGGCCTGGTCCTCGACCAGGCCTCCACCCCCGGGAAGCAGCCCGTGACAGCTGACTAACACCCAGGTACCTATTTTACTGCTAGGTAACAGGGGCATAGGGTGAAAGAAACTCTGCCCATTGTTTCTCGCCGGCGCCCGGGATCGAACCCGGGACCACAGGATCACAAGTCCAGTGTGCTGTCCGCTCGGCCGACCGGCTCCCCGTGGCATGATTTGCCTTCTCTGAACCCATGCTGAGTGTAGGTGGTAAATAAATCTTATATCAGTGAATTATATATGAAAAGCTTCTTTCTGTTCTCAATCTTAAATTGCTCTTTGTGTTAAAATGTATACCTCCTGTACGAGTCACATTGGACCTTTTAAAGAAGTCATATGAAGTTAAGTCTAGTAACGTGTTACATTGTTGCCCTAACTTGTTGCCTTCTTTTGATAGTTATTTCTAATTTTAGCATTTTTAAGCTCCCAATAAGACCAGGCCTGTTATGTTTTGTTTGCAGAATTAGGCAAGAGCCTCGGGCTCTCTATTTTGAGAGTTTACTTCTGTTATGTTTTTTCTTTGCTGAATTTTTTCCAGTGTGATGATGCTGTTTTGTAGGCTAGGCCTCCATGTTTGGATACAGTAGTCCATATTAAGTTGCACAGGTTATTTGTACAGCTGGATGACTACTTTCATCCAGACCACTTTTACTTAAGTCAAAGGTTTGTGTGATTTATGCAGTTTTTTTTTTCAATACCAGTCCTACACACTGAGAAGCTTTTAATGCACAAGCTGGAGATGCAGGCAGGAGTGAAATGGAAGATACTCCATTGGATAAGGGAGTACCTAAGCAACAGAAGACAATGATTCACTGTGAGGAGCGAGGTCTCTTGATTGGCGAGGTGTCACTAGTGGAGTCCTGCAGGGTTCAGTCCTTTAATGTCTGATGGATGACATATTTTACTTTTCTAAGCATTTGCCAATATTCTATTTGTGGAGTTAATTTTGATACTTTTATATGGTTGCAGTATAATTTTTGTTAGGATATAATATCATTGTATCCTTTATAGTGATTAACTAGGTAAGCAAATGGTTACTATTTCCAGAAATGTGGTTTTATTTGGTTGAGATATAGGTAGGTAGAGAGAGGTAGATAGGTAGATTGCTTGTGCTCCCTACCAACGCTCATTGTAATACTAGGGCATCTTAAAAACACGTTGCAGTGTTAATCTACATTTATAATTGTCAGGTCACCTGCTGACACTGGCTTACTGAAGATAAATAATAAAATACCTCTAGAGTACAGTATCTTATTTAAGGTAAGGAATGTAATTTTCCATATAAAGGCAGGAATAATAATGAGAGGAAACTTTATAGTGTTGGTCTTACACTGCTTGAATTGCTGTCTGTGATGTCCTTCTGTGCTCCAATTACCATGTGGATTTTTTTACCATTTCATTTGTTAACAATTTTTAGCCACGTGTACCTCAGTGTAGCACATTTAAATAGCTGCACCATTAATATTGACCAAACTGCACAAATCAGGTTCTGCCATAATCTCTAATAACCACCTATACAAAAATTTGGGTCTCCATTTTCTTTGACTTGTTCACAATTTATGAGCATAGTTTCTTCTTGTATATCTTCCATATTTGCACATAAAAAAATATATTTCTGGCTTAATTTGTTTTTGTTTGCAGAAAACTGGTGACTTTATCTTGCATTTGAAAGTTTACTATCCATACTCAATTAGTTTTTATCACTGACATTCATTATTTCCATAGCAGGGAATCTGTTTATTGCTTGTATCACTTTTTTACAAAATTTCAATATGGCATGGCTCCTATTTTTCAGAGGTTTAACAGTTGCTATTAAAGATTGATAGATAAATTATACGAACAGCTAATTTATATAAAAATAAATGTTTAGTATGACATCACTTGAATATGCTGAAGTGGAGTCCATTTCGCAAAGCAGTGGATATGGGTCATTCCAATCAAGAACTCTTGTAGTAGTTCATGCCATGTAGGGTTGTATTCAGCTTAGCTAGGTTGTGACTGATATTTGGGGCAGAGAAACATAAGAGGAGTAGAAATATTTTAAATGTAAGGTTTATCCAAGTAATTTTAACATCAAGATAAGAGTACAGTATGAGCAAAAGTGTTTTCTGGTGTGTGCATTAACAAATAAAAGCAAACAATTTTGACCAACAAATAGGAAAAAGTAGCAAAGCTTTTGTTGCCTAAAATATTTGTAGTGATTGCAGTGAATATCCTTGCAAGGTGCCCCTTGTGGCTCCCTGAAGCTCTGTGTTGAGATTGTTACCATTTACTGGATCACATCAGTCGTAGAGTTCTAGAGGCCTATCGGGAACTGGAGATAGAACCCGGCCCACACACAGAGGCTCAGGGAGTGGTCATATTTATTTTTGGCACCTCACCTAGGAAATCAACCAGAAAGTCAGGGGAATCAAAATAAACTACTGCTGAATTCTAAAGAGACAGAAGCCTCAAAACCAGCCAAAAAACTCTCCCACCTATGAATTCTCTCAGAAATAGTGTGAGCTCATTCGCCCCCACTTCCCCAACTCATTTGGGGCGGAGGGGGGGAGGTAGCTCACTGCCTGCTGGAGCATGATCTCTCAGTTCTAGTAATTACCTAAGTGTAAGTATTGGTTACGATTGGTTCCAGCGCCATTGCAGGAACTGTGAGCTCCTTAGTTGACCTTGAAGTTGGTGAAAAAAGGCACACGGACTCCAAACACGGAGACCGCCATGGTTGTGGCCGGAGAAGAACCACCACAACTAGGGTATGAACGATCCCAGCCTCCTGAAGCAGAGCCTGGGCTGCACAACCCCTGGAGGTGGACGTCCCGGTCTTGCACCTACGGGTTCCAGACAGAGATCGTTACAGCCCTCTTTCACCCAAGACTGGCTTCCTTCAAGACCAAGCAGAAGGAAGAGTGATAATTATTAATTAATTATATTATTATTATATTAATTATAATTGTTTTATTTAATAATTATCACACTTCCTTCTGCTTGATCTTGGTCGTGTGGCCCAGGCTCTTTCTCAGGTGGCTGGGGTCGTTCATACCCTTGATGGGGTGGTTCTTCTCCGGCCACGACCATGGCGGTCTCCGGGTTTGGTGTCCTTGTGTCTCTTTTCACCAACTTCAAGGTCAACTCTGGAGCTCACAGTTCCTGCGACGGCGCTGGAACCAATCGTATTGGCGTTTACCTTTCTATTGGAGACTTTCGGCGTCGTGGAGAGGGGGAACATGCTGCATGGGTAACAGCTTCTCCTCCGTATCAACCTACCCTGACTTTGTGCCCTGGAGAAGCCACTCCAGACCAACAACCAGAGCGCAACTCCATAGTCTCCTGAGACTGATGGATGCCTACTACTAGGTATTGACCCTCATCCTATAATTATCTAAATTACAAAATGAGTGCTATGCTTGTGGTGTCCCATAGTGCTGATGTAGAGGTGAGGGGCCAGTCAGGCAGCATTTGCTTTTTGTTATTTTTGCTAGGTTGCAGCAGTCTAGGTAGTGTGCCTGATATTAGATGCCTCAGAGCATCCCATTTGGTGTTCAGGGATCTGGAATTGGAGGTGTTTGTGAACTTCACCTTGGCTCTGTCCACACCACTTCTTCCTTCTCTTTCGGGTGTGGTTCTGATCCTCTGCCTGCTTCCAGCCCCAAAGCATTGGAGGGTTTTGGAGTCAGGGCAGGTTTAGCTCAGGATGTGGCTTGGTCAGCTGTGGGGAAGCTGGCCCTTTGGAATCGGCACAGAGGCAGTTGAGCTGACAGGTCACAGAGGTTTCTGGGTCTTTCCTATCAGCCAGTCTGCTTTCCTATGAAGACTCTCCCTTTTTTATTCTGCATGGTGGGCACAGATGCCAGCTCCATCCTGAGGCCCTGGACTGTGGCTTCTGGGGCTTAAAGGGAGTCTGATTTGGGCTTCTGGGTCCTGTTCGACTCTACGTGGCTCCTTGTTCCCTCCACAGAGGGAGTCTCCTTTTGAAGGGGGAGGGGTTTTCTTATCTCTCCCTCTGTATGAGCATGATTTAGTTGTGGTTTACCCCAGGGTTCATTTTTGCATGCCTTTGGCCCGCCAGAATCGTCCTTTCAGATGTTTCCTACCTCTTGGGTGGCTCATGATGTGCTGTTTACATACCTCCTGTATGACCTGGATTATGCATTGTTGTTGGACCCTGCCTCTTTGGAGCTTGGGTCTTCCTTTACTTATTGAATGGGTTATGAGAGTCTTCACGGTTGGCAGACAATCTCTTATTCCTGCTTGGTGCAGCTTTTGGAGGAACCTGCATACTTGAGTGGCATGAGATGTTGACCATGTTACAGGTGTTTCTGGCCAGCTCTTCTTTTGTACCCCTTAATGAGTGCTTGTTTGCTCCTGCTCTTTCTCATGACATAGGTCACATGCAGCTCAATGCCCAGATTTCCTTGTTGTCAACTGTGCTTGAGGTAGATGATCTTCGGGTCCGTCTGCATTTGGGCTCTGTCGAGCATTTCCTGGGTCTCCTGGAGTATCATTCTGCCTGGCTTCAGGAAGATGATGAGCTAGATTCTGGGTCATAAGCACTCTCCTCGGTCAGTCCCTCGGCCCTGAAGGTATTGGCTGCTCTTGGTTTGCACTGGCTCTTTTGCAGTTTGCCCTTTTCATGGGGCATTGTGGGGGGGGGAGGGTGTGGCTTGCCTGGTTTACCAACTCTTTTTTTGTGGAGTCGGTCGATCCCTCCACCTTCTGGGGGTTTGGGTCTTTCTGGGCAAAGCTCCTTTCCTCTCCTCCATCGGGTCATCTCAGAACAGGTGGCTTTCAGCATAGTTGAAACAACTGTCGCTTTGGTGGGTTTCCCACCTCTTTCTGGTCCCAAAATGGGTCTCGCTGAAGCTCCAGTTCATCGCCAACCATTTGCGGTTGAACTGGTTTAAATGAGTCTCCCCCTGGGCTCTGTGCTCCAGGTTTATTTGGACTGTTCTGCTGTGGTTCATTGTCTCAACCAGGGGGGGGGGTTCTCTTCAGTTGCTGTCTCTTTGGAGATGGATCTTTAACCCCTTAACTGCACGGCCTCCAAATATGACACCCCCCCAGTGTGCAGGAAATAAATTATCTTGAAAAAATTTTTTTGTTTTGAAAGTGTCAAAAATGCTTCCCTGAGTATGGGTATAGTAACAGAAGGTCGAAATTGTACGTACTTTAGCTGCTATGGGGTCCATAAGTTGACCCGTGACGTCATCATTCCCTGGTCGCCCGTGGCGTACGCCCCAGGGGCTGGTCGGGCGCCCGGGGCAGGATGCGTGAGTTGTCGCGAATATATTTTTGTTCATTTTCTGCGCACAGTTCCAAATACATTTTATTTGCCTTTATGTGCCAGTCCTATGTATAATGAACACGTACACTATATTATGGCAGTAGAACATCCGTATTATCCGAAGACACTGTGTTACGTGCATGACATATGTGTACACATATCTGGCACATATTTCCATTGTATCATGCTAATTTATGTATATATATACAGTCTATTTACACACTATACACTATCACACAATATATACATTCACCATGAACACACTCAGAACTCCACGAGTGTCAGCTGCCACACCCTCACTCCTCCAACATCCAGTCTATCCTTCACTCCTCCAACATCTTACTCGCCAACATTGCTCCTCCCACCATACTGTTATTGTTTGTATTACACTATTTACACATGTTATGTATACTTATCTACATGTTTTATTCACCAGAATTATGCAAGTAAGCAGGTATTGTGTCCAAACTTTACAGTGGCCACCAGTCACTGCATGAGAAATCACACAGCAGCCAGCTGACGACGCTACGATTACGTCACCTCCCTCACCAAAATAGCTCCTCCCAACATTCTCCTGTTGCTGTTATTACACTATACACACACATTGTATACCCATGTACATACGTGTTCACCATAGTGAACCACTAAGCTTGTATGATGAGCAAAACAAGAGTGGCTGCCACACACACAGTGAGGCTACCTCGATTCTCTCCCTCGCTCCCTCACCACAATTCCTCCTCCCACAATACTACGCACAGTGATTATTATCACCACAATCCTGCTGTTATCACAATACTGGTCACTAAATTCTGTAAATACATAATTGACCACAAGTTTATTTTGTAAAGGAACCTAAGAAGTCGTTTGAAGATTCCTAGATGGACAAAATAATGCTGTGGTGCTGTGGCTAGTGCTGTGAACATCGTGAACAGCATTGAATCACTAATATTTGAACATTGTACACAGTCAGTATCACACTCAGGCTCTTCTGTAATACTATCATGGCTAAATAATACAAGTTATATATATATTTTGACATTATTAGGCGATGCTGTGGTCACAAGCTGAACAGCAGTGCTGTGAGCTCATGCTGCGTGCGCTGGCCTTGGCTGCTCACTCACTACTGAGGCTCTCACACCCGGGAAAGTGGACCACGATTTTTTTAAAGATGGCATCTGTTTACAAGAGCCCCGAGGAAGCTGATGTGAACTTCATGTAGCCGCGGGAGTTTTGAATGGAACGTGAAAAATACAAATACCCGGAGGCACGTAGCGCACCCCAGACGTGAGCGTGCAGGCGCGTTGCGCAGTTAAAGGGTTAACTTCCTAACAAACAGTACCCTGATTGTAATAGTCAAGAAAGTAAAATCTGAATCATCCACTGTGAAAAGCTCAGTTCCCCAAGATACAATGCTTCCTCCAATACTTTCCTCATCTTCATATCAGACATAGACAGGGATACAATCTATAGTGCTGTATAATTTTTTGCAAAGACATTAGAATTTTCATGAGAGTAGATAATGTAGAGGACACAGCAAACCTCCAATCCAATATTAATAAAGTCCTTCAGTGGGCCACACAAAAAAACGTGATGTGTAATGAGGATAAGTTCCAATTACTGTGCTATATAAAAAAAACTAAAACATCAAAGCAGAAACCGCACATAAAACACAGTCAAACCACACTATTTAAAGAAAAGCAATGTAAAATATTTAAGAGTAATCATGTTGAAAGACCTTGCTTTTAAAGAACACAACAAAGTTATTGTCACAACTGCAAGAAAAATGACAGGTTGAATAACAAGAACCTTCCAAACAAGAGATGTCACGTCAGTGATGATACTTTTATGATTTTAGTGCTCTTGAGTGGAATATTGTTGCACACTAACAGCCCCATTCAAAGCTGGAGAAATTGCTGACCTGGAGAGCATACAACGATCCTTTACCACTAGAATTCACTCAATAATAGTCTAAATTACTGGGACCACCTACAAATTTTATATCTGTATTACCTAGAGTGCACGCAGGAGAGGTACATAATAATTATACTTGGAAAATATTAGGAGGACTGGTTCTAAATATGCACACAGAAATAACACCACATGAGAAATAACACCGCCCGTTGTGTGCTAGGGTGTTCTGTCTCCCTTGTTTCCCTTGGGGTAGGAGGCAGTTTGCACTAGTAGGGGCGCAGGGTACTGCGCAGTTTGTTTTCACAATCATAGCGGCCGGCTGTGTTCCGCCTGGGTACGTTGTCCTCTTGCGTTTTTTTTCTTTTTCTTTTGTTTGCCTGGTGGGGGGGTCTGCCTTGGTTCTTGCCCCTGTGTACTGAGTACTCTTTCTTCTTCCGGTGGTTCCCCCTGCTAGGTCCCCATGAGTGTATGCGTCCCGGGATTCAGTTCTTAGAAAGTTATTTGGTATTTGTGGGCGCCGGTTAGCAGTACCCTGCCTGGGATTGCCTGGGTGTGAGTCCTGTAGGGAAACGCTCAGGACCCTGGAAAACCCAAAGGGAGTGCGTGGGTCCGATGGATGTGGCCCCAGAGCCCCTTCCCCCCTTACTTTGTGCGGGTTCGAGGGTTGCTCTGTCCCCTTGTATCAGGGTGACTCTCACTGTTTTGCCTCCGTCTGCTGCCTGTGGGGTCAGTAGCACCTTTTGGCCCAGAGCCCTGCGAGTTTTGTTGCTTGTGTGTGGCTTGATTACCCAGTCTTATGTTGACTATGTGGGTGCAGGCAGCACGGGCGTTGCAAGCTGAGTTTCGGTGGTGCAACGTGCTAGGTAGTTTGTTCCCTGGGAGCCCTGGGGCTGCCCCGTTTTGGTTGGTGTGACGGGGCTTGGGGGTGTTGGGCGCTTAGGTTTTATTTCTTCCACGCCTCCTTGTCTTTCCCCTGTTATGGGCCCCCACCCCCTTCCTCCCTGCATCCGGATTCTTACCATTTGTGGGTTCGGGGTCGGGGCGGGACTTTGCTGGTCTTGAGACTCGGGCGGTCTTGGGGATTTCCCCTTCCTGGATAGCGACGGAGGCATTCGAGCCTGTTCCTCCAGCCATGTTGTATGAGTCTGCCAGTGGGCTCCTTTCTTTAGTTCTTGTCCTGTTGCCCGGGCTTTTCTTGTGAGGCTGGAGCTTTGGGGAAACGGCTCGGCCCCAGGACCTGCCTAGTGGGTTCCCGGGGCTGGTGAGGGGCTGACGTTTGGACCCTGCCTGGATTTTTCTGCCCTCTGGGCGAGGCTTGCGGTTACGAGGAGTGGGGTTTTTTCTCCCCTCCCCCCTCTCCGTACATGTTTTTGGGAGTCGGCCCCTCCTCAGGATCGGTTCCTTGTCCCTTAGATCCGTCGGGTCCGTTCTGTGGTGGGCTCGTTTCTCCACCCTTTTTCTTGCCACGGGTCTTCACAGTCTTGTTCCCCTCTTCTTGGGGATCTGTATGACTTTTGGTCTCGGGTGCGACTTTGCTTTTCGTGCCTTCGTGCTTGCTTCTTTATGTTCTAGAAGCATCGGGAAAGTTTTGATTCTTCCCGTATTCTTGGAATGTCTGTCGTCTTCCTGTCCTTTCTGGGGCCTGTTGGTCCTTCTCCATGCTTCTCGGTTTTCGGTCCTGCTTCGTTCTTTCATGTTTCTCTCTCCGTGCACTGTCATGCGCTGCACAGGGTTGCGAGATTGGGCTCCTTGTAGCCCGGTTGGGCTCCTTGTAGCCCGGTTGCGCTCCTTGTACCCCGTTGGGCTCCTTGTAGCCCGGTTGGACTCCTTGTAGCCCAAATGGGAGGCTGCCCTATGTTTCTTTTCGCTCCTTACTGCTCTTTTTGACTACGGTTGACGGCTGCCCAGTGTACTCACATATGGGATTCGGTCATTAACAACACTGTTTTGACTATTTTTCTAGTTACTTTCGTGGTTTCTTCAGCTCACGACTTCTGGCGACCCACATCTGGCATCCCTGCTGCGCATACACCGTGGTTGTTTGTTTTGATATGGGTGGTGTGCACGTGGGCTGGGGTTTTGCATTCCTTTCTCTCGGGTGCTTCACCTCTCGCTCTTCTCAATTCACCAGTCCATGCCCCATAGCTCCTGGGGGTGTTCTGGATTGCTGCTATGGGGAGGACACTGTGTTTTCCCTGCGTATGGGTGTGGGGCTCTTCCTTCGCCTCTACCCTACTTTTCTCCTGCATTGTGCGGCTCTGCCTTCTTCCACTGGCGGTGCTCCCGGAATCTTCTCGGCTTCGTTGTGTTGTGACATGTTCATGCCTCCGTTCTGCAGGTGAGTTTATGCAGTCTGGCACATCTTTCGGCCAGGCGCTGGTTCGTGTTTTGGGATACGTATATCCCGACACCGGAACACAGGTGACTGCAGCAGGCCTATTGCAGGCCTGCACACAGTCCAAAGACCAGACAGCACAGGTGGTACATGAGCAGGCAGCTCCTATTTATACCCGTCCAGTCCCACTCTTATACATATCCAGCCCATGCTTGAGTCTGGATAGGGGCCCCTATCTCCAGGTTACAAAGTACAATGGTGGGGTTATATGTTGTGGGGTTAGTGTTCCTGTCTGGATGTTTTGAGGTAACGTTTCGCTGCGGTTTTCATGCTGTGGATGCGTGTTGGGGATTGGTTGTGGATTTTTGTTTGGCCCTTCCTTGCTTCCTGGGGCCTTACTTGTTCATCTGGGTTCATGATTGCATGGGGGGTCATGACCCCATTTTTTCGTAGTCTTATCTGGGTCTCTTTCCTTTCATGTCTTGCAGTGCCTGACTTGGCCCTTCCATATACATTGGTTTCTCTGTACAGTACTTACCTCATTGTCCTTACCTAGTTGTGTTTGCGGGAGTTAAGCTCTGGCTTTTTGGTCCCACATCTCGCCTGTCATTCGCTCATGTGCAAGTTCCTGGGCCTGCTAGGCTCTATCATATCTGCACTTGAAGCTATGTGTGGTGTCATCCTCCACCACATTGCTTCCTCATGTGTTCCGCTTGTCTACTACTCTGACACTTCTTTCTGACACTACTGTGATACTTCTTTCCCATGTCTCTTTGGCTCGTTTGGGCTCTCATTCCACCGGTGTCCCCTGGTGCATGTGCCCCTGGGGTCCCATAGTCGGTCTTTCACTACCCTATCCCTTCCTTTGGGAATCTTCAATGTGGTGATCATGTCCTCGTAGTTCGTACTCCTTGGTTCGGGTACTCGTCTGGTGGCGTACCTTTGCATCTTTTTCCCTTCTCTAGAATCGCGTGTTGGGACTGTCGTCTCCGATCTCCTGGCGGCCTCGAGGACGTTGGGATGTTTTTCTGTATGGCGGACGTTCCATCTCCTCCTTTGCCGGCTTAGGTTTTCGGCTGTGCTGGCTCCGTGGTCGCACCCAAGATATTCCCATGGCTCCGCCTCTTCCTAGGCTCGATTGGCCCATGGTGGGGCCGATTTGGTTCTGCCTCGAGTCTTTCACCTTCTGTTGGTGGTCGGGTGGCTTCGTTGATAGTCTCCCACCTGCGTGCTTCTTCTTGGTGGCGGTGTGGGGTTTTTGGCGGTCCTTCCTTTTTCTTCTGTCTCTTCTTCGATAGCTGCGTTTGTTGGTGTGGTCTTGTCCTTCTCTTGTGGAAGTTTGGGGCCGTCATCTTGCCCCGTACTGTCACCTCGTTTCGTGCGGTGCTGGCAGAGCCGCTTCTGCTTGCTTTTGGTGTTGATGTTACTTTAGCGCCGTTTCGCAAGCTGTCCTCATGCATTGTTTCACCTCCGACCTGCTCTTGCGCCACCTGAGCCGTTCTGGTCATTGGGCAGAGTGCTCTTTTCTTATTCTCTGTTTGTTGTGGCCCCTTCAATTCAGGATTGTTCTCCATGGCTCCTTTTTCTGTTGGCATTGGTTTCTGGGGGTTGGGTTGGGGAGCTTCATGCTCTCCTCTGGTGCAGGGGTTTCTGTTCTTTCGATCTTCATTCTGGTTTTGTTCGTCTGCAGCCATTTCCTTCTTTTCTGGTGAAGAATGAGACTGCTGCTTTCCGGAGGGGTCCCTGGGTTGTTGATGCTTGGTTGGTTGGGCTGAGGGTGCATCGTGTTTTGTGTCCGGTGGCAGCTCTTCGCCATTATTGTGCGCCACGGCTTCTGTGTCCAGGGACGCGCTTTGGGTTGATCCGGTTTCCCTTCTTTTGCTGCCGTCTTTGGCGCCATGTCCTGGGCTGACATTCAGGCACTGGGCTTTTGGCAGTCGAACAGGGTCCTGGCTGCTCGTTGCCTCGTGCATGTCCCGGGGCCTCGTCAGGCCTGTGTCATTTTGGGTCGGCGGTTGCAGCCAGTTGTCTCAGCTTCGCGTTGTGGAGTAGGCAATGACTGCCTCCCGGGTAAGTCCCTACGTTTTATCTCTGTGAGTAGTTAGCTCCGGGGAGCCGAAGGGGTTCCCCCAGAACCAGCATTGAATGTAATGAAATGCCATTTTCTGGGTGAGACCCGGAAGCTCCCCTGCATCCCTCCCTCCCCCTGGTCGGCGCTTTTTTTAGTGTGTTTTGACATCCAGCCTCAGAACTGACAGGTGGATAGCCGGCGTAAGGTGTCTGGGGCTCCCCCGTCCCCCTCCTGGGGAGGGGGGGGGAGCTGCGCATACAGCGGCGCGGCGACATGTGATGTCATGATCGTTTGCTCGTTTCTTTTAGGGGAGTTCTATCCATTTGTTCGCCTTTTGGTAGCAATAATATTGGTTTGTTTTGGGATGCTTACTTTTCTGGGTACCTGACCCGGCCGATGGCAGACATAGATTGCTTCCAACCACACAGGATTTCTATAAGCCATTGCTCCCCATGTCTCTCTGAAGGGTCCAGGCTCTGGCTCGTGGTCTTCGGTAGGCCCACAGAACTCCATACACATGGCCGATGCCGAAGTCTAACATTAGCATATCAGCCTAGTAAGCTCCAGGGACCCTCCAGGTCTCACCCAGAAAATGGCGTTTCATTACATTCAACACTGGTTTTTTTCTGCTGTTGTTCTAGGTCCTGGCCAGGTTGTTGTCCTACCAGGGTTAAGTGTTCTTTCTGGCTCCTTGCTAGCTGGCTCAGCCTTGATCTCAGGTGCTGCTTGCTCGGTGTCTGTACTCAGGCATTTTTAGTGGCTTCACCTCCATCAGGAGGTTGGCTTGGTGATGTACTTTGCTGGTTTGACCTCTGCTCTTCGCATCTGGAATTTTTGACACAACTTTATCACCATCTTTACGGCAATAGGGTGGATTTTTAAGATGTGTCCCACCTGCATTCTTCTAGGTGGCAGTACTGTATAAGGTTTCATGGTGTTCCTTTTGTCACTTCCTTTTCTTTTATTGCTGCTCTTCAGTTTCTGAGCATGTGGTGCTCTTCTTTCTTGGCTTTTTCTTGATCGGCATCTCATGCCGAATACTATTGCTTCATATCTTGCAGCTCTGGTGGAATTGCTACAGCTTGCATTCTACATCGATATCCTGTTTCCCCTTCAGCCTGCTCATGTACCACCTGTGCCTGTCTGGTCTTTGGACTGTGTGCTTGTTTTTCTTTCCTGTTCTTGTTTCACAGTTTCTCTGCCCAACCACTTGGGTTGAACAGTACAGCTATGCTCTCCTTTCATGCAGGTCAGTATTCAGTCCCCGACCTTCAAAGTGGTTGAGCACCATTCCTTTTCCCTGTCCCATCCCTTCCCAAGTGCTATATAGTTGTAATGGCTAGGCACTTTCTCCTGATAATTCCCTTCACAGTGTCTTCTTTGGTTCAGAATTGCTTTTCTAAGGCATGGTTATTAGATTCTATTGCCTTCAGATGCTGGGTTGGGAGCTTTATACCTTCCTCCAGTGGCAGGGTTTTTGTTGTTCTGGCCTAGTGAACATTCTGTTCATTTGCAGCTGGCTCCTCCTTTCTGGTGAAGAACAAGTCGGTTGGCTTCCTGAGGGGTCCTTTGTTCATTGATGCTTGGTTAGTTCAGCCAGGGGTGCATCATTTGTGGTGTCCGGTGGTGGCTTACCACCCCTACCTTCATGCCACTAATTTTACTTTGGTGGATACCCTGTTTCCTAGGTCCCCTGTTCTAAGGCATGTACATTATTTCCAAGGTTGTCTACAGTGATACTGAGCATAGCCAGCCTGCCTATGATATTCAAAAGTGTTGTATGCCGTGGTTTTAGCTGTGTTTGTGAACATGTCCTGGGCTGATATTTGGGCTATGGATTTTGGTCACACAAGGTTCTAGTGATCTGGTATTTGGTAAATGTTCTCAGACTTTGGCATTTTTGTGTTTTCTTGGGTCATGTGTGTCAGCTGGGAGTGCCATCCTCGTCCTGATTCCTGCAGTGCTGGGCCACAGGGGCTTCCTTCAGAAAACCAGCATTAAATGTAATGAAATGCTAATTTCTGGGTGAGCCCCAGTGGCTCCCTGATCCCCACTCTCCCTTCCAGGTCATTGGGTGGATGTCTAAATATGCCCTAGAACTGGGAACTGAGGCTCCAGCAGGCAGTGATCTACCTCACCCCTCCCTCCAAATGAGTTTGGGAAGAAGAATAAGCTTGTACTAATTCAGAGTAAATTAAATAATGTTTTGCATAGTTGGAGAGTTCTATTGACTGGTTTTGAGGCTTTGGTCTCTCCTGAATCCAGCAGTAGCTTTTGACTTGCTGACTTTCTGGTTGCCTTCCCTTGCAAGGTGGCAAAAATAAATATCACTGCTCTCTGTAATTCTGTGAGGAGGCTACTCAAACCAGGTTCTGGCACTAGTCTACAGTTGGTCTTAACACTTTCGCAGGGCGAGGACTCAGCATTGAGTCCTCCGTAAAACAGGGGCAAGTCCGGCGACGACTCAGCATTGAGTCCTCCGTGCGGCAACTTTAGTGGCGTTTTCGGGACGGTCTTGCTGTGGCTTTGGACATTATATGAATATACTCTTGTAGGCAATTTCATTGCGAATACATTGATACCCAAATGAAAGTCCTAGGACCTGAATTGAGGTAACAAAGTTGAAAACAGAATACCCATTTTATTGCTCTTTATTAGCGCTCAAGGCGGGTAACTCTCTGTCACTTTCCGTGCTTGTTGTGGATGGTACGCAGGGCTTTTGGACTTTATATTTGCATGCTCATGTAGGGAATTCTATTGAGAACACAATGATACGAAAATGAAAGACTTAAGACGAGAATTGAGATGTCCAAAGTGAAGAGTGTAAACATTTTATCACTCTTGCGCGCTCCCGGGTAACTTTCTCTCACTTTCTCTGCTAGTTGCGGATGGTAAGCCGGGCTTTTGGAGTTTATATGCATTTAGTCCTGGGTAACTCTCTGTCACTTTCCGTGCTTGTTGTGGATGGTACGCAGGGCTTTTGGACTTTATATTTGCATGCTCATGTAGGGAATTCTATTGAGAACACAATGATACGAAAATGAAAGACTTAAGACGAGAATTGAGATGTCCAAAGTGAAGAGTGTAAACATTTTATCACTCTTGCGCGCTCCCGGGTAACTTTCTCTCACTTTCTCTGCTAGTTGCGGATGGTAAGCCGGGCTTTTGGAGTTTATATGCATTTAGTCCTGTAGAGAATTCTTTTGCGAACACATTGATACCAAATTGAAAAACCTAGGATGAGAATTGAGATGACAAAGTTCAAAAGAATATATACTTTTCAGAATGAGAAGCGCCTTGGGATGGCGCAGCGCTCTCTTTCTTGTAACCGCGACCTGTTTTCATCATGTCGGCGGGTGGAGAGCGCTGCTGTTTTTGATATTATATGCATATAGGCCTGTTGGGAATTCTATTGCGAACACATTGATACCAAAATGAAAGACCTAGGACGAGAATTGAGTTGACAAAACTGAAAAGAGTGTAAACATTTATCACTCTTGTGCGCTCCCGGGTAACTTTCTCTCACTTTCTCTGTTAGTTGCGGATGGTATGCAGGGCTTTTGGAGTTTATATGCATTTAGTCCTGTAGAGAATTCTATTGCGAACACATAGATACCAAACTGAATATCGTATGACAAAAAATTAAAGTGACAAAGTTGAACAGAGTATACACATTTCAGAAATTCTGCGCGCTCCCTTGAAACGCTCAGTGCACTTTGGGATAGTGGAGAGGTCGCGCGCACGGTGCGCGGAAGTGTTAAGAACTCTATGGCTGATGTAACCCAGCAAATGATAACCATCTCAGCATATAGCTTCAGGGAGCCACAGGGACTCGGAAATTGGCATATCATTATATTCGATGCTATTTTTTTTAATTCATACATGCCATTTATTTATAACTAAGAGTATTTGAATTTTTGCATTATCAGTATTTTTAGTGTACTGTATTATTAAGGCTGAATGTTAAACAACCTTGTTTATTTTAAGTATCAGCTGACAAGAATATAATTCTGCACCAGGTTCTTGCTGATGATCACCCATTGATGTGCTGCATGGTTTTAAGATATTGTGACCCACCATTCTGAAAATGTACCCTTGGTTTAGAGTGGGAAGGCAAGTACTGGATGAAAAGTTTTAGGTGCCTTATTACCTTGAAGACAAGGTGAAGCAGGCACACTGTTTTGGGGGTTGTTTATATTAGGTTCACTTGTCCCCCTGAATCAATATAGCTTTTGTGGTTCTAGACATTTGTTAGTATCTGCTTGTACAGTGAGTGAGTATGTGTTTTTGTGTAATTACCTAAGTGTAGTTACAGGATGAGAGCTGCGTTCATGGAGTCCCGTCTTCCCGTACTCTTTGTCATATAATGCTTTGAAACTACTAACAGTTTGACCTCCACCACCATCTCATTTAACTTGTTCCAACCGTCTACCACTCACTTTGCAAAGGAAAAGTTTTTAATAGTCTTTCAGCACCCTTGTTTCCTTAGCTTGGATCTGTGTCCGTTTGTTCTTGAAGTTACTGGTTTCAGGGTGTGTTTGTGTGTGTGTACTCACCTAATTGTGCTTGCAGGGGTTGAGCTTTGGCTCTTTGGTCCCGCCTCTCAACTGTAGTGTGTGTGTGTAATTACCTAAGTGTAGTTACAGGATGAGAGCTACGCTCGTGGTGTCCCGTTTCCCCAGCACTCTTTGTCATATAATGCTTTGAAATTACTGATGGTCTTGGCCTCCACCACCTTCTCACTTAACTTGTTCCAACCGTCTACCATTCTGTTTACAAAAGTGAATTTTCGTATATTTCTCTGGCAGCTTTGTTTCGTTAGTTTAAATCTATGACCTCTTGTTCTTGAAGTTCCGGGTCTCAGGAATTCTTCCTTATCAATTTTATCGATTCCTGTTACTATTTTGAACGTAGTGATCAAATCGCCTCCTTTCTTCTGTCTTTTAGTTTTGCATCTTTAATGCCTCTAACCTCTCCTCGTAGCTCTTGTCCTTCAGTTCTGGGAGCCACTTAGTAGCATGTCGTTGCACCTTTCCAGTTTATTGATGTGCTTCTAAGATATGGGCACCATACAAACCGCTGCATATTCCAGCTTGGTCTAATAAAATTCGTGAACAATTTCTTTAGTATTTCTCCATCCATGTATTTAAAAGCAATTCTGAGGTTAGAAAGTGTAGCATAGGCTCCTCGCATAATGTTCTTAATGTGGTCCTCAGGTGACAGTTTTCTATCTAGAACTACCCCTAGATCCCTTTCTTTGTCAGAATTCTTTAAAGATTTCTCACAAGATGATTGACATGCCCTTCAAGAAGACCTGGATAAATAAGTATATGGAGTAACACTTGGCAAATGGAATTTAATGTGAATAAATGCCATGTTATGGAATGTGGAATTGGAGAACATAGACCCCACACAACCTATAAATTA
>WNGS01004511.1:7977364-8023229 GCA_020271785.1 Procambarus virginalis
CATATGATGCGATGCGCAATTGAAGGGTTAAATCATTATAATTTTTATAATTATCCCTATATTTTGTTTTTTTGGAGTTATTTTTTCTTGACTTCATTTCAAAACATATTGACCTACAACTTTCACATATTCGAGTACAAATGCCAAACAATGTGTATTAAAACATACAAATATATTCATGAATTAGAACTGCCTTATTCACTATCGATAACTTCAACTTCAATTATATCTATAACTAGAATTTCAACTTCAGTATTCAAAAATCTAGTTTCTGACTGATTCTCACCACTTTTACATATACTGTAGTGTGCACAGCTGTCTGTTCTACAATCTCTATAGAATTGATTTTTCATAAACCCAAAACGTTTGGAGATATAAATTTTTGTTGTCTTAATTTGCGCATATTTCAAATGCCATATTGATGATTTTTCTGGGGGGAGCCCTGTCAGCTCCCCGGAGCTTATCCAGGCTAATATGCCAATGTCAGACTTTGGCATCAGTCATGTGTATGGAGTTCTATGGGCCTACCAGGGACCACGAGCCAGAACCTGACCCCCACAGAGAGGCAAGGGGAGCAATGGCCTATAGAGACCCCTGTGTGGTTGGAAGCATTCTATGTCTGCCATCGACCGGGTCAAGCACCCCGAAAGGTAAGCGGCTCAAAACAAACCTCTATTCTGGTTAAAATTGCTACAAAAGCCGAACTAGTGGATAGAACTCCCCAAACAAAAACGAGCAAACTAGACTCGCAAACTTTTTCCATGTCGTAGATCAGTTGATTAAGGCAGCGTCTGGGATGCTCTCGGACGTAGGTTTGAATCCCTGTCATGACCCTTATGGATTTGTTCACGAGCAAACTAGTATGACGTCACATGTTACCGCTCCGCTGTTTGCGCAGCTCCCCCCTCCCCGGGAGGGGGAAAGGGGGAGCCCCAGACACCCCATGCCGGCTATCCACACCCCAGTTCTTTGGCTGATGCTAGAGGCTGAGGTCGTGTGCTCCGGCTCTGGTGGTTCTTTCAGCACTGTACCTAGAGTGTGGTGACTGTCTTCTAGGTGGTGCGCAAGCCGGGAGTGATTCTCCAGTACTCGGGCTGCATGAGTCTAGGGTTTCCTCTCCTAGGTGCCCTGTAAGTACTGCCCTTGGGGCTTGGGGCCACCTTCAACAAGTTCCTTGGGTTCTGCCCCTGCTAGGCCATTTACTGCTTGGTTTTCGGCCGCACTTTGTGTGCTTGGGTGTTCTGTCTCCTTTGTTCGCCTTAGGGTAAGGGACAGTTTGTACTGGTGGGGCGCAGGGTTCTGCACAGCTTGTTTTCACCAATCATGGTGGCTGGCTCTGTTCCACTTGGGTTCGCTGTCCTCTTGTGGGGTTTTCTTTTTCTTTTTGTTTGTCTGTCTGGTGGGGGGGGGGTCTGCCTTCATTCTTTGCCCCCTGTGTCCCCTGTGTACTGAGCATTCTTCCTTCTTCCTGTGGTTCCCCCTGCTAGGTCCCCGTGAGTGTACACGTCCTGGGGGTTCAGTTCTTAGAAGGTTGTCTGGAGGATTTGGGCACCTGTATGCAGTACCCTGCCTGGGTTTACCTGAGTACGAGTCTTATTATAGTAAACACTCAGGACCCTGGGAAACCCCTGGGGGCTCGCGGGTCCGGTGGATGTGACCGCGGAGTTTCCCCTCGCTTCCAGCAAGTTTGAGGGTTGCTCTCTCCCCTTGTCTCCGGGTGACTCACTGTCTTTGCCTCCGTCTGCTGACTGTGGGGTCGTTGACACCTTCGGCCCGGAGTCCTGCGAGTTTTGTTGCTTGTTTGTGACTCTGTTACCCAGTCTTATGCTGACTATGCGGGTGCAGGCAGCACGGGCGTTGCACGCTTTGATGGTGGCAACGCTCTCAGTTGTTTACTCCCCAGAAGCCCCGAGGCTGCCCCGTTTTGGTTGGTGTTGGGTCTTAGGGGTGTTGGTTGTTTTCGTTCCTTCCACGCCCCCCCCTTGTCTTTCCCCAGTTGTGGTCTAGTCTGGTCCCCCCCCTTCCTCCCTGCATCCGGATCCTTACCGTCTGTGGGTTCGGGGTCGGGGTGGGGCTTCGTTGGTTTTGAGACTCAGGCGATCTCAGGGAATTCCCCTTCCAGGGTAGTGATGGGGGCATTCGAGCTTGTTCCTCCAGCCATGTTGTATGAGTCTGCCAGTGGGCTCCCTTCCTCAGTATTTTTGTGGCTGCCCCGTTTTTTCTTGTGAGGCCGGGGCTTTGGGGGGAATGATGGCTTGGCCCCGAGGCCTACCTGAGGCTGGGGAGGGGCTGACTTGGGGGGCCAAAGGCCCCGTTGGACCCCACAGGGCTTTTTTCTACCCTCTAGGCAGGGCTTGCAGTTACGCGAAGTGGGTTTTTTTCTTCCCCCCTCTCCATACGAGTTGTTGGGCATCTGCCCCTCCCCGGGCTCGGTTCCTTGTCCCTTGAGTCGGTTCCGTCCTGTCAGTGGGTGCTCTTCTCCGTTATTCCCCCTCTTTCTTTGGATGGGACTTCTCCGTCATGTTCCCCTCTTCTTGGGGTTCTGCATGACTTTTGGTCTCGGGTGCGACTGTGCCTTTGTGCCATCGTGACTTGTGCTTGCTTCTGTGTGTTCTCGAAGATTCGAGAAGGTTTTTCGCTACTACCCGTATTATTGGAACGTCTGTCATCTTTCAGTGTGGCATCCCTCCGGTCCTTTTTAGGGGTTGTTGGTCCTCTTCCGTGCTTATTCTGGGTTTTCGGTCCTGTCTCGTTCTATTGATATTGTATCTTCTCTCCGTGCTCTGTCTCGGCACTGCTTGTTTTCTTTGCATGCTCCTAGTCCGGGATGCCTGATTGGGCTACTTATAGCCAAATTGGGTTGCCGATTGGGTTCATTGTCTTCGTTGAATAAGCCAGCTATGTATGTTGCTGCTTACTTCTTTTTGGCTCCTGTTCCCATGAGCTGGGCTGTTTCTTCTCCTGGGCAATTCACTCGGGTCACAGGCTGTTTGGCTACTTTTCTTGTGAAGTAATCCTAGTTGGCGCCTTCCTGCCGAGCGGGTTGTGCAGTTCGGACACAGTGTCCTGCACATGCGCCGTGGGAATTTTTTATTATGGGCGGTGTGCACCAGTGCTGGTGTTTTACGTCCTTTTCTCTCGGATGTTTCGCCTTTCGCTCTTCTCCGTTCTCCAGCCCGTGCCCCGTGGCTACTGGGATGTTCTGGTTTGCAGCTATGGGGGCGGACGCCGGGGTTTTTCCTGTGTTATGGGTGTGGGGTTCTTCCTTCGCCTCTACCCTGCTCTTCTTCTGCCTGTGCGGCTTTGGCCTTCTTCCCCTGTCGGTGTTCCCGGCATCTTCTTGGCTACATTGTGTTGTGACACGTTCGTGCCTATGTTCTGCAGGTGAGTTTCTGCGGTCTGGTGTCTCTTTCGGCCAGGCGTTGGTTCTTGTTTTTGAGGTACAAGTGTGAGACCATCAGAACCCAGGTGCTTGCTGGGGGCCCATTGGCCCATACGAGGCAGCTCCTAATTATACCCATCACGTCCCACTCGTATGCATGTCCAACCCATGCTTGAGTCAGTCCCGGGGCTCCACCTCCACCAGGTTACGAGGTACAATGGTGGTGGTGAATGTGATGAGGTACATGTGACTGTGCCATGATGTTATGAGGTGACATTTTGATGCGGTTTTGTTACTGAGGATGCTTGTTGGGGTTTTGGTTGTGGTGTTTTGTTTGGCCCTTGCGTGCTTCCTCCTGGGACCTTCCTTGTTTGTGTTATTTGTTACAGTGTTCTTACTGGGTCACTCATTCCTTGCCTGCCGTGCAGTGCATAGCTTAGCCCTTCCAGGTGCGTTGGATTCTCTGTACTCCCCCTAGTTGTCCTTGCCTAGTTGTGCTTGCTGAGATTGAGCTCTGGCTCTCTAGTCTTGTCCCGCTGGCACTCGCCTGCCATATTCATGGCCTCTATGCTTGTCTCGTTGTGCTCACCTAGTTGTGCTTGCGGGGTAGAGCTCGGGGTTTTTGGTCTCTCCTCTCGCCTATCATTCGACTAATGTACGGTTTCCTGAGCCTACTGGGCTGTGTCGTGTCTCCACTTGATGCTGTGTGTGGGGTCAGCCTCCACCACATCCTTTCCTCATCCGTTCCATTTGTCTCCTACTCTGACACTGGAATCCATTTTTTTTTTGTCATTTCTATTGCTCATTGGGCATCTGTCCCACCTGTGTCCCCTGGCACATGTGCTTATTAGTTGGTCTTTCTCTTCCCTCTCCTTCCTCTGAGGATCTTGCTTGTGGTGGTGTTGTCTCCTCTGGTTCTTCTGTCTCCCAGTGACATGCGGTTTCATTCCTGTTGTCTCTCGCCTTCACTCGTACCCCTCAGTTCAGGTGTTGGTCTGGTGGCGAACCTTGCATTTTTTCTGTTTGGTTGTGTTGGGACATGACCAACGACTGTGTTGTTGGCGTGCCTTTCATTCCCGTTTGCTGCCTGCCTTCTTCGTTCCTCAGCTTCCTTTTATCCTACACATTGTGTATTTTGTTTGTGCCTTTCGACTCTCCTATTGCCAGGTTTGGATTTCTGATTCCTGGTTTTCCCTGCCTGTTGGCATTTTCAGGGTCTCTGTGTCCCTTCTCTAGATTCTCTGTCAGGATCATTGTCTCTGGTCTCCTGGCGAGCTCGCTGGCATTTGGAAGTTTTCTGTCCGGCAGACGTTCCATCTCCTCTTTTGCCAGCTCAAGTTTCCGGCTCTGTTTGCTCTGTCGCACCCGGGGTCTTCCCGCGGCTCCGCCTCTTCCTCGACTCATTTGGTTTGTGGCGGGCCTGGTTCGACTCTGCCTTGAGTCTCTCACCTTCTGTTGATGATCAGGTGGTTTCGTTGATGGTGTCCCACTTGTGTGTGCTTCTTGGCTGCAGTGTGGGTTTTTTTAGTGGTCCTTCCTTTATCCTTCTGTCCCTTCTTAGGTGGCTGTGTTTTGTTGGCGTGGTTCTTGTCCTTTGCTTGTGGGGGTTCAGGCCCGTCATTTTGCCGCATACTGTTGCCTCGTATCATGCGGTGCTGGCGGAGCCGCTTCAGCTTGCATTCGGTGTTCATGTTTCTTCTGCGCCATTTTTGCAAGCTGTCTCAAGCATTGTTTCACCTTCGGCCTGCTCATGCGCTGCCTGAGCCGTCCTGGTCATTGGACAGAGTGCTCTCTTTTCTTTCTTCTCCTCGGTTTGTTGTGGCCCCTTCGGTTCCGGTTTGTTTCTCTGGGGCTCTATCCTGTTGGCATTTGCCTCTGGGGGTTGGGTCGGGGAGCTTCATGCTCTTCTCCGGCACAGGAATTCTGTTCTTTCAGTCATGCCGGTCGTTTTGTTCGTCTGCAGCCATCCCCTTCTTTTCTGGCGATGGTCGAGACTGCTGCTTTCCGGAGGGGTCCTTGGGTTGTTGATGCTTGGTTGGTCAGGCTGGGGGTGCATAATGTGTTGTGCCCGGTTGCGGCCCTCCACTGTTCTTTGCACGCATCGACTTATGTGTCCACGGACGCGCTTCAGGTTAATCCGGTTTCCCTTCTTCCCTGTTCGCGAGTTCGGGTCTCCCGGGTCGTCCGCAGGGTTATTACATCTAGCCAGCCTGCGGTCTCTCCCCGTGCCCATGACGTTCGCCGGTTCGCGACTCTTACCGCTGGTTTTGGCAATATGTCCAGGATTGCATGCGGGCACCGGGATTTTGGCGGTCGAACAGGGTCCTGGCTGCTCGTTATCTCGTAACCCTTCCTGGGCCTAATCGGGCCTGTGTCGCTTTGGGTCGGCAGTTGCAGCCAGTTGGCTCGACTTCGGGTTGAGGAGTGTGCGGCGACCGCCTCCCGGTTAAGTCCCTCTACTTTCCTGTGTGGGTAGTTAGCTCTGGGGAGCCGACGGGGCTCCCCCCATAAAACCAGCATTGAATGTAATGAAACGCCATTTTCTGGGTGAGACCCGGAAGCTCCCGGCATCCCTCCCTCCCTCCGGTCAGTGTTTTTTTTTTTTAACGTGTTTTGACATCCAGCCTCAGAACTGGGGTGTGGATAGCTGGCAGGAGGGGTCTGGGGCTCCCCCTTCCCCCTTCCGGGGAGGAGGAGCTGCACAGACAACAGCGTGGCGACGTGTGACGTCATACTAGTTTGCTCGTTTTTGTTTAGGGAGTTCTATCCACTAGTTCGGCTTTTTGTAGTAATTTTAACCAGAATAGGGGTTTGTTTTGGGATGCCTTTCTTTCTGGGTTCCTGACCCGGTCGATGGCAGACATAGAATGCTTCCAACCATACGAGGGTTTCTACAGGCCATTGCTCCCCTTGCCTCTCTGAGGGGACCAGGTTCTGGCTCGTGGTCCGCAGTAGGCCCATAGAACTCCATACACATGACTGATGCCAAAGTCTGACATTAGCATATCAGCCTGGATAAGCTCTGGGGAGCTTCTGGGTCTCGCCCAGAAAATAGCGTTTCATTACACTCAACACTTTTTTTACAGTAAACTATACTGAAAACCTATATTCTAAATATATGAAAATGAAGATCTAAGAGCATAATAACACCAAATGAACAATTGGTGTTATTTTATATTTTTGCAGCCGATTTCAAAATCTGAAGTTTTCAATATTCAATTTTATAATTATTTAATAATTATTTTTTATTATCTTGTTTTTTCAAGTTATGTTAGTATCATGTAGACAAAGTTGGAGCATTTGCCTAGTAGATTATGCACAAAACATTTGAAAGAGTTTCAACAAATTTAAAAAACTGAGCTCAATGTCACACTTCATATGATGTTTTGTGCAGCTTAAGGGTTAATCACTGCATTATCCGTGAGTTCCACTAACTAGAAAATGTTATTCATATCCTGAGTACTAATTGCACCATTTTTTTTTCTTTTTTTTTAGAAATTTGTATAGAATCCATTTCTTAACATATTAAGATGAAATGTTCACAATGCTGATGCCAAATAATGTGATATTTGTTTAACAGTTTTCACTGTATTTCATATTTGGACGAATATTTTTGTGCACGCGGCCCCTTAAATTGTTAGTAGATTAGGCTAGAGTAAGTAGTTTATATGTCAATGTGAATTTGTTATTAAAGTTTATTGGTTAATTGAAATGGATTGAATTATCATGCTCTATCCCAAGATTAATTAAATAAGTACAGTAACAGCTTAGTTGTTCTGGTGATAGGGTCTTCGTAATGAAGGTGACTCCTGGACACAATGTGGACACGTAACAGTGGTGTCTCTCCTTGGTTAGGGTACTCCTTGGTTACTAGCAAACCATATCTTGTTGTCCATAGTACAATTTGCCTGCCAGCAAGGTACAATGTAGATAATTTTACTATCTAAAATTATGTGGTGAATTTAATTCAATACAAGTAATTTATAGAGAATTGGAGATCTGACTCTTACTTGTTTGTTTTAGTTCGTATATAACATAACCACTAACTCAGCGCCCTACAGATAGCTGGGCAACCTCTACAAGATTAGAGAAACAGATAATGTTACTTCCCTAGAGGTGACGTGTCCAATAAGGGCAATAAGGTACGATGATCACTAAAGTTGTGGTGATGACTTGTGGAACGTGTCTATTCATGTCTATTCAACCTGTAGGCAAGATGGAGTCGCCCTTCCCACTTTGTTTATAGACACTTGATTATTTAATTAATTTCGGGATAGAATGAATATTAAATCAGGTCCTTGTAGGATCTTATTAATTATAATTTAAGATAAGTATTTATTTATTAAATAGCACTAGGCTATGTGTAGTAATTATTAAGTGAAAGAAGGGAATTATATTAGTTCACCTATTAACTCTCCTGCATACGTGACATGTTACGTCACAGGGAATTTCTCTTTAAAAATATCAGAGGAATTACATTCAATTATTTGAATTAATGCTATGATTTTCTTAATTAAATTTAATGGAAATAACACAGCAACAGAAGACACATCTTCTTTGTGTATATACAATTAAATTTGTGTAATATTTTGTATGACTAGGTGGGGAAATTTACTACAACCACTGGTAATAGCACCTTAACCACTGCATTGCTCTGCATTATAATGACCCCCTCTGTGGTGTGCTGAAAAAAACTATTTTCTCCTATACAATGGGGCCTCGAATTACGATGCTAATCCGTTCCCAGAGACGGATCGTAAGTCGAAATATCGTAAATCGAAGCGATTTTTTCCATAAGAAATAAAGGGATTTGAATTAATCCGTTCACCACCCTCTAAAATATTAACATACAAATACATTTTATACTGAATACAATGTTTTTTCTAACTACAATACAGTACCTAAGTTTGTCTTACCTTTATGGAGTGCTCTTGATGGCATATGGAAGATGGTGATGAGGAGAGTTGTTACTGTTTGGAAGGGGAGTCCCCTTCCATTATCACATCAGGCAGTGATGTTTTCTCTGGGTACTCTCTCTCTCCTCAGTTTTGCCAGAATACCACTAGGACCTGGTTGTGTTTCAGTGCTTGTTTGTCTCGCTACAATTTGTCAAGAAACATTTGTTTTCCCTTCGTTTTAACATTTGTCTGTAATGATGCATCACTTTAGCACCCATAATGTCCTTTTTCTTAGCCAGTATGGTGGATATTGTTGACTGAGATTTGTTGTACTGCCTAGCCAGTCCAACAACCCGCACACCCTCTTCATATTTACGAATGATCTCTTGTTTCTGCTCTATGGTCATTCTTACATGGGATCTCATATGTTGAGCCTTACCACTGACTTTCCTGTGACTCATGGCGTGATATATAATAATTACTTTAATGTTCAAAATGCAAAAAATCACTACAAAAGCGAAATTTCTTATAGGCACGATCGTCACTAAGCGGGCAGCTGTAGTAAACTTTTTGATGAAATTTACATTGTAACTGAAAATTATCATAATTCGGGGCAATCGTAAGTTGAGGTGCCACTCACTGTATTGTTAAAATGCAGTCTGTAATCATGGGAAACTAAAATAAAATATTTTATGTGACATACTTTAGCTGTGATAGAGCTGAGAAGTTGAGCAATTTACGGGCCCTTAGTGAGTAGGTGCCTGGTGGCGCCCTCACCCCAGCTACCCCATGGGGCAGCAGTTGCCGTGAATATAATTGTTCATAATTATTTAAATGGTTTTCATTGTTTTTCTCTGTTTTTTGCAGTAATATTATTCAAAAGTGTGTGATTTGTGGAATTTATATAGTTAAATGTGTGGAACATCACTATGCAAAAAAAAATATGGGGCTCGATGTAACGGTTGCTGAGGTGACTTGAGTAGAGACTTGGGATGGTACCACACTTATGAAACATTCACAGGGAGGTGAGGTAAGGTGAGACAAACCTCACCTCGAGTAGTTTCAAAGGTTGGAAGGCTGTCCCGTGTTACCAGATTCAAATCCATCCATTCAATGGAATTTGGTGATAGATGGGTATAAAAGCTCATTACGAGAGAGGGAGAAAAACAGTTGTGTTCTGTGTCTCAGACGAGACAGGAGTCTGGGACATGTGTTGGGCATCACAGTGGGAGGGAGACTGACGATCTGGTGTCTACACGGAAGCTTCATCACTGCTGTATCTTGAGTGAGTACTGGTCCCTTATGGTCTAATATCACAAGTGTTGATCATTCTATTGCCCTGATAGGGAAAATAGATTAGGATTTTTATATGAACTTAGTTAAATAAATATATATTACTAAATTGTCCATTTGGTGTACCCATTCATACCTGTTATTCATTCATGGATAACAGGTACGGGCCAGTAAATAAACAGGGCCTGTAAATAGTGGAAGTCGACTGTGTTCTCACCCCCCCCTTCCTCCCATCCTGTGATATCCTTAACTCTCCCTTTTACTCTCCCATGACCAGTATCCTTCGTCGCCGGTCACTGTAAATTAAGTACTTATGTTCAGCAAAGACGAAGGTGATGGCAGCATTAAGTAGTTTAAAGTAACTTTAAGTTTAAGTCATAATTAGTAACAACTCGCTTCGTGGTGGTATCAATGGTGATACACCGGAGATATGTTATATCATATATAGTGACATACATATATTGTATGCTTAGATCAATCAAATAGTATTTTTGCTGTTATTTTACTATGTACACATGTTATATATAACTATCTGCATTTTTGTGCACCATAATGAACCACTAAGCTGGTTTGGCGAGTCCAAAGAGCATAGCGCCACCACAGCTAATGACGCCATCTCACTGGCCAAGACTGCTCCTTCCATCATACTGTTCTTGCTGATATTACACATTATACACTTGTTATAAATCACTGTCAACATTTATATGGAGTATAATGAACTAATAAGCAGTTTTGGTGGGTATGGTTATGAAATCAAAAACCACATGATTCATGGAGCCACATACGAGCAGATGATGCCAGCAGTCACATGATGCAAGACAATACCTCCAATATCATACACGTCTCGCTATGACTAGTTACAGAACTGCTTTTATTACCACATTCCTGTCACAAAATCATGAATACGAATCCATTTCCACAAGGTTATATTGTGAAGGAACATGAGGTCATTTCATGATGCGTAGATGCAGGAAACAATCGCTGGGTGCTGTTCCTCTGCCTCATGCTGTGAATATCGTAACTAGCGTTGTGTTTACTAACATCTGAATGTTGTACATAGTCTTTATCACAGTTAAGATCATCTATGATGCTATCAACACAAAATAATTGCAGTTACCTATTTTATTCATTATTAAGTGGTGCTGTGGCTCCTAGGTGCACAGCAGTGCTGTGAGTTCCTGCTGCATGAACCAGTCTTGGTTGCTCTTGTCAGTACTGTGGCTCTCACAGCCAATATGGACATCGATGATTTTTTTTCTGTGGAGAGCCCTCCTTCAGCTCCCTGGAGCTATACCAGGCTGATATGTATATATTAGACCTTGGTATCACTCTGTTCGATTGGACCATGAGCCAGAACCTGACCCCTTCAGAGAGAGACGAGGAGCAGTGGCCTATAGAAACCCCCATGTGGTTGGAAGCATTCTATATTTGCCATCTACTGGGTTAGGCACCCAGAAAGGTAGGTGTCTCAAAACAGACTCCACCTGGTTAAAATTGCTACCGAAAACCGAACTATCAAGCAGAACGCCACAATCTGAAAAAAGCAAACAAGCATGACATTACAACTGTCGCCACGCCACTGTCGGCGCAGCTCCTCCCCCCTCCCAGGGAGGGGGTAGGGGGAACCTCAGACCCCTCGCGCCGGCTACCCAACCTGAGTTCTGAGGCTGATGTGTTGTGTGGCGGTCGTTTGGTTCTGGCTCCTGTCTCTGAGCAGTGCTGTCTCTTTTAGGTGGTGTTCTGCTGTGTGGTGGTGTGCGAGCCAGGAGTAATTCACAGAGTACAGATGCTGCATGCGCCTAGGGCCACTTTCCCTAGTTGCCCTGCACGTACTGCCCTTGTGGCTTGGGATTGCCTTCCACAAGTTGTTCGGGAACCACCTCCGTAGGGATCTTTTGCTGCTCGGTGATTGCCCGCCCTTGGGGTCAGCTGGGGTTTTCATTTCCACTGTTTGACCTTGGATTGGAGGTAGTATTGTTGCTGGTAGAGGCACAAGGGACTGTGCAGTTTGTCACCTATTACACAGCGGCCGGTTCTGTTCCTCCTGGAGACGTTTGTACTTTTTGTTTTTGTTTGTTTTCTGGTGGGGGTCTGCCCCTTGGTTATTGTCCACCCTCTGTTACTCTGGTGGTCTACCGCTAGGTCCTCATGATTGTACATGTCGCAGGGGTTCAGCTTTTAATAGATCTCTCGGTAGTTGGGCCAACCTGTTAGGTTGGTTACCTTTCTGGATGCCCCACTTTGGTGGGGCAGGGCAGAGATCCGAACTTGGGGGCGCTAGTCGCTTCGACTTTGGTTTCGTCCAGAACCCCTCGTCGTTTCACTGCTGTGCTTTGTCCTGCTCCCCCTTTCCCCCCTGCTGCCGGCTTCCAGATGTCTTAGGGTGTCGGAGTGGTCTAGTGGTGGCATGGTCTAGATGGTGGTGAGGTTCGGGTGGTCTCGGGGGCTTCCCCTTTTAGTTCGGCGATGGAGGCATTTGAGCCTGCTTTTTTGACCGGAGCTTGGGGTCTGTTCAGCGGACCCCCTTTTCCCAGCTTCTCTGGTTGACTGCCTTTTCTTTTGGGGCAGAGAATTTGGAGGACGGCTCTGCCCCGGGTCCTGGCATGGAGGATCCCGAGGCTGGGGAGGGGTTGACTTGGGTCGCTTGGGTATTGGTACCCTTGGCGTGGGGCTTATTGTTGCATGGGGAAAGGTTTTCTTGCCCCCTTCCCTGTACGAATTTGAATTGGGCTCGGTTCCAGGTTCCTTTGGGTTCCCTTGGGTTCTTCGGTCCCTTCTTTCCAGAGTTTTCAGTTTCCCGAATCCCCTCTATGGAGGTTCGGGTGGTTGTTGCACGATACCGCCTGCGTGATCCAAATTTTGTCTCGGTGATAGAACCTTCCTTTTCTGAGCTCGGTTATCCTTTTCCCTATTGGGTGCATTATGAGGTTCTGGGGTCATCTTGACTAACAGACTTCCTTTCTTTTCATTGGGGTCATGGCAGCTTTTCACCATTATTTGTGCGCAACAGCCTCTGTGACTGGGGATGCGCTTTGGGTTGACCCAGTTTTCCTTGTTCTCTGTTCCAGGGCTCGGGTCTCCCAGGTCGTCTGCAGGGGTTACTCGATCCTGCTAGCCTGCGGTCTATCCTCGTGCCCATGACGTTTGCAAATTTGCTGCATTAGCTGCTGTTTTTGGTAATATGTCTTGGTCTGACATTTGGGCGCGAGGATTTTGGAGATCGAACAGGGTTCTGGCTGCCCGTTACCTCGTTAATGTTCCTGGCCCTAGTCGGGTGTGTGTCGCTTGTTTGGACTCCCCAAGCCAGCTTAGTGGTTGGTTATAGTACACAAAAATGTAGATAGTGAAATATAATGTGTATATATAGTATGTAAACAGCAAAAACACTGATTGATCAAAGAATATAATATACCTGTCACTATATATGAGCACCCATATTTTTGAGTATAGGTATGTTCCACACATTTAGCCACATAAATTACAAATATTACACACTATTGAAAATAGTGTGTATTTACAGTAAATTACAGTAAATTTAATTACAGTAAAAACTGAGAAAAAACCAATGAGACATTGATATACAGTACTGTAATTATGGAAATGTTTATTCCCGGCAACTGCCACGCCACGGTGTCGCTGTCTTCGGGCAAGTGTGTTCAAGCACCTAATCGCTTGTTGCTCATAAATTTCTCAAGTTCTTTGCTTCATCACGGCTAAAGTACGTTACATACAATATTTCTCTTTTAGTTTCCCGTGATCAGAGAATGCATTTTAACAATGTAAGAAGATAAAATAATTTTTTCAAAATAATTTTTTCTGCCGCATCATGGGGGGAGAGTGTTATATTATAATGCGCTGTGGTGCAATGGTTAAGAAGCTATGTGCTGTGCAGGGGTTAAGCAAATTTAATTGTGGTAAACCAGGATACTATAATTTATACCGGTGTATGTTTTCAAAAATACAGCACTGGGATATTAAATATAAGAACATTCTTCTCCCAGGGAAGTATGGAAGAGTGTTCCAGCCTGAGGTCAAGTGATTCTGCAGGTACCAGCGAAGAATATGAAATTGTGGAAAGTCTGGCAGCCCACGATTCAGAGCCCCAACTGAACATTGCGAACAACGGCAATATGGAGGACCTTCAGCATGAACTCATAGAGGTGCCTGCCTAGTAATTCCATCTGTATGCTAAATCCTATTTAATGAAGGCATATTATTCTAGTGCTCTGTTATATTTGTGTTGATTATATATATTCTTGTCATCATTTTTTATATTTTTGTCAAAATTTTTTATTTAAAACCATCGACACTTAATTGAGGACTCTACAAATTGTGTTATAATTTGCAGTACTGTACCAAAATTGTTTTGCACTACAGGTATGTTTTTATTAACTTCTTACATAAATAACCTTACAAATAAGGTTCAATAAAACAATTGAATAACACACCAAACTGGATTTATTATATTGTACATACATATGGCCATTCATGGAAATGCAAGTACCATGTGTAGATAAACCTTACTGTTTCTGTATAACTGCTTTATTATGTACTAGGCTACAGTGATAATTACAGTACAGTACATTAAATAGATTTTGTGACTTAGCATCACTACTACTAAAGAGTGAAATGAGGCTTTGAGTTTACGAATATACTTCTGGGCATGGCACTTTGTTGCTCCTATTGGTAAGGTCCTCTTTTTTCTGGGGGAAGCCCCTCGTGGTCTTCTTAAAGCTACATGCCAAGATGGTTACAATCTTCTGAGTCACATCAGCTGTAAAGGTCTAGAGGCCTAACTGGGACTGGAGCAAGAACTTGAGTCCCCTCACAAAGGTACAGGGGGTGGTGACATTTATTTTTATCACCACGCCGAAGAAAGCAACTAGAAGATCAGTGAGTCAAAACTAACTACTGTTGGATTTAAGAGACCAAAGACCCAAAACTGGCGGAAAGAACCACCCCAACTATGTAAACAAATGATCGAATTCTCTTGGAATTAGCGCGAGCTCGTTCGCCCCACCTACCTTACTTACCTTGTGGAGAGCTTACCACAAGCCGAGACCTAAGCTCCCTGTTCCAGAGGGTTTTCTGTTACAGGGTGCGAGGTTTTCGTTTCCCCGTCCATGTATGAGTTTTGATTGTTGTAGTCTTTCTTGTTTTCGGGTCTTCTTTTCCTTCTTGGATATGTTATGAGGTTCCAGTGTCTTTGTGGCTGGCAAACAACCCTCTGTTTTTGCCTCGAGCTTAGTGCAGTTTCTGTCAGTCCTGCTCGATTGAGTGGCATGTGGCTTCTTCCATGTGATAGGTGTTTTTTTTGGGGGGGGGAGGGGGGCACTTTTTTGCGCTTTTCATAGTCTGCCCATTTGCTCCTGGTTTCCCTTGGTATGTTGGGCTCTTGCAGCTTTCTGCTCAAGTTCCTCTGATGTTGGCAAATGCTGGTTTTGGAAGACCTTTGTGCCCGTTTGCATTTGGCCACTGTCATGCAGTTCTTGAGGCTTCCGTAGCTGCATTTGGATTGGCTCATAGCAAACAATAGGATGCTCAGTGGTGTTCCTCTTGCTGAGGTCTTGGCCTCTGCTGTGGTGTTGTCGGCAGTGATCTTGAAGATGTATGCCCCTTTCCTCTGGGAGGCTGTGGTCACTGTTTTTTGCCTCCCAACTCACATATCGACAGGCCATGCTGGCCTCTTCCTTGGGCTCAAAATGGACCCTAGCTCTTATTTCTGCATCTTTTCTCTATTGTTGTTCTGGAGGGAGTTGTGGTGCAGAGCTTTTAGTTTCTGGGTACTGCGGTTTGGCCGGTGTTGGTTTTCTTGTGTGTGTAATTACCTAAGTGTAGTTACAGGATGAGAGCTACGCAAGTGGTGTCCCGTCTTCCCAGCACTCTTTGTCATATAACGCTTTGAAACTACTGACGGTCTTGGCCTCCATCACCTTCTCGCCTAACTTGTTCCAACCGTCTACCACTCTATTTGCGAAAGTGAATTTTCTTATATTTCTTCGGCATCTGTGTTTAGCTAGTTTAAATCTATGACCTCTTGTTCTTGAAGTTCTAGGTCTCAGGAAATCTTCCCTGTCGATTTTATCAATTCCTGCTACTATTTTGTACGTAGTGATCATATCACCTCTTTTTCTTCTGTCTTCTAGTTTTGGCATATTTAATGCCTCTAACCTCTCCGTGTAGCTCTTGCCCTTAAGTTCAGGGAGCCACTTAGTAGCATGTCTTTGCACCTTTTCCACTTTGTTGATGTGCTTCTTAAGATATGGGCACCACACAAGAGCTGCATATTCTAGCTTTGGCCTAACAAAAGTCATGAACAATTTCTTTAGTATATCGCCATCCTAAAGAAATTGTTCATGACTTTTGTTAGGCCAAAGCTAGAAGGTTTGTGAGGTTGTGAGGTTGTCCTCATGTTCTGAGGTGGTTTTGGTGGACTTCTGCAGTGCCTGCTATTGGTTGAGGTAGGAGCCTGTTGCCAGGTGGGCTCTTGCACTTTCTTCAGTCGGGTTTTCTTCACCTGGTCGGTGCCATACTTGCTACGTTTGGTAGTTCGATTCGAGGAGTTCGCATTGGCCCTCTTGCGGGTGACCCCTTGGCAGGGCAAGACAGGGCAGGTTTATAATTGAACTAAAGCTTCAAGGATCATACAAAATCCAAGAGAGACAAAGAGAGCAAAAGGCCATCAGTTGAATAGAGAGAAATCTGAAATATTTTTTCACCTATGCAAAATCAAGATAAAAAAATTACATCTAATATTGGGCCCCTGCAAAAGGAAGATGGAACTTTCACAGATGACAACAAAGAAATGAGCATAATACTGAGGAATCAGTACAACTCTATTTTCAGCGAGCCACTAAACTCACTGAACATTGATAAGCCAAATGAATTTTTTATGGATGTGATACCAACATCAAGTATACATCACCCTATCCCCATTGGATTTTGAAGAAGCCATAGACAGTATGCCTATACACTCTGGACCAGGTCCTAATTCTTGGAACTCCATATTCATCAAAAACTGTAAAAAACTGTCGCAGGCCCTTCACATTTTTTTTAGACAAAGCCTAGATACTGTAGAGATAACACCACTCCATAAAGGAGGAAATAAGCAGAGTAAAAAAAAATTACTCACTGATAGCACAAACATCACACATCATAAAAGTCTTTGAAAGAGTCCTAAGACGTAAGATCACAAAATACAGAGGACCACTTGGTTTGCGAACCCCTCAGGGATGAGACCCGTTGTTTATCGTGTAAGTTCGTAAACGAGAAATATAGGAAAAAATGAACTAGAAATGAAGGGGGAAAAAAAAACAGAGAAAATTTGAAAGAAATCTAGGGGGAAAAATCACGAGGTTCATATCATAAATGCGACAGTATTTTCCACTTGTTATGTTGATGAAGCATAGTTATTTACATGGTAGAGGTAGTGGTGGATGTTGATGGTATTGGGTTGACTGAAGTGGAGAATAATGATTATAAGGTAACCACAGATGTTGAAGTATTTGGGTCAACATGTGATGAGTCAGGTGCAGGTGAGGCAATTCGAACTTTATTGGAAACCTTTGCAAAAGACTCTTTAATTAACATTTGTTTCATTCTCTTAGATCTTGTTTTAAAAAGCTTCATATTCAAATTGTACTGGCTCATCATGTCCTTAGTTTCAAACTCACTCTAACTCGTGTCCATAAATGCAAGAATGCCTTCAAAATGTTGCAGACGGGCGGGCAGGCAGGCTGGCTAGCAGGTGGGTGGGCTAGCTGGCTAGCAAACAGGTTGGCTGGCAGGCAGGCGGGCTGGCTAGCAGGCGGGTGGGCGGGCTGGCTGGCTAGCAGGCGGGCTGGCAGGCAGGCAGGTTGGCTGGCTGGCTGGCCGGCCGGCCGACCGACCGACCGACCGACCGACCGACCGACCGACCGACCGACCGACCGACCGACCGACCGACCGACATGACTGACTGATTTACCTGGCTGGGCTGACTGACTGGACTGGACTCAACCCGAACCGACTCGACTCGACCCGACCCGACTCGAGTGACTGACCGACCGACCAATCGACTGGACCTGACCGAGACTGGACTGACGGACTGACTGACTGACGGACTGACTGATGGACTAACTGAAGGACTGACTTGACTGAACTGAAGGACTGACTTGACTGGACTGAAGGACTGACTTGACTGGACTGAAGGACTGACTTGACTGGACTGAAGGACTGACTTGACTGGACTGAAGGACTGACTTGACTGGACTGACGGACTGACTTGACTGGACTGACGGACTGACTTGACTTGACTGGACTGACTGGACTGGACTGGACTGGACTGACTGACTGACTGGACTGACTGACTGACTGAGAAAGCCACACAGAGAAAGAGAGAAATTAACCAAGTACAGGGAAAGATCACTCGTACAATGTCATTATAATAGGGTCTGAGACCCTTTGGTCCATGGGGAGAGAGTGCAAGGAGCTTTCTTAAGGACCTTGCTTGGTTCCAGGCTCAACAGGTTCCAGGCCCAGGCGAAACAACAAGAGACCCCTAGAGTGGCGAATTTTCTCTTCCAGTGCTTCAGTGTAGCAATCCAGAAGGAGAATTCTACATTGCCCACTGCTTCCTTAGCTCCTGCCTGGTGTCAGAGGAATTCGAAGAAATCTACAGCCTCTAGGAAACAAACTTCACTTTATTTTCTCTTAATATCCACACTTTGTAATCAGGCTATGTAACTGTGTAACCTTGTATAATATAGTGTACAACAATAATAACAAAAAAAGGGTGGTAGGTTAAGCGAATACTCTCCATATTTAGAGTCGAGCAGAAAATTTTTCTCTGCTCTGTATTCCCTTCTCCAAGGCTATAGGACCCTTCAATTGCACCAGTGGTGGTACCCATTTATATAACTTAAAATATTATTACTAATAATCAATAATACAATGTTATAAAAAAGGTTGAGTATGGGCAGCCTTAGGGGCTACTACTCAATGAAGTTAAATCGAAGACTGTTACTGCTGTCGTGTGTGTGTGTGTCGGTGCTACATAGCCTCCCCGGCTTGGTGCCTTCTTTAAATAATTACTTCTGTTGTGACTTTGTCTCCAGCTTTTTTTTTTCACACTTCCTGCTAAAGATTGCCACTTCTTGCACTCTTTTTAACTGTTTTAATTTTGTTATGTTCTTTATTTTTATAGATCACCATTTTTACTATACTGTATATACTTCTGCACTTCTCTAATACTACTATACCCTTGTGTATGCCTGCTAAGACAGCCCTCATTCTCTTCTCTTATTCTTATTACTTCCAGTGCAAGCAGGTGGCAACTGCTTCACTTTTATAAAAGCTAACTCAGCAAGCAGAATTCTCCCCCAACTGTTTCAACGATTGGTGTTGGATCATCGACAGTTGACGGTGTGGAGATGGTCAGTAATCACAGTGTTTAGGGGAAATATTTTACCTGCCACTCTGATATGAATCGGGGGAAGAGGTATACACAGTATTTAAAAAACCGCAAGTAAAGTGATACCTGTACATATATTTATAACCTTAGCCTAACGTCATTCTTTGTTTTGGATTTAGTTTTTTCTACAATCTATGTCTTTTTGCAGGTAATGAGAGAAAAGAGCTCGGAAAGCTCCTCTCCTAATAGCATGGACTCCAGCACAAAATCCTGTACAAAGAAGGATGAGGAATCCTCATGCTTCTCCATGCAAATCTTGGAAACTCAGGTTTCCCAGATCTCAACTCTGAGTGAGGATGCTTGCAGTAGTCAAGATGGTAGGATGGATGACAGGAATCTTGGAGAAAATAATCCAAGTTTCTCCCAGGTGGCTTCAGATGATGATAGTGAGCTTTTTGGTGGACACTTTTTGTTATACATCTAGATATAGAATTTCATATACAAATAGAACTAGTAAAGATATAATTTCACAAATATTGCAATTGCTTACAAGTTTGCTAATTAGAAATTCCAAATGCCTTTAATATGCAGTAATTACAGTGGAGCATCGTTTAATTGAATGAGTTGAGGACAAGCAGTTTTGGATTAATAAATATATATATATTTTTATAAACATGAACCCTGGTAAAATTTCAGAATGACATGTCTTACATGGCTGACATGTTATACCCTTATAATTTATGATCTTTCATTTGCCCAATATACTTTTGGTGTGTTATTAGTAGGATTTTTATGGAAAATTATAATACATAAATGCTACAAGGAAATACCATATTGCAGATCTTCTTGGGTCATCTAATTTGTTGGGTCATTTAATTGGGTGTTCAGTGTTAGGTCGAAATCAACGACTGGTTGGTTTGGGCTCCCAGCCAGTTCGCGTGTCTGTTAGCCAGAGATCTGGTTCTTTTCTAGCTTGCCAGATTCATGTTCCAGGTGCTTTGGAAAAAGTCCCAGTTGGTTGCAGATCTGATTCAGACCTGGTTGGGTCTTGTTTGGGACTCCCGGCTGGTGTCACTGTCCCTGCCTCAATCAGCCTTGTCCCGGTTACAGCACCACTGGCTGTTGGTGTTGAGCCGACCTTGGGTGACTCATTGGTTGCTTATGCGGCTGGGTGGAAGCCTCCTTTTTACCCTACTGTTTCGCCCCATGGGCAGGGTATGCCTTGGAGGTTTTCTTGGTTTCTCTGGGGATCTCCCTTTGCTGTTCTCATGACCACTGGGTCCAGACTCTGCTTGCCCTTAGTCGTCTGCTGCATCGCCTTTCCTTTTTAGGCTTTTCAGGGTTTGGTGCCCTGGCACTTCTCCGCCAGCATTCGATGGTTCATTGTTGCCTTGACTCTTGGCTGGGGTTGTGTGGCCTGCGATCATCAGGCTGGTTGGTGATATTGGTTTCCCATTTCATAAGGTGCACAGCACTGTGTGTGTGTTTGTGGCCATGTGGCATATGCTGCAGAGGATTTAGATTCATTAGGGGCTTCAGTGTTCGGCTCCATTTGTACTGTTCCTCCATGCTTCCTTGTCTGCATGGGGGGGGGGGGGCTCTCTTTAGTCCCTGTCTCTTTGGAGCTGGACATTGTGGGTGGCATTTCTGTTGGGTTTCTGGGGTTTGGTTCTCTATGCCATTCATGTCCTGGGAGTTTCTAGCATCCTGGCCAGTGGTCTGTCCTGGTTCCATCCCATCTCCAGGGAGTGGACTGTTGATGCCACTTTCTCTGGCGGTGCGAGACGTTTGGGGGCCCAGATGTGGATCTCTGTGTTGATTGGTCCAGCGTCATCCCCTTGCATAGGGCCATTACCAGACTGTGAGATTCTTGCAATTTTGAGGCTTTGGTCTTGCTTCTAAATAGTAGTGGGCACTTCCCTGGTGGTGGCAGACATGACAAAAATTCAGAAATTTTTCATAGTGCCACTGCTCTCTGCACCTCTTTAAAGGGGAGGGGCATGTTCTGGCTCATGGTCCCCAGTAGGCCTAAAATAACTGGGACTGGTGGCACCTAGTAGTTTGGCACTAGATCAGCATTGTAGCTTCAGGAAGCCACCGGGGCTTACCCAGAAATGGGCATTTTATTACATTCAACACTGGGTTTTTGAGACGGGGGCACAAAATTACTGATGTGTATTTAAATTTGAGTCTCGCATTTCATGAGCAGTTTAAGCTGTTTTGAAATTTTTAATGGATTCCTGTCAAGGATGACCCCTAAATCTCTCTCCTTAATGTTTTTTTTTTTAATCTTCACATAATTTACATTGAATGTGGCCTTGTCTCACTTATCCCAAACTCCATTAGATGCTGCTCATATTAAATTACATCACCCATTTACTACTCAATGGGTGTGTATTACCTAATTTTCAAAGGTGTGATAGTTGTATAGGCCTTTTATCCCCCCACCCTAGTATTTTAGCATTATCTGCAAATACGTTCATATAATTACTGTATATTACTGCTGGTATATGTATACAATTAACCATTTGGGCATTAGTATTAATCCTTGTAGAACCCTTTTAGTGACTTTCCAACATTCTGATTTACATCTTATAATGACTGCTTTCATCTTCCTTACTGTTAGAAAGTTTGTCTTCCACACTCGTCCATGTCCTTCGGTTGCCTTCGGTGTTGGTGGTGGTGGATCACAGGGCATCTATTCCTGTGCAGTGTAGGGTGTTTTTCCTGGACTTCCCTCATCTTCTGCCTTATATGCAGTTGCAGCTTCAGATGCCATTCCCAGATTGATCGTACTGCCGTGTCCAGTTTTCCTCACGTAGTTTCTGCTTAATTTTGTCCTATTCATTTTCTTAGAGTTCTGTTCTGTGACTGTCTCCTTCAGCACTCGAGCAGTACTTGGTTGTGTTGACTCAGCTGGGGCTGAAGCCCCAGCTTTTCCTGTGCCAGTCAGTGTCAGTGGTTTCCTTGTCTGCAATGGCCATTGTGAGTAACCTCAAGAAGCTATTGAAGGACTCTTCCTTAGAAATTAAGCCTTGAATGTAATGAAATACCCTTTTCTGGTGGGATCTTTGTGGCTCCCCCTTCTCTGCCTGTTCCCTGTTACCTATCGTATGTTAAGGCTCATAACCTACAACCTGAAATCAACTAATCTAGGGTAATCACTGAGGTTGTATAAGCAGGTCACCAGTATAACTCCATAACAGGTACAGAGAATAACAAGTAAAATATTTCTTAGGAAAGAAGAATATGCATAAGTTTAAAAATATTATATTGCAACATATATACTCACAGATGATCACTGATTCACTTATTACAAATAACAAATAAAAATGTCTCTCCCAGAACAAATAACTACTAAAGCTAGACAACAAAAGACACAGACTTAGCTCCCATGTTACGTCTCCGAGTACCAGCCAGCAACTAACGGCTGCGCGGCTACTCAACCCACAATTCCTCTCCCCCCTCCGCTCAACAGGATGAGGGTTGGAAAACAATTACTTTTTAATATATGAGACTAATTCAACCACCACTGGTTCTCAAAATACATTTAGAATATAAAATAACATAATAGGTATTTCCCAAAATTAATAAGTACAATGCTAACTGCGTAATTACTGTATATACGTAATTAATGAATATAAATATTGTCACATCTGGAACTCTAAACTGAACAGGTCCAGCAACTCTCTTCCCGAATCTAACAGGTCAAATACGTGTGTGGAGACGCCACCGCTCCTGTACCCCCTGACATTGCCAACTCACACGATGATTATAATATATACACATATACAGTTGATATCACGAAAGTTTATATAAATTTTATTACGTAGCCAGCTATGAGTACGTAACACTTCCACCTCCAAGAAAAAAAATGCAATGGATTGAAGATCAATGGCATTTTTTCCGAAGTAAAAATGTTAAGCACAAAAAAATACATTTATGGTACATCAAAACTTCTTGACAAAGCATCAGCAATAACATTCTGCCTGCCTGGAATATGTTTGATCTCAACATTGAATTCTTGCAAAAATAAGGACCAGCGCAAAATACGTTGGTTCTTAACTTTCATCATATTTATAAAGATAAGGGGGTTGTGGTCTGTAAATACTAACACTTTGTTTCCTGACAGATAAATTTCAAACTTCTTAATTGACAATATAAGACCCAATGCCTCCTTTTCTACCACTGAATAATTTTTCTGAGCTGTATTAAATTTTCTTGAATAATAATACACAGGATGTTCAATATTATCTAAACCAACTTGAATCAACACAGCCCCTATTCCAACATCTGACGCATCAATGTGTAATATGAAAGGTTTATCAAATTGGGGACTAGCAAGAACAGGTGATGTAGACAATATGCCCTTTAGGTTCTGAAAAGCATTCTGACAATCTTGTGTCCACTGAAACTTTACATGCTTGCGTAACAAATTTGTCAAAGGAGCAGCCACTGTTGAAAAATTTCTACAATAACGCCTATAGTATGCACACATACCAATAAACCGTTGGACTCCTTTTCTACTAGTTAACACTGGGTAGTCCACAATGGCTTGAATCTTATCTTGTAATGGAATAATCTTACCTTGTCCTACTTCATGTCCAAGATAGGTTATAGTACCTCTTGCCCAACTACACTTATTCATATTTATGGTTAATTTTGCACTTTGCAACACTGTAAACAAGTTCTTAAGACCTAAGAGATGATCTGCCCAATTCTTACTGTATAAAACAATGTCTCAAGGTAGGCCCTACAATCTGGCACATCTTGAGTAAGAAATTCATAGTCTCTGAAAAGTGGCAGGTGCANAGTAGAAGAGTAGATAGTAGAAGTAGGAAAGTAGATAGTAGAAGTAGAAAAGTAGATAGTAGAAGTAGAAGAGTAGATAGTAGAAGTAGTAGAGTATATAGTAGAAGTAGAAAATGCTGCCACCATCCATTTAGATCATTTACATACAAGACAAGGAATGGAACTTGTCTGTATCAACATAATATATTCAAAGATATTATCAAGAGGTATGCTCCCTCTGTATCATGTACTCATTCAAAACTCTAGGGAACAAGTTAAACACAATTTAAATAATAACTTTCAATTATAATTCACATACTAAGTATCAATAATTTAAGCAAGTATAAATGTTCAAGCTTAATATTTCAAAGTGAGTCATCATCCAAGAATTCGAGAACCCTACAACTCGACTGCCCTGATCATCACACAACACCTGTTTAGTGAACACGACAAAGTCCCTCAATGTTCAACTCACCAAGTGTCTGAGTCTCCGTGGAATAGAGAGAGAGAGGGGGGGGGTCTGTAGTTGACAGAGACTGTCCCGCCCCGCCGGCTGACCGCCTGTCTGGACGGCTGGCCGCTGCTGTCTGTTCTTCTGTCTATTGCTCTGCTTCTTCTGTCCTCTCCTCTCGAATCGATAGCTCCCCGAGTATATATTGGGAAACCTGGTAGCTAACTCCGCCCACAAGTTAGATAGCCTGGGGCACTCTACCAGCCACTCCTTAAGCGTCGGCATGTTTGAAGGCTACCGGCTACGATTATAAGATTAGCGGGGCCAGGTGAGATTCGCATGACCTGACCTCAGGTCATCTCGGTGGCCATTAAAACTAGAGGTGTGAGATCCAGCCGACAAGCTGGCGACTCTCAAATCCCTGTCTGTGACTCATTGAACTAAGTGTATATATTAAATAAAACTAAACCAAACACCTTTACAGTGTTACAAAGAGATATAATCTCTGACGTCATTCCCATAATCGTTCAATGAACGCATACTAGATCAACTACGTTTCGTGACGTCATTGCTCTTGAAAAAACAATAACTGAATGACGTCATTCCCATATTCGACCAATCAACGCTAACCAGACACCCAATATTAATTTGATGACGTCTTTGATGATCTGAAACGACCGATCAGTAATCACTCAACCTTGGACCATCACCTTATTACCTCGCAACGAAGTTGGTTGTCTTGAAGTCAATGTGGTTGTGAATGTGTAGTGTCAGAAGTGACGCCTCTAACCTTTCATGTGTGAATATTTTATAACGTACGATTATGTTACGTTGTTGAGTAGATCAGATACGCAGTGTTTAGTGGGTTTTCATATTTATTTAGTAGTCTTGGATACAGCAGTGTCGTGGACGTTGAGACGGAGCTTGGAGTAGAGCAGAGAGCTGAGTGAGGCCGGAGTCGCGGAGCTCTATGTGGGCTGAAGTTTCCTCTCCTAATCTTTCCGGTGGGCCCGACGACTCAAACAGAAAAACGGGACAGTACGTCACGTTTGTGAGTCGATTTCATTTCAAATTACGTCCACTTTTGGCCATAGCGCGCATACGAGCGAATAACGACGTTATTTTTTAAGAGAACGAGTTGTAGATCAGCTGTCTGTTCTGTGTCGAAGCTGTAGCGTCTTGGGGTCGATCAGCACTGCATGACTGCATGCGCCGAGTGCTACATTCTTGACTGTGGAAATTGTAATGTTGGCTATTCACTTTATGCTTGTTTCTATTCGGTGACTACACCTCAGCTCCCTCCACTAGGATAGGAGGATGGAAGAAAGTTACCTGTAATAGGGAAGAGATATTAGTTTCTGCAAATAGTGCTATAATTAGATACTCTATTAAGCTAAAGATTAGTTGGAGTGAGTATATTGTTTGTACGCGCTACAATTTCAACTAAAAAAAAAGATAATAAATGCACACCTTTTGTTCCACTTGAACTGTGTGAGGGAACCATAGGTGCAGCAGGTGTGTGAGGGAACCATAGGGGCAGAAGGTGTGTGAGGGAACCATAGGGGCAGCAGCTGTGTGAGAGAACCATAGAGGCAGCAGCTGTGTGAGAGAACCATAGAGGCAGCAGCTGTGTGAGGGAACCATAGGGGCAGTAGCTGTGTGAGAGAACCATAGAGGCAGCAGCTGTGTGAGAGAGTCATAGGGGCAGCAGCTGCGTGAGAGAACCATACAGGCAGCAGCTGTGTGAGAGAACCCTAGAGGCAGCAGCTGTGTGAGGGATCCATAGAGGCAGCAGCTGTGTGAGAGAACCATAGGAGCAGCAGCTGTGTGAAAAAAGAAAGGAGCGGGAGGCGCCACTGTCAGCAACAGCAGCAGTAGAGCCACAGGGGCAACAGCAGCAGCAGCAGCAGCAGCAGCAGCAGCACGGGCCGCAGGCGAGGAGTGAGTGACCTCCAGGATCCGGGTACGTACCTCCTGTCTGTTACCGTTGCTGGGTTTTCCTTGACAATCATTGCCAACTTTATTGTTCTGTGTTACCTGGTCGATTTTCTTAAAGCAGCATTTGGTGGTGTATTATTTTGACCTTTTTCACATTCCTGGTGCATTTTGCGTTCGTTTTGAATCTTAATGTTCCATGAGATTCTTTTGTTTTTTTAAATAGATTAGTTTATTTCTAATTATATTTGTTTATTTATAATTGTATTCGTTTGTTTTTTAATGTATTCGTTTGTTTTTTAATGTATTCGTTTATTTTAATTGATATTCTTTTGTATCATTTTTTTTATTTTTGGATTATATTTCCAGGCGACGAGTGACAATAACTTGGCTGGCGATATAGCGAAGTATCCGAAATGTGCTGACTGTAGGTGCAGCCTGCACATGACTGTAAAGCTGCCGCCCAGTTGGGTGGGTGTGGAGCACATGACTGTAAAGCTGCCGCCCAGTTGGGTGGGTGTGGAGCACATGACTGTAAAGCTGCCGCCCAGTTGGGTGGGTGTGGAGCACATGACTGTAAAGTTGCCGCCCAGTTGGGTGGGTGTGGAGCACATGACTGTAAAGCTGCCGCCCAGTTGAGTGGGTGTGGAGCACATGACTGTAAAGCTGCCGCCCAGTTGGGTGGGTGTGGAGCACATGACTGTAAAGCTGCCGCCCAGTTGGGTGGGTGTGGAGCACATGACTGTAAAGCTGCCGCCCAGTTGGGTGGGTGTGGAGCACATGACTGTAAAGCTGCCGCCCAGTTGGGTGGGTGTGGAGCACATGACTGTAAAGCTGCCGCCCAGTTGGGTGGGTGTGGAGCACATGACTGTAAAGCTGCCGCCCAGTTGGGTGGGTGTGGAGCACATGACTGTAAAGCTGCCGCCCAGTTGGGTGGGTGTGGAGCACATGACTGTAAAGCTGCCGCCCAGTTGGGTGGGTGTGGAGCACATGACTGTAAAGCTGCCGCCCAGTTGGGTGGGTGTGGAGTATTTATATCTTTAAAAGTATGTTCGTCTATCCAAAGTAGAAGCCTATACAGACACTTGGAGCTAGTATGAACTAATTTCCCACATGAAACATGGGGTGCGTGAGGTATGTGAGTTTCTTAGCCCAGTCGAGGTCGGCCCAAGTGCGATGTTTTACGAAATATCTCCACCTGTAACCCCCCCCCCCTCCCCTAGCCCCTGTTCCATGCGATTTTCATGAAGTCTGAAATAAAATCGGCCATGTTTTCTGTGGAGAGTTTGGCACTGTCATTTAGTTAGTTTTAGTTTAGTTCATTTATTATGCACCCATACCCATCCCGTGGGCGGTAATGGAAAGGGTTACAGAGGCACATAATGGGTCAGGGACGCCATTCACTTAAAAATTTGTTGATGTATCTGTACAAATATTTTATTTTGTTGCGTTATCATTATTAAGAGTTTTCCTGAATATGGTAACATAATTGAAGTAGAATACACGTGTGCAATTGTATTTTATTAGATATTTTAAATATAAGATATGAATTCTTGAGAAGAAAGAAAGGTGGACATGGTAGATGTTAGAAGAGACAAGAGAGAGGGTGGGAGAGAGGGAAAGAGAGGCGTGCGAGGGGAACAGAGATGAGAGGGGGAGAAAGGTGGAAAGGGAAGAGAAAAGAGAAGTCGGGAAAGGAGTGGGGGATGGGGGGAGGTCGGGAAGAGGGAAAACGGAATGTTGTGAGAGGGGGAGAGAAAGCTAGGCAGAGAGAGGAGATGGAGAGAAGGTGAAATTTGGGGAGAGGATGAGGAGGAAGCAGAGGGTGAGAGGGGAGAGGAGAGAGATGAGAGCGGAAGAGAGGATGAGCGATTGGAAGAAGAGTGAGAGGGGGAGTAAGGGATGTTGGGGATTGGTTGTGAAGCACTGGAGAGAGGGGAAGAGAGAGGAGGAGGAGAATTGGAGAGAGGGAGGGAGGGTTGAGCGAGGGGAGGGGAAAGAGATTAAGGGAAGGGAGAAGAGATCCGAAAGCAGTCAGGTACCTTATCTATAACAACTTGTACTCAGGGAAGAAGTACCTTGGAGGTTATCACCTCAAAACCACTATGTAATTAGTGCTATTATCAACTCCCTAACCATGGTTAGGTTAGGCTAATGTTAGGCTAGGTAGGTTCGGTTATATTAATATGATGTATTATCATTAACTCCCTATCCATGGTTAGGTTAGGCTAATGTTAGGCTAGGTTAGGTTCGGTTACATTAATATGATGTATTATTCTCAAATATGTGAAATATGAAATTCGAAAATTATTTGCGTACCCATAGACTTTAATTTACTGAAAACCAAATTCTTCAGAAAGTTTTAAAGAAAGCGAGTTAAGCATAGACGTTATATTTAATACAACGATTTATAATACTTTAAGTATATAACTTGTGAATATTCTTTGTTTAAGACAAAGGTTCATTTGCCAGTTTACAAGCAGACTGCTATTGGAGCCGTAATATGCTTACAGACCATCACAAACATCTCGATAATTACCCAAGCGTTTAACCAGGGTAGGTGGCCGGTTATTAAAAGCAATTTATCTTGAAAACGATCTACATTTTCAGTATCGTCAGAAAATGTGTATTTAACCAAGTAAAATTACCTTTATCCAAGCTCTACGCGTTCATTGAAAGAAATGTTTTGTATAAATATTTAATTTCCGCAATTATTATTAGAACTATTTACATTTTTGGTAAATGTACTATTCAGTTTTGGCAACTTTCATTATAAATCATTATATTGTAAATTTCAATTGTGTTTGATCACATTCAACATGTACACTCAGTATGTGAGAGTATGAAATTCTTTTGCAATTGATCATAGGATCAATTATATAGTATGACTGCCGAGTTCCTTGTCCGAAACTCGGGAAGGAATCACACTGCGATTGCTATTTTCTATCAGTGCTATTTTCGGAACTGTAGGTAAATTTGGACAAATTAATGTAAATCTACGTTTTTTTATTTTCGGATGTATGTCGTAACAAGGTTAGTAGTTATCCAAGTAAAATTATGTTTCTTCACATTTTACATTAATTGCCAATAATATTGTAAGGAAATATTTTATGTTATATTTTCGCAATTGTAATAGGAATTGTTCAAATTTGGTAAATATGCATTTGTTTTCGATAAAATTTTGTAATTAGTGATAGTGTTACGAAGGCAAATGAGTCGTCGCTTCGCTCTCCACAAATATTTAGGTTGGAGGTACGGAGACGATGCATTCATCCAGCTCGTCCTCATCTACAATAACGTTAGTGAAGCTCGTTAATCCAGCCACCAAACCCCCGCTTTATAAGGGAAATTCCTTTTACACACGACTCCTGCCCGAAACGCTTTGCGTAATAGTGGCTTTAGGCATTGTATGTACTAGCTCTATCTATAAATTCATTAATATCTGTATCACCCCTTGTATGTATTTACTTTACCTATATAAACATTTGAATTTTTGAATTTTGAATTTTGACTTCAACCTGTCCACAGACCACGCTCGTAAAAGCGGCAGTCCGCCCCCAAGATACATTTATCAATTGTAATTAATGTACGGTGTATTAAGAATAAGCTTGTTCTAATATATAAATTAATGTTAATCAATTCAATTTCTTTCTTTATTATGCACCCTATACCCATTCCGTGGGCGGTGGTGTAAAGGATTACAGAGGCACATAATAAGTTCAGGAACTGAACCCTCTAGTTCGTTTAGCCTAAGCAAATAACAATCTTTTGGCGCTAGTTACAAAACTATTAATGTTATATATACATATACTCATGCATACATGTACATATACATACATATACATATATACATACACATTGTTCTTCACAATAGAACAAGGAGAAGCCCCTGCACTAAATGAGGAGGTGGCAAACCAAGCAACCTTGGAGGAATTTGACCTCACCAGTGTTGAGGTCAAAAGGTGTCTGCTGGAGCTAGATGTGACAAAGGCTGTTGGGCCTGACAGAATCTCACCATGGATACTAAAGGAAGGTGCAGAAGCACTAAGTGTGCCACTCTCTATGGTGTATAACAGGTCACTGGAAACAGGAGACTTACCAGAAAGTTGGAAGACAGCTAACGTAGTCCCAATATACAAGAAGGGTGACAGGCAAGAGGCACTGAACTACAGGCCAGTTTCCCTAACTTGTATACCATGCAAGGTGGATACCTTGCCTTGAGGATACCTTGAGGTGCTTCCGGGGCTTATCGTCCCCGCGGCCCGGTCATCGACCAGGCCTCCTGGTTGCTGGACTGATCAACCAGGCTGTTGGACGCGGCTGCTCGCAGCCTGACGTATGAGTCACAGCCTGGTTGATCAGGTATCCTTTGGAGGTGCTTATCCAGTTCTCTCTTGAACACTGTGAGGGGTTTGCCAGTTATGTCCCTTATGTGTAGTGGAAGCGTGTTGAACAGTCTCGGGCCTCTGATGTTGATAGAGTTCTCTCTCAGAGTACCAGTTGCACCTCTGCTTTTCAACGGGGGTATTCTGCACATCCTGCCATGTCTTCTGGTCTCATGTGATGTTATTTCTGTGTGCAGGTTTGGGACCAGCCCCTCTAATATTTTCCACGTGTAAATTATTATGTATCTCTCCCGCCTGCGCTCAAGGGAATACAGATTTAGGCTCTTTAGTCGGTCCCAATAGTTTAGATGTTTTACCGAGTGGATTCTAGCAGTAAAGGATCTCTGCACGCTCTCCAGGTCAGCAATTTCACCAGCAGTGAAAGGGGCTGTCATTGTGCAGCAGTACTCCACTCTAGAGAGCACAAGCGTTTTGAAAAGTGTCATCATCGGTATAGCATCTCTAGTGTGAAAAGTTCTTGTTATCCAACCTGTCATTTTTCTTGCAGTTGTGACGGCTACTTTATTGTGTTCTTTAAAGGTAAGGTCTTCCGACATGAGTACACCCAGATCCTTTACATTGCCTTTTCGTTCTATGTTATGATTTGCCTGAGTTTTGTACGTGGTTTCCGTTTTTATATTTTCATTTTTTCCATAGCGCATGAGCTGGAACTTGTCTTCGTTAAACACCATATTATTTTCTGTAGCCCATAGAAAGACCTGATCTACATCTGACTGGAGGTGATGGAGAAGATCGTGAGGAAAAGGCTCGTAGAGCATCTGGAGGGAAATAACTTTGAAACACACCACCAACATGGGTTCAGAGATGGTAAATCGTGCCTCACAGGTTTAATAGAATTATATGACCAGGCAACAAAAATTAGGCAGGAAAGAGAAGGGTGGGCAGACTTCATTTTCCTGGACTGCCAAAAAGCCTTTGACACAGTACCCCATAAAAGGCTGTTAAAAAAGTTGGAGCATCAAGCAGGAGTAAAAGGGAAGGTGCTCCAGTGGATAAGGGAGTACTTAAGCAACAGGAAACAGCGAGTAACGGTGAGGGGGGAGTCATCAGAGTGGCGAGATGTCACCAGCGGAGTCCCACAGGGCTCAGTACTTGGACTCATCCTGTTTCTAATATATGTAAACGATCTTCCGGAGGGTATAGACTCGTTCTTCTCAATGTTTGCTGTTGATGCAAAAATTATGAGAAGAATCAAGACGGATGAAGATAGACAGAGACTATAGGATGACCTGGACAAACTGGAGGAATGGTCTAGAAAATGGCTGCTAAAGTTTAACTCAGGAAAGTGTAAGGTAATGAAATTAGGCGAAGGGAGCAGGAGGTTGAACACAAGGTATCATCTGGGAGGTGAAATCGGCAGTTTTGGGGTAGTTGCCGTTTTTGCCGGCAGGGGGTGTGGGTGTCTCTACCCTCCCTGCTGTTCCTGGTGGTGTGGACGTGGCGTGTTTGCGATGGGCAGCCATATTCCAGCTGTCGTGCGGGTCCACTCCATAGGGTTGGAGTTTACTGGCCGTGCTGGATACTCGCTTGTAGACTTGGTCTTGAGTGACATGCTCAGGGTCCCAGTCCAGGACGTCTACGGTATTGAGCTGGTCACTGCTCGCCGTGTCGTCATCAAGTTTGTGGGTGAGCTGGTGTACCGTGATTTTCTCCGGAGGTACGAGGGGCGTACTTTGAAGCTGCAGGACGGCACCGGGTCTGTGACCATTTCGGACCGTAGTGGTGCTGTGACATATGTAAGTGTCCATGGCGCCCCCATGGAGTTTCCTGAGACTCTCCTCCGGCGTTTCTTCCAGAGGTACGGCTCCGTCGTTAGTGTGCGGATGAACTCGCTATCGTCTGGCAAGTATTCGGGTGTGAAGACCAACATTCGGACCCTCGGGATGCGACTGAGGTCGGACATTCCATCCTCTGTCCGGCTGTTAGGGTACTACGTGCGGGTGTTTTATGCCCGGCAACCCCGTACTTGTTTCCGGTGTGGCTTGTTGGGGCATCAGGCTGCCGGGTGTACTGCTGATCCGGTCGCTCCCGTGCATTTGTTCCGTGAAGAGGATTTCCCGCCGCTCCCTCTGGAGGAGGACTCCGGGGGTGAGGAGGTGAACGTCCCGTTCGCTGCTGAGGCTCCCCCTGCGTCGCCCGACGTTCCCCCGGTTGTCGCAGACCCTCCTCCGGATGTTGCGGTGCCGTCGGATGATACTCCTGCTCCTGTCTCTGGCCCTGCTGCTTCCGTGGGCATTCCTGGTGCTCCCTGTGAGGCATCGCCGTCTGCTCCCTCGTCTTCGGCTGCTGCGCCTGGCCCTGCATCCTCACCTCGGGTCCCGGCTGTGCTGTGTGCTGGGGTGGCTGCGGAGCCTCCTGCTGTGTGTGGTCCCGTTCCCCATGTGGTGGAGGCTGCTGCCGTTTTGCGTCGGGCGTCGGTTCGTCCGGCTGGTGGTGCCCGTGTTTCTGGGTCCACGTCCGGCTCTGACGATCTCCGGCCGGAGCCCAAACGTTCCAGGCGTTCATCGTCCGCCTGGGCCGATGTTGGGGAATTTAGTGACTGTGGGTCTTCGGGTGTGGAGCCAGATGTGTCGATGGCCCCGCAGTTAGTGGTGGCGGAGGTCCATGTGCCTGCTGACGATGGTGTCCATGTCTCGGGTGGGCCTTCTGCTCCTTCTCCACCGGAGGGCTCTCCGCGGTGGGGAGTGGTGGCCTCCGCTGCTAGGGATGGTGGGGATGCTGGTGCTGGGTGTGGCCTGGTGGTGACCTTACGGAAGGATGCGCGCCGCTCGGGTTCCCGGCAGTCGGCCGGTGGTGTGCTCGTGGCCGCTGGTGCCCCGGTGGTGGTGCACTCTATCCGGATCCCTCCTCCGAGGGTGCGCATTGGGACCCTGGGGGACGTGTTGCCGGCGTCTGTGATGCCGTCGGGTCACTGGTCGGAGATTGCTGCGTTGCCGATCTTCGAGGAACAGCGGGACTTTTATAATGATAAGATTCCCTCGGTGTGGGAGCGTGTGCCGATCACTCGCCTCCGGAGTGATACCATCTGGATTCCCTGTTTGCGGGTGTTTGTAGCCGAGGTTCCGGATGACATGGCGTCCCCAGTGGATGGTCTAGGCCCTTGGAGGTGGTTGCTCTGGGAGGCGTTCAATGTACGGTTCCCTCGGGACATGTTTCCGGGCAAGTATGTCCGGTGATTTCCATACTTCTGTGCTTATTCTTGTACTGTGTGCCCTTCTGGCTGTTTGTTTGCCCTTTTGTAGTTTGTGCCCGTGCCTCTCTCTTTGTTTGGGGCGAGGCAGGTGGTTTGGTGTGAGTGTTTTTATTCATGTGTTTGTTTTTGTGTTGTTATTTTGTCCTGTGTGTTCTATTTATGCTTTCTGTGTTTCTGCTGTGCTTTTTTCTTGTTCATACTGATGTTACTCATATAATGTTTTGTATTGTTACTATGTTTTATTGTTTTGCTTGCATTTTTGTATTTGTTTTTTGTTTTGCGTTTTGTTGTGTGTTCTCATGTATACCTTGTTGCCCTCGCTTGTTTTGACAATTGTTTACTGAGCTGTCGGTCCTTCTGGCCGGCGTTTTCATGTTTTGTTTTGTTTTATTTAGCTTGTTTTATTGTATTTATTGTATTTCCCTTGCATGCATACATGTAAAAATAAAAATAAAAAAAACTACATTCGTAGCCAACTAGACTATTCTTGCCAAGCATATGCGTCGGCTGCGCCTACTAACCTACAGAGCCTAGAGGTCATTCAAAACAATGCCATGCAACTTATATGTGGCGCAATGCGTTCCACTCCTATCCTCGGACTTTACGGGGAAACGGGCCTCACAAGCCTAGCCACCAGACGAAACATTATGTGTGCCAACTATCTGTCACTCTGTACCACTGCTCACCCGACACACCCATACAGATAAAAAATTAACCTAACAGTTAACCCACATATCCCCCGCTTCCCAACCATTCACTCGCAACCTTCCCTCACACGGGTAACAAGTAACCTCAATATAGACCTCTCTTTACTCCAAAACTCGGAAACCAACTAACTGTTCCCCCTATTCCACCTTGGCTTTATACAACTCCTAATACATCAATACAACTCGAAGACAACATTCTAAAGTCTGCACCAAACTCAGCCATAGCCTCGGTCTTTCTCTCAACAATGAAAAATTGCTACCTAAATACCACAGCGATTTATACAGATGGATCTCGCATCATCATTACAATGTACCCTCGGTCACTAGCGCTGTATGGATACCGGAATACCATCTCAAGCAGGATGGCGGTTACCAAACCAATATTTATGTTCACAACTGAATTATATGCCATATATCAAGCCCTCCGAATGATCACAACATTACCAGTTGGGACATATACAATCTGCAGTGACTCCAAGAGTGCGATTCAAGCAATTACGTACTCTTCAACAACGTGCAAGGAGTTTGTTTACCCATGTCTTCAAATTCTTCATGAACATCGATTGAACAGTTATGATAACTCTATCCAATGGGTCCCAGCGCATTGTGGTATTCTCCACAATGAACTAGTAGATCAACTAGCCAAAGCAATGCACAACACGCCTCACATTACCGTCATCCAATTCCCCATGTTGCACGTAAAGGAGCCTTCAAAAATACCATCACCCAAGATTTTGCGACGAAATGGAAAACGTCATGCTCACTTTTGTACTATGGGTCCATTAAAAAGAAATGGGAAACTTGGAAACATGTTAGATATAAAAGCAGAGAAATTGATATACGATGACCAGATAAGGCTGGGACACAACTAACTGGTAGCACACAGCTCTAAGTACAGAACAGACATCAACGAACTCTGCATCCACTGTCAGGTGCCTGAAACAATCGAACACTATCTCCTTCACTGCTTTCGACATCATAGTGCCAGAGTAAATTTCAAACAGTCTTTATCTCACTTAAAATACCCTTTACCATCGAACATATATTAGGAGGTGACCACTCGTTACAGGAAAATGCCAAATAGTCAAAGCACTGGCTAAATATCTGCAGTTGACCAACAAATTGGGTCACATCTGACCCGCGCCACATTTATACCTGGCGCCACCAACAGCTAAACACAGAAAACAACTGCCTCGTGGCAACAAAATAACGTTGTTAATAATGAACTAAAAAAAGTCCACTTATGGATGTCAACCAACAACTAACACTTAACATAGAAAAGACCTACTACATCTTATTTGGAAGCAAATCAACAAATGCAATTCAGCTTCAGATAGACAATGTAAACATTAGTAATAAAAATGATGGAAAGTTTCTTGGCCTATTCCTAAACAAAAGACTCAACTTCAGCACCCACATACAACACATATTAAGAAAGTCTCTAAAACAGTTGGGATACTCTCCAAAATCAGGTATTATGTACCTAACTCTGCTCTCATCTCCCTATATTATGCACTAATCTATCCCTATCTTAATTATGGTATCTGTGCATGGGGTTCAACCACTGCAAACCACCTCAAGTCCATCATCACCCAGCAAAAATCTGCTATCAGAATTATAACAAATTCTGCTTTCAGACAACACTCAGCCCCCTTGTTTAACTCCCTAAACATGCTAAACATAAACTCATTCCACAAATTCTCTTGTGTCAACTACATTTACAAACCCTGTTCCTAAATGCAAATCCTGCTCTGAAACTCTCCCTGGACAGATGTAATAGGACCCATTATCACCACACCAGAAATAAATATATCTTTGATATCCCAGAGTCAAACTTAATCTGTGTAAAAACTGTATGCAAATAAAGGGACCCAGTTTATGGAACTCACTCCCTAATGATTTGAAAAGCTGTCCAACTTTTGCGTCATTCAAAACAAAACTAAAAAGTACCTAATTTCATCTTCATAGTTTTTTACAGTGTTGCTTTAAAATTACATTGTATCTATTGCTATCCAATCTCCCAATCTTTATGTACCCAATCCGAACATCTTTACCATTGTGATCATTGCTGTCTTCTTATATGTGCTATCAATCTGCTGTATGTGCCTATTAATCTTGTTTAAATTACCAATCAAGCTGTCAATGTAATCAATCAGAGCTTTAATATACCAACGTGCTTTTAATATACTTACTAATCTCTCTCATCTCATTTTTTTATTGCAATGTATCTGTTATCATTTTTTAATTCTGCTAGAATTTACCTACTTAAAATTATCTGTTAGATTAAGGACCTGCCCGAAACGCTGCGCGTACTAGTGGCTTTACAAGATTGTAAATACTGTGCTATGTATTCTCACAAACCCAATGTACCTTCTTGTATATAAATAAGATGGATGGATGATAGATGGATAGCTAGATAGATGGATAAACATGAGTAGATGGATAAATGGATGGAATGGGTAGATGGATAAACATGAGTGGATGGATAAATGATGGATAGATAGATAGATAAACGGATGGATAGATTGATGGATAAACATGAGTAGAGGGATACGTGGACGAATAGGTAGATTGAGGGATAGGCGTATAGATAGATGGAAATATAGTTGGATGAATAGAAATATGAGTAGGTGCATGGATAGATAGATAGTAGGATAGAAAGCTAGATGGATAGATAAAAGCTAGATGGATATATACCTTGATGAATAGATGACTGCACAGATGTACGGATGGATGATAGAAAAGCAGATGGACAGATATATGGATACATAAGATATAGATGGATAGATATATGGATATATAACTGAAAACTCACACCCCAGAAGTGACTCCAACCCATACTGCCAGGAGTAATGAAACTGGTATGTACAGGGACGCCTTAATCCGCTTGACCATCACGACCGGACAAAAGGAAGTGATAGCCGAAGCTATTTGAACCACTTCCCCCCGCCGGCACTCGGATGGTAATCTTGGGCATAGATTTTATCAAATCACCTCATTTTTTGGGGCACACGTGAGAAACACAAATGCGAACAAGCCTGAATGGTCCCCAGGACTATATGCAACTGAAAACTCACACCCCAGAAGTAACTCGAACCCATACTGCCAGGAGTAATGAAACCCATTTGATAAAATGCTATGCCAAGATACCATCCGAGTGCAGCGGGGAAGTGGTTCAAATAGCTTCGGCTATCACTTCCTCTTGTTTGATCGTGATGGTCAAGCGGATTAAGGCGTCCCTGTACATACCAGTTTCATTACTCCTGGCAGTATGGGTTCGAGTCACTGCTGGGGTGTGAGTTTTCAGATGCATATAGTCCTGGGGACCATTCAGGCTTGTTCGCATGTGTTGTTCCTCACGTGTAGCCCCAAAAAATGATGGTGATTTGATAAAATGCTATGCCCAAGATTACCATCCGAGTGCCGGCGGGGCGGGGAAGTGGTTCAAATAGCTTCGGCTATCACTTCCTTTTGTCCGTCGTGATGGTCAAGCGGATATAAGGCGTCCCTGTACATACCAGTTTCATAACATTAAATATAATATTATTCACACACAAGAGATAGAATTTCGCATAGGCGGGACCTTAACACAGGCACTTGATCCTCGGCTTTTAAAAGAAAAGGACACGTTACAACCTGAGCCTCTGTTCATCCAGCACTAAATTGGTGCCTGGGAGTTAGGCAACTTTATGGATGGAAATCCTGCTTAAGGTAGTCCGACGATTTGGGGGGAGTAGAAAGCCACTCCGGGAGGCCACTCCCGGAGCACATGGGGGCCACTCCGGAGGCCACTCCGGGAGAGCCACTCTGGGAGGCCACTCCGGATGGCCACTCCGGAGGCCACTCCGGAGCCATCAGGAGGCCACTCCGGAGGCCACTCCGGGAGGCCACTCCGGAGACACTCTGGGAGGCCACTCCAGGAGGCCACTCCGGGAGGACCACTCCGTGAAGGCCACTCCGGGAGTGCCGGTTCACTCTACCGGGAGGCCCCACTCACCAGGGCCCTCCGAGGCCACTCCAGAGGCCACTCCGAGAGGCCACTCCAAGCCCCGGAAGGCACTCCGGGAGGACATCAAGAGGCCACTCCAGGCAGGCCAGGAAGCACTCCAAGGAAGGCCACTCCGGAAGGCCACTCCGGTAAAGGCTCTACTTCCGGGTAGGCCACTCCGGGAAGCCTCACATCCGGAAGAGCCCACCGCACTCCAGGAGGCCACTCTGATCCGGGAGGCCACCTCCGTGGAGGTCACTCCGGAAGGCACACTCCAGGAGGCCACTCCTGAGAGCCACTCCAGGATGCCACTATCGGAAGGCCACTCCAAGAGGCCACTCCGGAGGCCACTCCAGAGGCCCCTAGATCATGATATATATATATATATTATATAATATATATATATAATAGATATATATATATCATATATATATATATATATATATATATATATATATATATATAATATGTTATTAAATATGACCGAAAAATGTAAGATTAATAATTCTAACACGAATTTTCTCATATTTTCTTATGTTCTTTTCACTGTCGACTGCGTAATTAAAAATCAATCTCTCCTAAATTCATTTCTTATTTCTAGTCTGACACGCAAACATCTGAACGTCGTTTTCGTAATAAAAACTTATTAATTTCAAGACCTTAGTTTACAGCACACAACCAACTATAACCTGCAACACACTAAACAGAGTTTTACTATGACTATCATTCTTAAACGCTTTTATCTTATACCTCGCATTTGGGTGAGGTTATATGTTACAACAGTTTTGGATGAGTGAACAAAACTTTCAACACAAGACAGAGCACAAAATTTCCAACACAAGACAGAACACACGGTGTATTGGGTATAAATTGGATAAGATTAAGGGAAAATGGAAGTAACTGCAAAAGCGCTTATTGGCCCATATTTCTTAGCTTCCTTTACATTGGTGCGGAGTCTGGAAGTGGTAGATATATATATATATATATTATACTTCTGGCAGTATGGGCTTCGAGTCACTTCTGGGGTGTGAGGACTTTCAGTCGCTATAATAGTTCTGGGAACATCAGGCTTGTTCGCATTTGTGTTCCTCAACATTGTGCCCCACAGAATAGTTGATTTGATAAAATGCTATCCCAAATTACCATCCGAGTGCCGATGGGGGAGTGGTTCAAATAGCTTCGGCTATCACCTTCCTTTGTCCGGTCGTGTTGGTCAAGCGGATTAAGGCATCCTGTAGACTACAGATTGCACATTGCTCCTGGCAGTGATGGGTGTCGAGTTCATCTTCTGGGGTGTGGTTTTCAGTCGCATACAGTCCTGGGACCATTCAGGCTTTTGATATATATATTAACTTTTATATATATATAATATAGAAATATATATATATATGTATATATATGTATATATATATAAATGAATATATATAGATATTATATATATATATATATAATATATATTATGATATATATGTTTATATATAATTTGCGCAATTTGGATCACAAAACACTGATCATTTTATGATGCGAAAAATCCACAGATGAAATATGAAGAAAGTGAACGTTTCGGCTGTTAGAGCCGTGTCAACCGTCTTGTGTTGACAACGGCTATAACAGGCTGAAACGTTCACATTTCTTCCATAGTTTCTCTGTGGATTTTTACGCTATATATGTATGTGTCGTACATAGTAGCCAGAACGCACTCTCAGCCTACTATGCAAGGCCCGATTTGCCTAATAAGCCAAGTTTTCATGAATGAATATATTTTCTCTAATTTTTTTCTTATGAATGATAAAGCTACCCATTTCATTATGTATGAGGTAAATTTTTATTTATTGGAGTTAAAATTAACGCAGTTATATGACCGAACCTAACCACCCTACCTAACCTAACCTATCTTTATAGGTTAGGTTAGGTTAGGTATCCGAGAAAGTTAGGTTAGGTAGGTTAGGTAGGTAGGTAGTCGAAACAATTATTTCATGAAAACTTGGCTTATTAGGCAAATCGGGCCTTGCATAGTAGCTGAGAAGTGCGTTCTGGCTACTAGGTACGCATATATATATATATATAATAGATATATATATATATAATATATATATATATATATGATATATATAGTATATATATATATATATATAAAACAACAACAACAACAACAATGATAATAATAATAATAATAATAATAATAATAATAATAATAATAATATAATAATAATAATAATAATAATAATAATAATAATGTATTAGTATTATTATTATTTAATAAATCTAATAATGACGTGGATGTTATTGATGGCTAAAAGTTGATCCTCCACCTAACCTCGATCCAAGGTCACGAGAACGTCTTTGTCAGCAGCGCTGTAATAACCGGAAATGAGGGCTGTTTGTGATGACCGAGGCGCTGTCTCTGGAACTGGTGACGAACGACCAGAATATCTGAAGGTATTTAGTCCTAAATGACTAAAAGTCGCAGCAGGATCGAACAACAATGGGCCTGCTGGTTCTTCTCCTCCATTCTGATATAGTCTTGGAGTAGGTGTTTTCTGGTATTCTTGGTTCCAGAATATTCTTAGTCGAAAGGGTGTATTCTGCTATTGTCATTTCCTTTGAATATCCGTGTGGGAAGAGGAGAGAGAGAGAGAGAGAGAAGAGAGAAGAGAGGAGAGAGAGAGGAGAGAGAGAGAGAGAGAGAGACAGGCAGACAGAGACAGAGAGACAGAGAGAAACAGAGGACAGAGAGAGATGGAGGCAGAGAGAGCGAGAGAGACAGAGAGAGAGACAGAGACAGAGGGAAAGATTGAGTTAAAGAGAGCTGGAATAATCAGCAAGCGGCAAGAGTGGCAGTACTAAGCCAGGGTTACTGGCAACTTGACCTTGGCGTACTACAAGGTCAGAGGACACGACCCCGGACATGGGTATAGTGAGGGCGGGGCCAAGGAGGGGGGGTGAACCAGGTCTACCAGGAACCTGGCAGTCAAGCCAAAGTGTGAGAGGGTCGGGATTGGGTGTGGGAGGGTTAGTGGTGGGCGAGGGGCCAGTGGTAGGGTAGGGGAGGGTGAGGTAAGAGCAACAGAGAGCTTGGGAGGCAGGGAGGGAGTGGTGGTAGGTGGCGTACACCATTACACGCTGCTCGTACAACTGGAGGTCATGCGTATCTGGAATTGAGATCTGCCAATACAGGATGCCTGGAACATGCACCAGAGGACAAGTGAAGTGGAGGGGGAGGGGAGGTTGCCTGAATTTACGGAGTTACCTGAATTTACCTGAGGGCACCAACACTCTAGTGGCCTAGACGTGGAAGGAAAGCTAGCGGCTTGTCAAACGTCCCCCCACCCGCATTTGTCTTCATGATTTTTTTTTCAAACTGGATTTAAAGTTCAATTTTGGCATTTATGTCTTCGGCGGATAGGTGGTTCCATGGGGTAAACCCTGTGGGTGAAGAAGTGTCTCCTGTTCTCACTCCCTACCTTGTGGCGTGTTGAGCTTGAAATTGTTGCTTCTTTTTTGTGTTATATCAGATCTTATGAAGACATTATCTGGATCAACAGCCTCCAGATTGTTCAGTACTTTAAAAGCTTTGATGAGATCAGCCCTGTTAAGTCTGGTTTGGAGTGTTGTTAGCCTTCTGGCCCTCAACTGTTCCTGGTATGAGAGTTCAGTTAGTTCTGAAATGATTATGGTTGTCATGTGTCGAACTTTCTCCTAAGCAGCTTTGGTCCTTTCTGAAGATGAGGTCTCCTTGATTGTATACTATAATCCAAGTGAGGGCGCACCAGATATTTATATACTGTAGTTGAATCCCTACCTTCTTTTCCTCAAAATCAACGGTATGCTTGATTATTCCTAGTTTTTTTTTACACTTGTTGTGCAACTTTCAGTGGAATGGTGGATTCTGACTACAAGGTATTTTTCATCATAATTCTGCTTCAACCTAATTTTGTCAATTTGGTAGTTGTATCGTGGATTGTTGTGCCCAACATGCAAGGTCTTGCATTTTCGATATTGAAAAGCGTTTGCCAGTTTTCTGATCTTTGTGGAGGTTTTGTAGATCTCTTCGTAAGACCTCAATAACATTTTCACTTGCCATTTTACCATATATATTTTGGGTAATCCTTCTTTGCTGATATTTATAGTGTAAAAGAAAGAGTTGCTAAGACTCCCATTTGTTGGGATAACTCTTGGAAACGTGACAAAGAGTGATAGAGCCCCGTAGATAACTGAGTATACTATGATGTATATGTTAAACTATGTAACTAGCTCATCTACGCTAGAACATGTTTATCTAAATGAATATTGGGTTTAGTTCTTGAGCTCATTATGTGTCTGACATTTTCCACTGGCCACTCACAGGATGGATATGGGACGATTTCCCCGAAAGTTGTAAAGTTGAGGCAACAGGAAGTGGCTGTGCAGGGCGAAGTGTGGGGGGATGGGGGGGGAAAGGGTCATCTCGAGGCTTCATTACCCCACATTTCACTCAGGAAATGTTTCGGATCTAAGAACGGATTATTTTAGTTTCAGATTATATTATTCCAATAAATGTCATTTTATGTACAGTGTTTTGTGTCTCCTTCTCTCTGTTATTAATGACAAATGCGAGTGCTAAATGCTAATATTCGACGTACACTGTGAGACACGTGTGTGTATTCACCTAGTTGTACTTGCGGGGGGTTGAGCTTTGGCTCTTTGGTCCCGCTTCTCAACCGTCGATCAACTAATGTACAGATTCCTGAGTCTATTGGGCTCTATCATATCCATATTTGAAACTGTGTATGGAGTCAGCCTCCACCACATTACTTCCTAATGCATTTTATCTGTTAACTACTCTGACACTGAAAAAGTTATTTCTAATGTCTCTGTGGCTCATTTGGGCACTCAGTTTCCACCTGTGTCCCTAGTGCGTGTTCCACCCGTGTTAATAATCCCTCCTTTGTCTTCCCTGTCAATTCCTCCTGAGAATTTTCTATGGGGTGATCATGTCTCCCGAGCTCTTCTGTCTTCAAGCGACGTGAGGTGCATTTCACTCAGCCTTTCCTCTTAAACTCATACCTCTTAGTTCTGAGACTAGCCTAGTGGAATACTTCTGAACTTTGCCCAGTTTCGTCGTGTGCTTCACAAGGTACGGGCTCCATGCTGGGGCCGCATACACCAGGATTGGTCTTATATATGTGGTATACAAGGTTCTGAAAGATTCCTTACACAGGTTCCTGAAGTCAGTTCTGATGTTAACCAGCCTTGCATACGCCGCTGATGTTATTCTTTTGATGTGGGCTTCAGGAGACCAGGTTTGATGTGATAACTCCTTGATCTTTCTCTCTGTCCGTTTCGCGAAGGACTTCATCTCCTATTCGGTATCCAGTGTCTGGCCTCCGATTTCCCCCGCCTAGTTTCATTACCTTACATTTTCTTGAGTTGAACTTTAGTAGCCATTGTTGGACCATTCCTTCAGTTTGTCTAGGTCATCTTGTAGCCTCATACTTTCTTCCTCTGTCTTAGTTCTCCTCATAATTTTTGCATCATCAGCAAACAATAAGAGGAACAAGTCTATTTCCTCTGGGAGATCATTTGCATATCAGAAACAGTATAGGTCCAAGGACTGACCCCTGCGGGACTCCACTGATGACTCCCTGCCACTCCGAAACCTCACCCCTCACGGTGACTCGCGGCCTTCTGTTGCTTAGGTACTCCCTTATCCAGTGGAGTACCTTCCCTTTCACTCCTGCCTGCATCTCCAGCTTGTGCACTAGTCTCTTATGTGGTACTGTGTGAAAGGCTTTCTGGCAAGCCAAGAAAATACAGCCTGCCCAGCCCTATCTATCTTGCCTGATCATAGAATTCAATTAATCCTGTGAGGCATGATTTGCCATCCCTGAACCCATGCTGATGTTGTGTTACAAAGTTCTTTCACTACAGATGTTCCACTAGCTTTTTTTTCGCACAATCTTCTCCATCAACTTGCATGGTATACAAGTTAGCAACCACTGGCCTTATAGTTCAGTGCCTCCTGTCTATCCCCCCTTCTTGTATATCGGGACTACATTAGCCGTCTTCCAAATTGTTGGCAGTTCACTTGCTATTAGTGATTTGTTTTGCACCATGGAGAGTGGCAGGCATAGAGCTGCTGCTTCTTCCTTCAGTATCAATGGTGAGATTCCATCTGGGCCTATAGCTTTTGTCACATCCAACTCTAGCAGATGCTTCCTCACCTCCGCATTGGTGATCACAAATTCATCTAGTGGTGTTTGGTTGTTAGATATTCCCTCTCTTTTCACTGGGACTTTTCCTTGCTCTACTGTGAAGACCTCCTTGAATATCTTATTGAGGTCCTCGCACACTTGTCGTTTGTCGTGAATCCTTCCGCCCCTATCCTCAATTTTATTGCCTGTTCCTTCACTGTTGTTTTTCTCCTGATGCGGCTGTGCAGCAATTTAGGTTGATTCTTGCCTTGCTTGCTATGTCATTTTCATATTGCTCTTCTGCCTCTCATCTCACCCTGACGTATTCATTCATGGCGCTCTGGTATCTTTCTCCGCTCTCTAGTGTCCTGTTATTTTTATAGCTTTTAAACGCCCTTGTACTTAGTTGCTTTTCTAGCTTACATCTCTGATTAAACCTTTCTCATCTGCATTTCCTTTTTTTCCTTTTGGATCGGGATATACTTGTCTGCTGCCTCCTAACACTTCTGGTGTGATGTGTGTGTGTGTGTGTGTGTGTGTGTGTGTGTGTGTGTGTGTGTGTGTGTGTGTGTGTGTGTGTGTGTGTGTGTGTGTGTGTGTGTGTGTGTATGTGTGTATGTGTGTGTGTGTGTGTGTGTGTGTGTGTGTGTGTGTGTGTGTGTGTGTGTGTGTGTGTGTGTGTATGTGTGTGTGTATGTTGTGTGTGTGTGGTGTGTGTGTGTGTGGTGGTGTGTGTGTGTGTGTGTGTGTGGTGTGTGGTGTGTGGTGTGTGTGTGTGTGTGGTGTGTGTGTTGGAGAGAAAATATATTAGTAGACATAATAGAGGAAAAATAAATTGGTACGAAAGGCGGGATCAAAGAGCTAATAGCGCGATTCTGCAGATACAAATAGTAAATATATACACACACACCACACACACACACCACACACACACACACACACACACACTCACACACCACACCACACACACACACACACACACCACACACACACACACACACACACACACACACATACACACACACACACATACCCACACACACACACACACACACACATACCCACACACCACACACACCACACACACACATACACACACACACACACACACACACACACACACACACACACACACACACACACACACACACACACACACAAACATACACACACACACACATACCCACACACACACACACACACACACTACACACAACACACACACACACACACACACCACACACACACACACACACA
>WNGS01004511.1:8043354-8055910 GCA_020271785.1 Procambarus virginalis
ATTTCACGTATTTTTAAATATTTACAAGTCGAAATTTTTGTCCAAACTCGGTCATGAAAAGTTGTCTCATTAAACCGGTTCCTGTTTTTTCTCTCATATGTGTAGCTCGTCCTTCGAACTGACATAAAGTGATTAAATGCACCCGCCAAACCCCCTGTTTATGAATAAAAAAAAAAACGGTTTACACACGACTCACAACTGATGACGTCCGAACACTTCCAGAACATGTGCGTTGCTGATGACTTTTTTTCGAACCACAACGCTGTAAATGCTTTACCCACGTACTACAAATACAAATAATCGTCAACAGAACCTAAATACCTAACCTAACCAATGATTAAATTTGCACAATATGCTTATATACAATATTAATTTATATTTCAGAAAATTCCTGTTCTGAATGAACAGCATGTTAAAATTGATGAATGCGTCTTTGGGGTCGACCGCTGGATGGAATTAACTTGGTCTGAGGATACGGGTGATACAAGGAGCAACAATTGAGGGTTCTATTCAAGGTTCTCTTCATGGGTAATACCAGGAGCACAAAGGATGGTGTTGAAGCCTCGTGATAATACAAGACGCACCAAAGAGGCTATTGAAGGACCTTCGCGTGGGATCAAATCCTTTTATCACGCTATGCATACACCTGCGAGGCTTCTCATTAGCGACCTCGTGGGTTACAAATTTTCTTTCAGGTATCAACTAGGCTGTTAAATGCTTGTTTCCTGTGACATAAATGTTATTCTTCGCAAGGATCATAAAGACCTTATTATACATTGTGAAACTAATATTGTATATTATATTGTTATCTGTTTTATTTACTATTTAGAATATTCAGTATACTTTATGTATATTCAACCTTATATGAATAGAAGGAAGAGTGATAATTATTAATTATTTATATTATTATTATTATAATAAATATTATAATAATAATTGTTGTATTTAATAATTATCACCTTTCCCTCTGCTTGGTCTTGAAGGAGGCCGGCCTCGGGTGAAAGATGGCTGTGACGATCTCTGTCAGGAACCCGTAGTGCGGGACCGGGACGTCCACCTCCCGGGGGTCGTGCGGCCCCAGACTCTGCTTCAGGAGGCTGGGGTCGTTCTTGCCCTTGATGGGGTGGTTCTTCTCCGGCCCCGTCCACAGTGGTCTCGGGGTTTGGAGGTCCATGTGCCCTTTTTCACCAACTTCGAGGTCAACCCCGGAACTCACAGTTCCTGCGACGGCGCTGGAACCAATCGTATTGGCGTTGGCCTTTCCATTGGAGACTTTCAGCGCCGTGGAGAGGGGGAGGACCTGCTGCCTGGGAAACAGCTTCGCCTCCATATGAACCTACCCTGGCTTTACGCTTTGGAGAGGTCACTCCAGACCGACAACCAGAGCGTAGCACCATAGTCTCTTGAGACTGATGGATGCCTACTATAACCTTATGTAACCTACTAATGGCTATTAAGGTTCATTGTCCAACAAATGGCTATTAAGGTTCAATCCGAGTAAATGTAAGGTAATGAAACTACGCGGCGGAAACAGGAGGCCAGACACAGGATACAGAATGGGGGAGGAAGTCCTTCATGAAACGGACAGAGAGAAAGATCTGGGAGTTGATATCACACCAAACCTGTCTTCTGAAGCCTACATCAAAAGAATAACATCTGCTGCGTATGCGAGGCTGGCTAACCATCAGAACTGCCTTCAGGAACCTGTGTAAGGAATCATTCAGAACCTTGTATACCACATATGTAAGACCAATCCTGGAGTATGCAGCTCCAGCATGGAGCCCGTACCTTGTTAAGCACAAGGCGAAGCTAGAAAAAGTTCAGAGGTATGCCACTAGGCTAGTCCCAGAACTAAGAGGCATGAGTTACGAGCAAAGACTGCGGGAAATGCACCTCACGACACTGGAAGGCAGAAGAGTAAGGGGAGACATGATCACTACCTATAAAATTCTCAGAGGAATTGACCGGGTAGATAAAGATAAATTGTTTAACACTGGTGGTACGCGAACAAGGGGACACAGGTGAAAACTAAGTACCCAAATGAGCCACAGGGACGTTAGAAAGAATAGTTCCTGATAGTTTCTTTCCCTTCCCCTCACACAGGATGGTAATTTACCCTTACAGTGAACAGTGAACAAGAAGCTGGTCTCCCACAAGGACGGTGAAGGACTCTCTGAAGAGTACCTGAGCGCCTCGAGCGACCTTCTGCTTGGTAATGCTAATCTTTGGCACTTTGTGCTCCTATCACCGAGAATATTACCAGTGGCTGGAGGATGGTGATAGTGATTTATAATAATAATGATAATTATGAAGGTGAATGATGATAATGATTCAGTGAAATAACGAACACCTATTGTAAAATATTTTGACATCCTTGAACTTCCTTGTGGACAGTTAGTGTCTGGGTAGAAGAGAGGTTCAAGTACAGTCCATCCTATTATCATAATATCTTCTCATAATTATGATAATGACAGTCTATTACCCCTCCACTTGATGCTTCTCTTCCTCCTCCTCCTCCTCCTCTCTCCTTCCCCTCCTCTTCTCCTCCGCTTCTGTATCCTACTTTCCCACCATCTGGAAGTGACGTAAAATACCAAATAAAAAGTAGAGCTGAAGGAGGCGAAGCACCCACTTTCAGGGAGACCCAGAAAAACCAATAAATATAGGGGCCAAGAACACTGTTGCAACCCGTTCTCGCACTTGCTTACAGTCAATATTGGCTTATTTAATAAGTGCATATGTGACATACTAATTGATTGTGAATATTTTAGTTTACCTTGAAAAGCTTCATAGAAAACACCGACCTCACCTAACCTTCTTAGTATGTTAAGATAAGCATCTTATTGCTTCTTAATTACAATTATTACTTAATCTATACCATTGATAGGTCAGTGTTTTCTATGAGGCTTTTCAAGGTAAACTAAAATATTCACAACCAATTAGTATGTCACATATGCACTTGTTAAATAAGCGAATATTGACTATAAGCAAGTGCGAGAACGGGTTGCAACGTTACAGATTTCGTACCAATAAGAGCACTGGGCGCCTGGGGTAAATTTGCGCTTTAGTTCCCAAAGAAGGTGGGAACATACGTCAAACATGCCGTCACCTCCTGCAGGAGGACGCTACTTCAAACAAATAAATAAATCAGCGCAAGGTAACTGAAATCATCCCTGAAGTAAGTCACCTTGAACACCAGGATGCGCTGAAGGCTGCAGGACTAACACCTCATCAAAGAAGACATTATCGGGGACATTTCTTATAGTCGTAAGACATACCACTTAACACGGGTGGTACTCGCACAAGGGAACACAGGTGAAAACTGAGTACTCAAATGAGCCTCAGAGATATTAGAAATAATTTGTTCAGTGTGAGAATAGTTAACAAATGGAATGCATTATGCAGTGATGTGATGGAGGCAAATTTCATACAGTTTCAAATGTAGATATGATACATCCCAATAGGCTCAGGAATCTGTACACCAGTTGATTGATGGTTGAGAGGCGGGACCAAAGAGCCGAACCTTAACCCCCGCAAGCACAGTTTGGTGAGTATACACACATAAATACGTGTAAAAAGGAAACGAGCATGTTCACATAATACAAATAGAGAAATACATAGCCTCCAAAGGAAAAGACCAACCCATATAACTACAACAACAACATGACCACTTCAGGCAGAACACTTAAATAAACGATCAGGTGATGAGGGTTACCAAAAGAAGTGGACAGTTACATCAAATGATATGGAAATATATGAAGAGATAAAATAAATGTTCCAAGAGATCTTCAAAGTAGAGAAGGAATAACTACCTAACAAGGCAGGGAATGTCTGAGTAAATGAGTAGTGACAGGCAGCGACGGGGCCCTGATCCAGGGAAGTGACGAAACAAAACCTGTAAGACCTGGCAGGATCTCACCGTGGATTTAAAAGAAAATTCTGCTGAAGTCATGTGCAAGTCACAAAGATTTCCAGAGCCTTACTGCAGACAGGAATGATGTCAAATAGCTGAAAGGAGGCGCAAACCTCACTAATATACAAGAAGAGACATAAATCACCGAGTAGTAGACCACTGTTCTTAACGAGCATATCATGCTTAGTGCAAGAGAGAGAATACTAATGAGAATAATCTAGCACCTAGACAAAATTAACTTTGTAACAAAATACTAACACGGGTTCAGAGAAGTCATACATGATAAACCTATTAAAATGAACGATAGAATGACTCACACATTCAGACAAATTAGGACTGCATACAATTGGTCTCTCAGAAAGCATTTAACACTGTTCCATGTAAGCATAACGGGGGAATGTCAACAGTAGAGTCCCAGAATAGTACTATAAGCTATGATATGCATGCGATACGTAACTTGATGAGGGTAAGATATATAATAGGCTACCTTAAGCCATTCTATGAAAAACATATATGACAAAAAAAACGGGTCGTGACTTATAGCAGGAACAGGAGCTCGGGCCTACACATGCAGTAAGGTAATAAATGTTTGGAAAAAGACACATAAACCAGAGACCAGCCCCAGCAGGATGTAAAGTTACCAACGTAAGCAAGACGTACGGCGGATCTTACTGATGCTCGGGCCAGGAGGAGGAGGACGAGGAGTGGAAGAAATGTAGGAAGACGAAAGAGAAAAATCTAAAGACATATGAATTAAATATAAATTGAATAAAAGTATGAAGAGGAATAATTATATAAACCAGTTGGTAAACAATTACAAGAATGTATACGAAAATGTAAACGATTTTTTAAGGATTTTAATTTAGAAGAAAAAAATTAAGACTTTTTTAGAAGAAATAAATATAGAATATATTTAGAGGGAAAAACAAATAATAGAAGAACTAGAAGAAACAATTGAAGCAAATAAGATAATCATAAACTAACTAGCTACAAGGATTCGAAGAAGAAACAGCAGAATGAATGAAGGCGAAGGATCAGAAGCAGGAGAATAAATAGAGAAAGTTCACCTGCACCAACAATGGGAAGGTGACCACTGGTGACCTTGGCAGCCAGGACACACACACCCTCCTCCCGGGCTCCGGTATGCAACCTCTGCAACCACACAGGTAAATGTGTACTTACAGTCTCAGCCATTGCCTTTATGCACGTATGCATGGGGCAAGAACTCGTCATGCCCTCCTTCCTTCATCGGCCACAGAAGCAACGGTCACAAATACACTTTGCAGTAGTCGAGTACGAGGCAGCCAGAACACGTCAAGAGCGACCAGAGACACAGCGACAACCAACACCCATGACTGACAACATTAAACCACTGATCCGCCTTCAGATCCTACCCCCAGGATCTGAAGGCGGACCTTGGATGATGATGCTAGGCTGTTTGCCAACACTGCCAAACAGCCTATCATCATCAAAATCCATACCACTTCTCACGCCGATCAGTCATCCATCTGCGTCAATATCCATGCCGTTCCCTTCATTAGGAAAATGATATTTTCCAACACGTGATCACAACTCAACCCCAAATTAACCCGGTGATCACAGCTATTCTCACAACTCAACCCCAAATTAAGAGTTGACAAAACAGAAGTGAGAATAACTCAAAATTTAAGGATCAAGAACACCAGTGTTGATGGATTGTGAAAATAAAATATATGAACTCTCTAATAAGAATCGAGGACACAAACCACGATGTATAGTAATAGCAATACTGAAGACTAAAATAATTGGCATGATAACTACTGCATGTTCTCCAGAGATTACCAGGTAGCTGGTTAAAAGAAGAACTTTTGACGAAATATCATTGAACAAATATCATTGAACAAAAATAAAACTACTTTGACTCCATCATTGGAATCATTTTAATGGCAAGCAAAAAAGTGCTGGTAGCTATGATCTACATTCCGACACTACACAAAACCGAGGCAAAAATGCACAAAACAGAAACAGGTCCTGCATTAATATCCAATTAGGCGTGGCAGATACAACTCACAGACCGGGAGCAAATCTGAAAGTAATGGGAGATTTCTGTTATATCCTGATTGATTGGAAAGCATTGTATCCAAGTGTGGAAGAAGAGATAGGGACAGAATAGCTAGTAGAAATGTCATAAAGGAACTGTGATATAACGTATCAATGAGACAACAGGGAGAAGGCATGAAAGATCAGCCAGCAAGGATAAGCTTGCTCGTCACATAGATCGAGATGATCATTGAGAGCATCAAATATTATATTCCAATAAGAACCAGCGTCCACTATTTGTAAAAACAAAGCATAAATAACAGACTACCACACACTTAAATGAATTACGTGATGATGACTGAATCTGTAAAGAGACAACCATGAGAAGGCGAGTTGAAAAAAATCAGCGCAAGGCACGCTGGACCATTGTTGCCATACAGGAGTCCACGTGATCCATTAAGGACAGTGGGAGGAGATCTATGACGTCATGTGTCAGCGTTTCTCCTTGTGATGGGGCCGAAACACGTCATGTGCTCTGCCAATATTGATCCTCTGGCTGCTTGAAATCTTATAAGCAGGACCGGTCATAGTTTAGGAACTTTGACCGGCCGATCTCACTTTGAGGTTGTAGAAACTACCTAACGACCCACTCTAAAGTTGACCTGATCGTCGGTAAGAATTTTGCTGTGCAACACTGACAGAAAGGCGAGAATACTCTGCTTTATGACAGACATTACTGCTCTGCTATAGTAATTGGATGTGAGACCACACACACACACACACTTTATTCATTCAAGTGTATAAAGAAACATTATTAGACAACCAGCGACGGAAAGGCGGGGACAAGGAGCTGATGCTCTTTCTGCCAAGCATATGCAGATGAATACTTACAGGCAAGTATACATGTACACCACCACAAGTGTTTGGAAGCAGCCGTTAAGTTTGTTTCTGTTGTAAAACCGAAGGGAGCATGAAGGCATGGGCGAAGTGCAGGAATAAATACATCACAGTGAGAAGAGAAGCAGAAGTAATATGAAAACTACAGACAAAGAAGGGACTCAACTCGTACGCCCCCCCCCCCCCCCAGCGACAGCAAGAGGTCAAAACAATGTCTAAATACATAATGAATCTGAAGACACATTTACAATGACTGACAAAGATGTATGTCAGGGAATCATCAGACGGTTCCAAAAGGTGTTGAGGACACAACAGGGAAAGCTGCCTGAGCTGGGCGTTAAACATGTGACACTCGAGGACTCTGAGATTATCACAGATAAAGTAAGAAAATTCTGGCTGGAATTAAATACGACATTGGCTGTGGGAATCGGCAAGATTTCGTCATTGATATTTAGAGGAAGAGGACATCTTACAGTGTTAGCATGTTACAACGATACACAACGCCACTGGAAACATGAAAGTACCACACAGAGACAGCCAATATGAACATTTTACACGCACCCATACATGAATTATTCGCACACCCTCCGTCACTATGTGATGGAGTGCGAAAACATACGTGAATTCAGAGACAATTCTATAACCAATGTTCCAACAATGTGTAAATATTTCATTCAAAATTATCTGCTACCAGAAATTTTAGCCAAATATCCCCAGTTTGCTAACTGTAGGTAGTGACTGAGTGATTGTAACCTATCCACCGCTGCCCACTGGATGGGGGGCGGTGTGCAGGACAAACATATCAATTGTGACACTAGCTCTCCACATATGTCAGTTGCTTAATTTAGAAACTGTACTTGTGGTCGAATTCAAACTCATTGATGATGTGACGACTTATACTGAATTTTGTAACTAGCTTATCAAGATTGTAACTTGTTTAGCTAAATGAATTGTGGGGTTCAGTCCCTGAGCCCATTATGTGCCTCTGTAACCCTTTCCACTACCGAACACAAGATGGGTATGGGGTGCATAATAAATGAACTAAACTAAAAAAAAGCATGCAAGGTGACTGAAAAGACTGCAAGAATACGAAGAGAGATGAGCCTTTAACTGAAACACCAAAGAACCAAATCATGCCTCACAAACTTTAAAGAATTCTATGAAAAAAACAAACTGCATATTTCTTTACTACCAGAAGGTCTTCGACACAGTGCCCTAAATGAGACTAGTACATAATTAGTGTTAAAGAAGCTGGAGTGACAGAAGGTACGACCTTCACAACACTGCCCCTCTCCAGCACCACAACCTTGCCACTCTGTAAGAGACCAATAACATGCTCACTCACAAGGTATGACGATACTTCAGGGGAAAAAATAAGGCCAACACATTGAAGCGGAGTTGGTACCGTTATGAAGGCTATCCGGCACCACTCTGTGTGTGGGCCTGGCTGTGGGTGCGGTTGTGGGCGTTCATGTGGGTGTAACTGTAGGGCCAGGTGTAGGCGCCGGGGGAGGTGTGGGTGAAGGCATGGGTGTGGGTGTGGGAGGGAATGGGAGTGAACAATAGGGTTGATGTTTGGGTTGTGTGTATGCTGCTGTGCGTGTCAGCGTGACTGACTGTGTGGGTGTGTGGGTATGGGTATGTGTGGGTATGAGTGTGGTTATGGGCGGGACTTGTGGGCATATTGTAAATGTGTATAGTGTTGTAAGGGTGGACACGGGAACCCGTTTCTCACCTGAATGAGGACAAGGAACCTTGACTCTGATGGCTGATTCACCTGAGCCAATGATTCACGAAGGCGTTAACAAGATAAATTCATTCTGAGAATTCGCCCGGATACCCACCAGAAGACTCAGCCGCTGGGGATTCACCCGACGATGAATATTTGAACACGAAACTTTAAAGATCCCGGTAGTACGGACGGGTTCTTTCTCGACCCACAAATCGAGAATTCCGGGTTCGAATTCCGGTCGGAACAAAAATGACTGACCGCGTTTCCTACCACCTAATGCCCCGGTCCACCAACCGGTAAATAAGTACCCCAGGAGTAGCTATTTACCTAGTACCCAGGCGTACCTATTCACCTTATTGTGGGGTTGCATCCTGGGGGAGGAGGAGGTCAGTAAATGGACCCTGGGGGAGGAAAGGGGAAGACCTCGATATAAGCCCAATATGTACATACCGGCTTCACGTCCCCCCGACACAATGAACTAATTGTTGAACTATCAGTTGTCAAGAGCAACTCGCCTCAAGCTTCCTCTGTCGGTGTGATCCCGGAGCCGCAGCTGTAAACTGTGTTCTAACGTACGTTATAACATAGGCTGACAGTTCATTCACCTGGGCTGTAGGCGACTCGAACCGTGGACCCCAGGCGTGCGAGGCCGACGCTCACCCATTTAGACTGACAGTCGTTACGTGAGTTTAGTTTAGGCTGAAGTGATTAAGTTAGGCAGAAATATGTCAATAGAAAGGACCACAGATATAGCAAACCTGCAAGTGACGGTGTTGTTCTTAGAACAGTGCCACAGCCACGAGAACAGTGACAGAGCCGCGAGAACAGTGCAACAGCCACGAGAACAGTGACAGCCGCGAGAACAGTGCCACAGCCAAAACAGTGCCACAGCCACAAGAACAGTGCCACAGCCACAAGAACAATGCATAAGATCAAACGATTTTAATTTCTTGACGAGGCGCTGTGAAAGAAGCACAGCGCGACACTCAGCACTGTGACATCAACACTGTGACATCACACTGTGACATCAACACTGTGACATCAACACTGTGATATCAACACTGTGACATCAACACTGTGACATCAACACTGTGACATGAGCACTGCGACACTCAGCACTGTGACATCAACACTGTCACATCAACACTGTGACATCAACACTGTGACACAACACTGTGACATCAACACTGTCACATCAACACTGTCACATCAACACTGTCACATCAACACTGTCACATCAACACTGTCACATCAACACTGACATCAACATAGCTAGGATCGTATACACAAGTGAAGCGGAGCCATGTTTCCCCTCTCTGAAAGTCCAGTCCAAGTCATCAGTATCAGCGCTCTACAGACAGAAGTCAAATGTTGTTAGTGTGTTGCCATACATTGTTGTTTTAATGATGAATGATGAACACATCCGACACCCCTGTAAGGCATGAACCGTTGCATAATGTATGAGTATATTGTATGCATATGTAGGTGTTATTATGAGCATATTTGTATGCAACGGTAGGGCAAGTCCCTCATATACTTTGTCCTTGCTGAAGGAAAGATTTCTCTGTGTGGGCGTCCAGGTTGTTGGGTCCTTACCACCTCTCCCACGCGTAATGACTGTATATGGTTCGGGTGAATAATTGCACAATATAATGGGTACAATAGGGGAGTGTGTTGCCAGAACTGGGAGGTGGGGCTTCCCGCTAACCCACACCTGTCCCTGCTGCATCTTCTGGTGGGCTTTATCACTCACTCTTCATCTCAAGTTTACCTACACACACACACACGTTACAGATGAGAGGCGGGACCAAAGAGCCGAAGCTCAACCCCCGCAAGCACAACTAGGTGAGTACACGAGCATGGGGACACAGGTGAAAACTCAGTGCTCATATGAGCCACAGGGATATTAAAAAGATTTTTTTTCAGTGTCCGAGCAGTTACCAAATGGAATGTATTAGGCAGTGATGTGGTGGAGTAGATTTGATAGGGCCCAATAGGCTAAGAAACCTATTCTTCTGGCTGCTTCATGCATGTGTGTGTGTGTGTGGGTGTGTGTGTGTGTGTGTGTGTGTGTGTGTGTGTGTGTGGTGTGTGTGTGTGTGTGTGTGTGGTGTGTGTGTGTGTGTGTGTGTGTGTGTGTGTGTGTACTCACCTAGTTGTACTCACCTAGTTGTGCTTGCGGGGGTTGAGCTCTGGCTCTTTGGTCCCGCCTCTCAACCGTCAATCAACAGGTGTACAGTTTCCTGAGCCTAATGGGCTCTATCATATCTACACTTGAAACTGTGTATGGAGTCAGCCTCCACCACATCGCTTCCTAATGCATTCCATTTGTCAACCACTCTGACACTAAAAAAGTTCTTTCTAATATCTCTGTGGCTCATTTGGGCACTCAGTTTCCACCTGTGTCCCCTAGTGCGTGTGCCCCTTGTGTTAAACAGCCTGTCTTTATCAACCCTGTCGATTCCCCTGAGAATCTTGAATGTGGTGATCATGTCCCCCCTAACTCTTCTGTCTTCCAACGAAGTGAGGTTTAATTCCTGCAGTCGCTCCTCGTAGCTCATACCTCTCAGCTCGGGTACTAGTCTGGTGGCAAACCTTTGAACCTTTCCTTTTCAGTTTAGTCTTATGCTTGACTAGATAGGGACTCCATGCTGGAGCCGCATACTCCAGGATTGGTCTGACATATGTGGTATATAATGTTCTGAAAGATTCCTTACACAAGTTTCTAAAGGCCGTTCTTATGTTAGCCAACCTGGCATATGCTGCTGATGTTATCCTCTTGATATGAGCTTCAGGGGACAGGTCTGGCGTGATATCAACCCCCAGGTCTTTCTCTCTCTCTGACTCTTGAAGTATTTCATCTCCCAAATGATACCTTGTATCTGGTCTCCTGCTTCCTACCCCTATCTTCATTACATTACATTTGCTTGGGTTAAACTCTAACAGCCATTTGTTCGACCATTCCTGCAGCTTGTCCAGGTCTTCTTGAAGTCTCAAGCTGTCCTCCTCTGTCTTAATCCTTCTCATAATTTTGGCGTCGTCAGCAAACATTGAGAGGAATGAGTCTATACCCTCTGGGAGATCATTTACGTATATCAGAAACAGGATAGGTCCAGTACGTACAGAGCCCTGTGGGACTCCACTGGTGACTTCACGCCAGTCTGAGGTCTCACCCCTCACTGTAACTCTCTGCTTCCTATTGCTTAGGTACTCCCTTATCCACTGGAGCGCCCTACCTGTTACTCCTGCCTGTTTCTCCAGCTTATGCATCAACCTTTTATGGGGTACTGTGTCAAAGGCTTTCCGACAGTCCAAAAAATGCAGTCCGCCCACCCTTCTCTTTCTTGCTTAATTCTTGTCACCTGATCGTAGAATTCTATCAAGCCTGTAAGGCAAGATTTACCCTCCCTGAACCCATGTTGATGGGTTGTCACGAAGTCTCTTCTCTCCAGATGTGTTACTAGGTTTTTTCTCACAATCTTCTCCATCACCTTGCATGGTATACAAGTTAAGGACACTGGCCTGTAGTTCAGTGCCTCTTGTCTGTCACCCTTTTTGTATATTTGGTACTACATTAGCAGTCTTCCATATTTCTGGTAGGTCCCCCGTTTCCAGTGACTTACTATACACTATGGAGAGTGGTAAGCAAAGTGCTCCTGCACACTCTTTCAATACCCATGGCGAGATTCCATCCGGCCCAACAGCTTTTCTCACATCCAGCTCCAATAGGTGCTTTTTGACCTCATCTCTTGTAATTTCGAACTATCCAAGGTCACCTGGTTTGCTGCCACCTCTCCCAGCGCCGTGATATCTCCCTGTTCTATTGTAAAGACCTCCTGGAACCTTTTGTTGAGTTCTTCACACACCTCTTTGTCATTCTCTGTGTACCTGTCCTCGCCCCCCTAAGTTTAATCACCTGTTCCTTCACTGTTGTCTTCCTCCTGTGTGACTGTGTAGTAGCTTTGGTTCAGTCTTGGCTTTGTTAGCTATATATC
>WNGS01004511.1:8056910-8081361 GCA_020271785.1 Procambarus virginalis
CTGGGTGCCTAGCGCCGGTCGATGGCAGATAAGGAAAACCCCCAAACATATGGGGTTTTCCAGGGCCATTGCTCCCTGAAACCTCGTTGAAGGGGCCAGGTTTCTGGCGGCTTGGTTCCCCTGGTAGGTCTGAACTCCATAGCTAGGTCCCTGGTCTAACATTAACATACATCTAGCCCGATACAGCTCCAGGGAGCCTCCCGCGGGCTCACCCCAGAAACATGGCGTTTCATTACATTCACCGCCACTGGTTTTTTTGTTTAATTCATACAAAATCCATTCCTAACATATTGGGATGAAATTTTCACGATGCTGATGCCAAGTAATGTTAGACTTGTTTAAAATTTTATACTCTTTTTTCATGTGTGGACAAATATTTTTTTGATTCATGTCCCTTAACCTATTCTATTGCATACATGAGATGAGCATATATTGGGTAATCATTAGTGTTGAAGAACCAAGCCATGGGTGGGTCCGACCTGAATCTTGACAGGTAGCCTGTCCACTTCAAGTACAGTACTCATTAAACCTATCCATTTTTTTTATTTCTTAGATGCTCGGATCCCTACACTTGATTTCTAAGCATAAAGTTTAGAAATAAAGTGTAGATATGGAGCTTCATCTTGTTTCAAAAGTGAACCTATTTTATATATTTTTTTAAATGTTGTCTTATTAAGTCAATGACTTGTGTTTAGGTTGCACGTGTGTTGATCACCTTCGCAGCAGCGTTTCGAAGAGTGCCCAGAAATAATTGGTGAAGAAAGAAGTGGAGCTCTGCCAAAATCGACAACAAGCAGATCATGTTCACCTGTTCGATATATCTTTAGAAATTAAAGAGGAAGACAGCAAGGTAAAATGATCATTTCTTAAAAGCTGTAAAATCGAAAACATTAAAAGTAAAATTGAGCCTTCTGGAACTGTGTGCGTATGTGTAATTACCTGAGTGTAGTAACAGAATGAGAAATATGCTCGTGGTGTTCGGTTTACCCAGTACTCTTTGTCATATAACGCTTTGAAACTACTGGCAGTTTTGGCCTCATCCACCTTCTCACTTAACTTGTTCCAACCGTCTACTACTCTGCAAAAGAAAACTTTCTTATACTTATTTGGCACCATTGTTCCATTGTTTCTTTAGCCTGAATCTGTGTCCTCTTGTTCTTGAAGTTCCTGGTTTCAGGTACAGTATTCCTTTTTGTCAATTTGGTCGATTCCTGTTAGTATTTTGCAAGTTTTGAACATGTCACCTCTTTTTCTTCTATCATCTAGTTTTGGCATATTTAACGCCTCTAGCCACTTGTCGTAACTCTTATTTTTCAGTTCCGGAAGCCATTTCATAGCATTGCTTTGCACTTTTTCCAGTTTATTTATGTGCTTCTTGAGATATGGACACCATACAACTGCTGCATATTTCAATGTTGGTCTCACAAGTCATGAACAGTTTCTTTAGTATTTCACCATCCATGTAATTGAAAGCAAGTCTGAAGTTGGAAAGTGACGCACACACACTCCTCTCACAATGTTCTTTGAGTGTTCCGCTGGTGACAGTTACTATCTAAAACCACCTCCATCTCATTCTTTAATTCCTTTCCACACAATTTGTAAGTTGTGTGTGGTTTATTTTCTCCAATTCCACATTCCATAACATGGCATTTATTCACATTGAATTCCATGTGTGAGTGTAATTACCTAAGTGTAGTTACAGGATGAGAGCTACGCTCGTGGTGTTCTGTTCTGTCTACCCAGCACTCTTTATCATATAATGCTTTGAAACTATTGACTGTTTTGGCCTCCACCACCTTCTCACCTTACTTGTTCCAACCGTCTACCACTCTGTTTGCAAAAGTGAATTTTCTTATATTTCTTCAGCATCTTTGTTTAGTTAGTTTAAATCTATGACCTCTTGTTCTTGAAGTTCCAGGTTTCAGGAAACCTTCCTTATCAATTTTATCAATTCCTGTTACTATTTTGTATGTAGTAATCATATCTCCTCTTTTTCTTCTATCTTCTAGTTTTGGCATATTTAATGCCTCTAACCTCTCCTCGTAGCTCTTGCCCTTGAGTTCTGGGAGCCACTAAGTAGCATGTCTTTGGTGTTTTATATTAATGGAAATCTGTGAGATGAATCACATTCATTCATTATCACTGAATACCCCTTATTCCTGCTTTCTTGGAATGGGGAAACATCAGGCCAGAGAAAAAAGGGGGGAATGATTTGGTGAAAAAAGATTGATATTTAAAAAAATGTACGTACAGTACTGTGTTACTTGTCCATTCATTATATAATTCACACAATATAGCATCATGGATCAACCACTGCAGCAGTCACCCACAGCAGTACCCTACCACTTTGAAAGGCCAGATGTGCAGTTCCCCTCTTTAATTATCACACACTGTACACTACATCCAAGTACATTCACTCATATTTTCATAGATAAATATCAGAGTTTGTAAATATGTTGGTCTAAAGTATAGACAAATAACACTTGAAAATGTGTGTTTAAAGTTGTCATAGGATAGGATTCACAAAGGACTACCATGATTTATACTACTAATCTCAATCATGGTGACTTTTTGGTATTTACCGAACTGTTTATAATCTCCATTGCACTATAAGGTCATTCATAACAGATATAGCCTCAGGATGTGGGTGACCTGGTAATGCTTAGATCATAAATGGGTTAGTAAATACCCCAGGTACTGATTTAGATCACTCCTGGCAGCTTAAACGGTAAAAATCTCATAAGTGGACACATAATTGCTTTGTGGAACCTAAGCCAGGTTTGTTGCAAAATATGTTGTAATGAATGGCTGACTGTAAGCTATTAGTAATATTGTCTTTCCACTTCGAAAGTATAAAAATGATTGTGGTCTGATAAAATACATAATAAATAAATAATAATAAAAATCTGACATATAGGAAGCATCATCAAAATTTCAGGAACTTTATATAATTCAAACAAAAATCCTTCAAAACAATCAAAATTGCTTCTGAGCTTTTTTTACAAATTGTCAAAGCTACAAATTATCAGAGCATAACTTACTCTCATTGGTATTGATGGAATTGTGCTAGACAGAAAAAATGCAGAGAGTTTTTGTTCCTAACATTGCTCTTTAATGTCAAAGTGTTACATTTATATCATTGTAAATTTCAGTTTGCATTCAGATTTGCCATTGGAGAGTTAATAGAAACATACTCCTTAGGGGAACTTCAATACTGTGCCAAGGGATAAAGAATTCTTCAAACTGCGTTGTAATACCGAGAAGCAGCTTGTCAAAATTGCTTCTGAGCTTTTTTTACAAATTGTCAAAGCTACAAATTATCAGAGCATAACTCACTCTCATTGGTATTGATGGAATTGTGCTAGACAGAAAAAAATGCAGAGAGTTTTTGTTCCTAACATTGCTCTTTAATGTCAAAGTGTTACATTTATATCATTGTAAATTTCAGTTTGCATTCAGATATGCCATTGGAGAGTTAATAGAAACATACTCCTTAGGGGAACTTCAATACTGTGCCAAGGGATAAAGAATTCTTCAAACTGCGTTGTAATACCGAGAAGCAGCTTGTCCTGACAGTCACTCCAGCACCCCCTAGCAGTCAGAGCAGCGCTGCGCACACAAGCATGGATGAACTTAATGTGGAGAGATGCTTTGGCCTTCTGGTAGCTCCAGGGCGGAGAGTCAAGCATGCAGATATGAATCTACTTGAAATGGTGAGTGTTTTTTTGAGTGCAGTTTATTAGCTGCTGCAGACAAATTTGTTTTATTTATTAAATTTGGATGTCTAGTATTCTTTGTGCAACATTTCATCAGTTATAATTGATGTTTTGTCTTTGTTAGTTTATTTAAGCTTTAAAAGATCCACAGTACTAAGGGTGGAATCCATACTAAACATGAGTTGGTAAGAATAGACTGCATATGGATTTTGTATTTTTTTAATAGCATGGCTGAAAATTATTTTAAATTAATAAATGTTCTTAGTTTTTTGCAGTGTGTTTATGCTTCTCAGTTGTTTGAACAAGGAGTGATGATTTCACTATTAATGATGTACAGTATATTAATGAATAGGAAGGACTGTTCTTCATATTACAAACTGATACTTCTCTTGGTATATTGTTTCATGTATTCTGAGCAAGTGTCATTTCAAATTTCTTCGAGTATTTTGTCCTGTATTGTCTGAAGTTCAAATGATGAACCTCAACATTAATTCAGAGTTTTTGCATTGGTTTCATTTGGTTGCCAAGTGAGCCAAAGTGAAGCAGTTGCCAACTACCTGTTATATAGAAAATGTAGGTAGTAAGCACTCAATAATCTGAACTTTCCATTCTGTTTATTAATTGGGTTTTGCTCTTTACACTGTATATATACTGTATTACGCTTTATAGTGTGTGTGTGTATGTTAAGCTTTACCAAGGGAAAATTGGCCTTACTGGTGTATATACTGTACAGTATTAGGCTTTATAGTATGTGCATAAGGCTTGCTTTGTACTATAGTGAAGTGTAGGTTTTGCATCCTGAGTAATTTGAATAATATAGTATTTACTGCCCTTGTATTTAAAAACAAAAAATTGTTTTAGCAAATGAGGCACTAAAGCCAGAGAAGTGCTTAAGAAATAGCCCTTATAGGAAATCACACTTCTTGTAATATTCTGGAAAATAAAGAATGGCACATTCTAAAGTAGAGTTGATGTTAATTGGGCCAAAAGTACCATGAGCCAAAAAATATAACCAAATTGGAATTATCTTCCCTCTGCCATTACTGCAAGTATCCCATAAGTGTTCTGCATTAAATATCAAAAGGGAGTGGTACTGTCTACCCTTGTAAATGGATGTTAGATGCTAATGAGAATGAACAAGATATAGAGCTGTAGAAGTGGACAATCTGGGGAACATAAAGTATGGTTTTAGGAGGATAGTTTGACTATGGTATGGATTGAAAATATCACGGGGTAGCATGTATAAAATATGGGAGTACCAAAACGAATTAATTGTAAGAGTGGGGAGAATATTGCGTACCGAGGTGATTTGGTTATGTTGAATTAATGAATTATGGAAATAAGGGTGAATACAATATGAGAAAATTTTTTGGTAACTGGAGGACCAAGAAGATGGATGATGACCAGACCACACACTAGAAGGAGAAGGGACGACGACGTTTCGGTCCGTCCTGGACCATTCTCAAGTCGATTGTGACTTGAGAATGGTCCAGGGCGGACCGAAACGTCGTCGTCCCTTTACCTTCTAGTGTGTGGTCTGGTCATCATACCTTAGCCATGTTATTGTGACTCATCGCCTGCAAGAAGATGGATATACTGTACTTGTAATTACTTAAGTGTAGTTACAGGATGAGAGCTACACTCATGGTGTCTGTCCACTCTTCCCGGCACCATTTGCCATATAATGCTTTGAAACTACTGGTGGTTTTGGCCTCCATTACTTTTTCACTTAACTTGTACTAACCATCTACCACTGTTTGCGAAAAACTTTCAAATATTTTTCTGTAAAGAACCCCTTCGGCTTCCCGGAGCTGTATATATTGATGTGCATATATTAGACCGTGGCAACAGTCAATCAATGGAGTTCTAGGCCTACCCGTGACTAGCGCCAGAACCTGGCCCCCTCAAAAAGAGGCACGAGGAGCAATGGCCTAAAAACACCCCTGTGTAATTGGAAGAAGTCTTTGTCTGCCATCTACCAGGTCAGACACCCAGAAAGGTAGGAATTCCAAAACAAAGTACTGTTGGTCAATTGCAAACCGAAAGCCAAACTAGCAAACAGAACTCTCCAATTAAAAACAAGGAAGCAAAAATGGCGTCACCATAACAGCCGTGCATCTGTCTGCATGACCCTCCCCGGGAGGGAAGGGTTGGTATGGTAGTCCTGCCCGGAAAGGTTATGCCAAGTGTCGGGGTTCCTTCGATCGTCGTAAGCCAGTAGTGCCAGATTTGGGATCGGCACCTCCTGCAGAGCCGTCGGCATTTGGTTGGCGCAGTGATCGTTCTGAGCGTTGGTCGGGCTCTTGTAGGGGTTGTCAGCCCTTTCACAGGTCACCCCGTTGACGGGGCGATAGGGGGAGGCTCGCGCTGTTAGGTCTTGCCTGGTCTCACGATTCGTGGGCATTTCGAGTCGTTTCCTCCAGCCTGCGGTGGCATTGGGTTGCTCCTCCTCCTCCTCCTCCTGGGGAATTGGAGCTGACAGGGCAGGCCTCTTCCCCTGCGCTCTGTTGGGTCATCTTGGAGTGGGTTCGCTTGGGCGTGGTCGAAACGACAACGTCCCTCAGGTGGGTTTCCCACCTGTTTTCAGTTCCGAAATGGGACTGTGTGGATCTGCGATTCATAATGGACTTGTCTCGTCTGAGCCCCTGGGTCATTTGCCCCTTATTTCAAATGACCACTCTGTTTCAAGTTCGGCTGCTTTTGGCGCTTGGTGCCTAGATGGTGTTTCTGGACCTCCGGGTATCGCATGCAATATAGTATGGACCTCCGCAGTATCGCAATCCTTGGTATTGGCATGTCCCGATTCATCTGGGGTTCAAGGACTGGCTCGGTTTTGTCACGGGGTGACAGGCTTACCACTTTCATTGCCTTTCATTCGGTTTGAATTTGGCACCTCGCGTGTTCACATGCCCTACCCGGGTCATGGTGACCCGTTTGCTTCTGTTAGGGGGTTCGGGTTCTGGCTTACCTTGACGACTGGCTGGTGTGGGCTCCCAGCCAGTCCGCGTATTTGCTTGCTGGGGATTTGGTTATTTCCCAGCTCACCGGGTTCGGGTTCTTGGTGAACTGGAGGAAGTCCCATTTGGTTCCCTCTCAGGTTCGGACTTAGCTGGGTCTTGTGTGGTACTCTCGGACTGCTTCCTTGTCTCTCCCCTCTTGCGACGCTGTTGTGGCTGCAGTCCCGCCTATGACTGTTTTTGGAAGGCACCTGGGTCACACATCGATTGTTCGAGTGGCTGTGCGTGAGCCTGAACTTTGCCGTGCTGGTCTACCCATTGAGTTGTATCTGGCTTTGACTGCTGTTCTGGTTTCTTCGGGCATGTCTCTTCTGCTGCTCTCGTGATCACCGTGTTTGGTTCCTGGGAGCCTTGCTTTGGCTCCTTTATCGCCGGCTTCCTCTGTGGGTTTTTTTGGGTTCTGTGCCGTGGTGTCTCCCTGAGCTCTCGCTCAATGTGTTCACGGATGCCTCGTCTCTCGGCTGGGGTTTTGTGACCAGTGCTCACCAGGCTGGCCAGGGTCGGTGGTGTCCATCCTTCCGTTGGGCTCAAAACACGGTGCTGGAGTTTGCTGCAGTGTGGCATTCGCTACAGAGGATTCATGTCGCTCGCGGAGTAACGCTCTGGCTCCATTCAGACTGCTTCCCTGTGGTTCATTACCTGATCCTCAGGGGTTTGATGCGATCCTTGGCTCTTTGGGGCTGGTCCCTTCGGTCTCCCTGGTCTCCCGAGTTTTCGGGGTTTGGCTCTCCTGGCGGTTTACGTTCAGGGGGTGTCAAACGTCCTGGTGGACAGCCTGTCTCGGTTCATTCCCCTATCCACGGAATGGATAGTCGACGCCGACTCATTCAGTTGGTTCTTCCGGACGTACTGATACCCGGAGGTGGACCTCTTCACATCGGCGTGGTCGAGGCGTCTTCCAGTGTATGTGGCGCCCTTCCCAGACTGCGAGGCCGTTGGGATCGATGTCTTTCAGCTGAACTGGTCAAGGTGGGGTTACCTGTACCTCTTCCCACTGGTTCGGTTGTTGTTCTGGGTCCAGCTGTACAAGAATGTAAGAATTCTTGTATATAACAGGGCCTCGACTTACAATGCTAATCCGTTCCCAGAGACGGATCGTAAGTCGAAATATCGTAAGTCGAAGCGATTTTTCCCATAAGAAATAAAGGGAATTGAATTAATCCGTTCCCCACCCTCCAAAATATTAACATACAAATACATTTTATACTGAATACAATGTTTTTTCTAACAACAATACAGTACCAAAGTGTCTTACCTTTATGGAGGGCGCTTGATGGCGTATGGAAGATGGTGATGAGGGGGGAGGAGGAGAGTTGTTACTGTTTGGAAGGGGAGTCCCCTTCCATTATCACATCAGGCAGTGATGTTTTCTCTGGGGTACTCTCTCTCCTACGTTTTGCCTGAATACTACTATGACCTGGTTGTGGTTCAGTGCTTGTTTGTCTTACTACAAATTTGTCAAGAGACATTTGTTTTTTCCTTCGTTTTAACATTTGTCTGTAATGATGCATCACAGTGTCATTGAATAGGTTAAGGCAACGACCTACTGCAGCTTGATTTGGGTGAGTCGTTTCAGCAAAGGTTTGCAATTTTTCCCATGCTGCACACATTTTCTTAATTGTTGAGGAAGAGACATTCTGTACTTTTGTTTCTGCTCTGTGGTCATCCTTTCATGGGTTTTCATATGTTGAGCCTTACCACTGACTTTCCTGGGACTCACGGTGTGATATATAATAATTACTATAATGTTAAAAATGCAAAAAATCACCACAAAAGCGGAATTTCTTATAGGCGCGATCGTCACTAAGCGGGCAGCTGTAGTCAACTTAGGCAGGTCGGCTGCGTGACCGGGAACCACGCGCTCGGTCGACCCGAACGTGTACCAACAAATATCGGATTCGACGACACCATCGGATGTCGAGTCGCATTTTTCAATGGAATTTACATCGTAACTTGAAATTATCGTAAGTAGGGGCAATGGTATGTCGAGGTGCCACTGTATAGAAATAAACAAAAAAAATTAATAAAAAAATTATCATTATCTCATATTATTATTTCAGTGGAACTTCGGTACATAAACTTAACTGGTTTCTGAAGGCAGGTTGAATGCCAATTTGTTAAGAGTAATGAACAATTTTTCCCATAAGGAATAATGTAAATTGGATTAATCAGTTCCAGACCACAAAAATAAATACGGAGATTGTTTACACTACACCTGCACTTAGGAGAGTTTATTGCATAAGTGGAAGGTGGTGAGGTACAGGAAGAGAGTGTTATTCTTTGGCAGGGAGTCCCATACCATTATCACATCTTTATCTGTGTGAGATTTTTCAAGAAATCCTTGCGTTTCCCCCCATTTTGCACATACAGTATTACTTTTATTAGAGAACTAGATTTAGGCATACCAAACTCAGTAGCACGAGCAAACACGCGGGCACTACTCTCATATTTTACTTTGAGTTCATTTTTCATCTCAGTTGTGGTTCTAACTAATTTTCTTTTTGCTTGGCTCTTACCATTAACTTTCACACACATACTTCAGTGTGCACTGAACGACAGCTACTGGGAAACTTGCTCATCTGGGAAGTGTGTTTATGTTTGAGTACTGAGCAAACAGTTTACTACTGAACATGAACACAGCATTCAAGTGCCCAATTGTTCGAGTTCTGTTTGAGTACTGAGGTTCCACTATATTATTAACCCTTGTGTTGCTAAGGGCTATTTGGCCTTTGTCACTCACAGGCGCATAACAAAAAGAAAAGTAACAAAAATTTTTTTTCTTGTTAATTTGTGTTCCCTAATCACGGAAAAAAATAATAAAAAAATCATGAGTGGCATATTTTGGCCGCAATAGGTCGGGAAAGTCTGGCAAAACAGAGGCGCTGACTCAGCAAGCTTCGGGTAAGTTCTGCTTTGCCAAAGCTTTCAGGCTGGGGTTGCCACAAAGATATAATTACCTTATTATTTCAATGTCTCTGATTGATTTTTTCTTCATTATTTTGCTGTAATATTATTCAATAGTGTGTAGTGTGATATATTTATATAATAAAATGTGTGAATCATCGCTGTACTCAAAATTATTGTGTGCATATTATTGATTCAATTATTATGTTCATAAAATAGTGAACAAATACTTTCTCGGTTATTACGCTATATACACAGGTTGTATATAAGTATCTGCATATTTTGTTCACCATAACGAACCACTAAGTTGATAATGCGAGTAAAAAAACAACGATGAGTGGCCACATCTGGCCACATCCACGAGTGGAGTCCCGCAGGGGTCAGTCCTTGGACCTATACTGTTTCTGATATATGTAAATGATCTCCCAGAGGGTATAGAATCGTTTCTCTCAATGTTTGCCGATGATGCAAAAATTATGAGGAGGATTGAAACGGAGGATGATAGTAGGAGGCTACAGGATGGCCTAGACAGACTGAGTGAATGGTCCAACAAATGGCTGTTGAAGTTCAACCCGAGTAAATGCAAAGTAATGAAACTAGGCAGTGGAAATAGGAGGCCAGACACAGGATACAGAATAGGAGGTGAAGTACTTAATGAAACGAACAGAGAGAAAGATCTAGGAGTTGATATCACACCAAACCTGTCTCCTGAAGCCCACATGAAAAGAATAACGTCTGCGGCATATGCGAGGCTGGCTAACATCAGAACAGCGTTCAGGAACCTGTGTAAGGAATCATTCAGAATCTTGTACACCACATATGTAAGACCAATCATGGAGTATGCGGCCCCAGCATGGAGCCCATACCTTGTCAAGCACAAGACGAAGCTGGAAAAAGTCCAAAGGTATGCCACTAGACTTGTCCCAGAACTAAGAGGCATGAGTTACGAGGAAAGGCTGCGGGAAATGCACCTTACGACACTGGAAGACAGAAGAGTAAGGGGAGACATGATCACAACCTACAAAATCCTCAGAGGAATCGACCGGGTAAACAAGGAATGAACTATTAACACTGGTGGGACGCGAACAAGGGGACACAGGTGGAAACTGAGTACCCACATGAGCCACAGAGACGTTAGAAGGAACTTTTTCAGTGTCAGAGTAGTTAACGGATGGAATGCATTAGGCAGTGATGTGGTGGAGGCTGACTCCATACACAGTTTTAAATGTAGATATGACAGAGCCCAGTAGGCTCAGGAATCTGTACACCAGTTGATTGACAGTTGAGAGGCGGGACCAAAGAGCCAAAGCTCAACCCCTGCAAGCACAGATAGGTCAGATAGGTGAGTACATCTGCCAGACAGCCTCTCCCCACCACTCCCTCAAAAACTCCTCACTCGCCAAATTCCTCTTCCCACCATACTGTTTTTTTTCTTTTATTCGCTATATACAGACGTTATATATAAGTATCTACATGTTCTGTTCACCATAACTGTTCAACTAAGCCGGTATAGTGCCCAAAGAGCATAGTAGTCACCCTTACCCAGCATGACAAGTCATGCAGATGTCGCCACCTCCCTAACCAAAATGGCTTCTCCCAACACTCCTTTTGCTGTCATTACACTATATATACACATTATATATAAGTATCTACATTTGTGTTCACCATAAGTAACCACTAAGTTGGTATGCTGAGTCAAATAACAGCAAGGAGTGACCACCACACACCAGCTAGCCCCCCACTGGCTGCCACTCCCTCCCTCCCTCATCTCACCTGACTCGCCAAACATTCTATTAGCACCATACTGTTTTTTGCTTTTATTCACTATATACAGACGTTATTTTTAAGTTTCTGCATGTTTTGTTCACCATAGCGAACCACTAAGCTGGTATAGTGAGTCCAGACAATAAAAGGTTGTCACACACAGTCAGCAGATAATGCTACCTCCCTCCCCACCAAGATTATTCCTCCCACTACAGCGCTAATTATCAGAACAATCCTGCTATTATCAGACTCTTGGACATTTTTATCACAGTCAGGGGTCTCCTGTAATACTATCATCGCTAAATAATAGCATGTACATACAGTGTATATATTTTGACATTTTTAGGTGATGCTGTGGTCACAAACTGAACAGCAGCGCTGTGAGCTCATGCTGCGTGCGTCAGCATTGGTGGCTCACTCAGTACTGAGGCTCTAACACCTGGGAATGTTGCCCACGTTTTTTTTTTTAAATGGTGTCTGTTTACAAGAGCCCTGATGAAGTTGAGGTGAACCCCGTGTATCTGCGGGCCGTTTAAATCTTGCCTCTCACTGGAGGTCCTAAGAGTCTATTTTGTTCATAACCAACCTCGCACACATTTAGAATGGCTACGGAAAAATAAAAAATAGTTTTCTCAGTTGGCACAGTTTCCCTCCGACCAAGAATACTTGGTTAGTGCAATTCAGTGGGTAAAAGACCTTTCTTGGCTTTATCTATGAGTAATCAGTTGAATGAACTTCATGCTCTGTGGGTGCCTCCTTGGCTTCGGTTTTTCTTTTGGTCATGGAGACACTTACCTCACCACTCCAATCCGTCACCTCACCACTCGTTTTTTACTCAAGAACGAGACAGATTTTAAAGAGGGGCCCCATTCATGGTTTGTGTATGGTTTGTCCATTCTACAGTATATCATGCCATGTATTCCGTGGCATCTCTATGCAGATTTGCATGCCCACTCTGTTCACCAAACCTCTTTCAGTAACATATTACAGTGAGGCCTCGACTTACGATGGTAATCCGTTCCCAGAGACGGATTGTAAGTTGAAATATCGTAAGTCGAAGAATTTTTCCCATAAGAAATAAAGGGAATTGAATTAATCCGTTCCCCACCCTCCCAAAATATTAACTTACAAATACATTTTATACTGAATACAATGTTTTTGTCTAACTACAATACAGGACATAAGTTTATCTTACCTTTATGGAGGTACTGTATCTTGATGGCGTATGGAAGATGGTGATGAGGGGGGAGGAGGAGAGGTATTACTGTTTGGAAGGGGAGTCCCCTTCCATTATAACATCAGGAAGTAATGACTTTTCTGGGGTACACTCTCTCTTACGTTTTGCCTGCATACCACTAGGGCCTGGTTGTGATTCACTGCTTGTTTGTCTCACTAAAACCTTTCCAGGGTTTTTGTTTTTCCATATGTTTTAATTTTTGTCTGTAGTGAGGCATCACAGTGGCATTAAAAAGGTTAAGGCAACGGCCTACTGCACCGTGATTTGGGTGAGTCATTTCAGCAAAAGTTTGCAATTCTTCCCATGCTGCACACATTTTCTTAATTAATGAGGAAGGGACATTCTGTACTGTCTCCTCCTCCTCTGAAGAAATTTCCTCAGCTGTCTCTTGTTGCTGCTCTTTGTGAAGTTCTTCGGTGGTCAGTTTTTCGCTGTGTTCCTCCACCAGCTCGCAACACACAACACTCAGAACACTATGAATGCCACTTCTTTTTCTAAATTTCTCAAACCATTCCCTGCTCGCCTTAAACTCTTTCGCATTTGCATCACTCGTTCCAGAGGTTGTCTTTAAAAGGTCTTCATGCAATTTTCTTGCCTTTTCACAAATGATGGCCTCTGAAACTCTATCACCTGCTAACTCTTTGCTGTGTATCCAAAATAATAATAACTGTTCAACATCCTCAAGTGTTTGTGTTCTGTTTCATGATTATTGATACGCCTTTTGCCACTTTAGCACTCATAATGTCCTTTTTCTTAGCCAGTCTGGTGGATATTGTTGACCGAGATTTGCTGTACTACCTAGCTAGTTTAACAACCCGCACACCATCTTCATATTTACGAATGATCTCTTGTTTCTGCTCTATAGTCATCCTTACATGGGTTTTCGTATGTTTAGCCTTACCACTGACTTTCCTGAGACTCATGGCATGATATATAATAATTACTTTAATGTTCAAAATGCAAAAAATCACCACAAAAGCGGAATTTCTTATAGGCGCAATCGTCACTAAGTGGGCAGCTGTAGTAAATTGAGGCAGGTCGGCTGTATGACCAGGAACCACGCGCTCGGTCGACCCGAACGTGTACCAACAAATATCGTTAGTCGACGACACCATCGTATGTCGAGTCGCATTTTTCTATGAAATTTACATTCATAGAAAAATTGAAATTCGGGGCAATTGTAAGTCGAGGTGCCACTGTATTATGCACTATGGGTCTTTACTTTTCATTCCCTCCCCTTTTTTTATTGTCTACCATGTGCTTAGTGGTGACCATTTCCTAGCTTAGAGGATATATATATAATGTGTTATGCACGGATTGCGACTTTCTTGTGGTGATGTATGCATCCACATTATGGAAATCAGTTATGGAACATACAACATGTGATAGCAAGAGTGCTTAACATTCTTGGGATGCCAAGTAATATTTAGAAAGGCTTGTATGGTTTATATGAATACATATACTGTACTGGCTGCATTTTGGTGTGAATTGATAATTCTCCCTGGTACCAGTTTTAAGAAATAACCTGCTTGACAGGTGCAGAGTGTCACCCTGCCGTGACAGTCTGTGACACAGGGGTCAGCAGGATCTTGCCTTATAGAGCACTTTTCAAGTGTACTGCTCGGAAAAGTACTTTTCATTTGTTCTCATAGCCAAATTTTTTCCATCAGAGGGTTACTAGTAGTTGGTTGGAATAAACTTGAATAAGGAGTTGTGTGTGTCAAGCACTGTAACGTTGACAGGACACCTCAATCATAGTACCGAACAGTAACACGTGCACACATGCAATAGCAATATACATGTATTGTTTTGACTTGTTTCTGATTTGCCTCTTTTTATGTTTTACTGCTTACTGACCAACATATTATTATTTCCTCAGATAAATCTTAATTACACCTTTATGATTAATACTCCGTATGTATACAAATCTACTCGCAGATACAATTGTCTTACCAAAATCTCTGTTTATATTGGTGCTTTGTCTAAAACATAAGTAAATATAAATTCTGTAAGGTTTATATAAATATATGCTGAGGACTTTATTAATTTAGGGAAATGTAAATATAGAATGGTCTATAGAAGGTCCTGTTCTCTGCTTTTCTGGGGATGGGGCCCTTGAGGCTCCCTGAAGCTATTATTACCAATTTAGTACCGTACTACTAGGTGCCATCAGTCACGGAGTTCTTGTTAGCCTGCCGGGGACCACACGCCAGAATCTGGCCCCCTTGAAGAAGCGTAGGGAGTGGTGGCCTATGAACACTTTACATTTAAATTTAATCTTGTCTGCTATCACCATGGAAGTACCCAGAAAGTCAGTGAACCAAAATAAACCACTGCATGGTTAAAAATGAGACTGCATCCTCAAAACTGCCAAAAGAACTTTCCCCCAACTATGAAAACAAACTACCAAAATTTTGTGTAAACTAGTGAGAGCTTGTTTGCCCCACCTTTTCCCTCATTTGGGGGCGAGGGAGGCAGACAGGGTCAGCCAGTTCCCACCTCATCAGTTCTTATTCTGATGTGCCTGGTCGCTGTTCTAGTGTGTCTGGCTCCAGTCTCCTTTCATCAGCTGAGGGGTGTTTTGTCTTTTAAGTCAGGATTGCCTCGGTGAGCTCTCTGTAACCCACTTGGGCTACAAGCAGCCCAGTTGTGATGCCAGCTGTTTACTTAGGCAACTTTTGGCTGTTCAGATTCTGGCAACCCTGCTTTAAGGCTGTTTTTATACTCGGTTGTATAGTATGAACCAGGAGTTCAAGAGTGCTTGGAGCTGCATGTGCTCAGAGTTATCTTCCCTGTGTGCTCCTTGAGTGCTGCCCTTTTACAGTCAGGGTTATCTTCCCTGGGGTGGTTTGGAACACTTCCTTCAGATGGTCTCCTTACTTGGGGTTACCCTCACCTGTTCTGGTAAGCAGGTGGTCTTTGATTATCTGTCTTTTCTCAGGTTGGAAAGTGTTTTTTTGCTGGTGGGATGCACTGTGCTTTGTGTGACTTAATCAGCGTGCTGTGGTAAAAGCCCTCAGTTATTATCTGGGTGGTGCTACTTTCTCACTAGTGGTGGCTTTCCGCCTCTACCTTTGGGCCACCAGTTCTACTTCAGTGAACTCCTTTGGATTGATCTGATTTCCCTGGTTCCCTGTTCCAGGACACATGTCTCAGGTCATCTGCAGTGTCGTGTTAGCTAGCCAGCCTGCATTCTGTTCACGGGGCCATGATGTCCGTAAGTATGCTGGTGTGCCGGCTGTGTTTATGAATATGTCTTGGCCGATATTTGGACGTGCGGGTTTTGGTGGTTGAACCAGGGGTCTTGGCAGCCTGGAATCTCGTGAATGTTCCTGTCCTTCCACAGCCTTGCATTGCCTCAGGTTGTGTGTCGTAGCCAAGATTTTTTTTTCCTCAGATACCTGCAGTGCTACTTCCTCACTGGTGAGTGCCTTTTTTCCTTCTCTATAGTCAGTTAGCTTCAGGGTGCCTCAAGGGGCTCTCCCCAAGAAAACCAGCCTTGAATGTAATGAAACTCCAGTTTCTGGGTGAGTGATCCCTGGAAATTCCCCATCCGGCCCTGGGAAATCCCCATCCCCAGGGCCGGATGAAGTGTTTGCCAGGGTGCTTAAAGAATGCAAAGAGGAGCTTTGGGTGCCGCTGTCTACCATATTTAATAAATCAATAGAGTCAGGCAGAGTTCCAGAGTCATGGAAGGTTGCTAATGTGGTACCAATTCTTAAGAAAGGAGATAGATCACTTGCATCAAACTATTGGCCAATTAGCCTAACGTCTATTGTGGGAAAGTTACTTGAATCGATAATTGCAAATATAATTTACGCTTCGATTAATAAATCCCAGTGTCCTATTTGCCTTATTACGAACATTCATGCATTGATCCTTTTGTTTTAAATTCTTACTAATCATAACTCCCACATCCCTTTCGCAATCCGACTTTGCAATCTCAGCACCATCTAGCTCATATCTTGTAACTCTTATCATCATTACCTAGCCTCAGAACTTTACATTTATCAGCATTAAACTGCATCTGCCAATCTTTTGACCATTTCAAAACCCTATTTAGATCAACTTGAAGTGATAGTGAGTCTTCTTCCATGTTAATTCCCCTACCAATTTTTGTATCATCTGCAAATTTGCAGATGTTGCTACTCAAACCTGAATCTAAATCATTTATATATTATAAACAACAGAGGTTCCAGGACAGAGCCTTGAGGCACTCCACTAACAACATTATCCTGCTTTGACTTAAGAACACAAGAACAAAGGCAACTGCAGAAGGCCCACCGGCCCACACGAGGCAGCTCCCATCCACAACCACCCAATCCCACTCATATACACGTCCAACAAAGGATGACAAAGCTAATTCCCCAAATTAGAAACCTGTCATATGAAGAGAGATTAACAAAGCTTAAATTGCATTCACTGGAAAAGCAAAGAGTTAGGGGTGACATGATAGAGGTTTACAAGTGGATGAATGGACATAACAAAGGGGATATTAATAGGGTATTAAAAGTATCAACACAAGACAAAACACGAAACAATAGGTATAAATTAGATAAGTTAGATTTAGGAAAGACTTGGGTAAATACTGGTTCGGAAACAGAGTTGTTGATTTGTGGAACCAATTACCTTGTAACGTGGTGGAGGTGGGGTCCCTAGATTGTTTCAAACATGGGTTAGACATGTATGTGAGTGGGATTGGATGGTTATAAATAGGAGCTGCCTTGTATGGGCCAATAGGCCTTCTGCAGTCACCTTTGTTCTTATATTCTTAAATTTCCCTGGACACCCTTCCTTCCCACAGGGCGATGGGGTGTTCCATTGTCATAAGAACGGGTGAGGTACGAGCTGGCTGACTCGGTTTGCATCCCTTCTTTTCCCCCATACGAATGGGGCGAGGGGGGCACAAACTACCTTACCTTGAGGTGCTTCCGGGGCTTAGCATCCCCGCGGCCCGGTCGTTAACCAGACTTGCAATAGTTTCTACAAGATTTTGGTAGTTGGTTTTCATAGGTGGGGGGAAATTCTTTTGGCTGTTTTGAGGCTGTGGTCTCATTTTTAACCATGCAGTGGTTTGTTTTGGTTTGCTGACTCTCTGGGTGCTTCCATGGTGGTGGCAGATATGATTAACTTTAAATGTAAAGTGTTCGTAGGCCACCACTTCCTGCACCTCTCTGAGGAGTCCAGGTTCTGGTGCATGGTCCCTGGCATGTCAATAAGATCTCCACAACTGATGACACCTAGTAATAAGCACAGAATGATAATAGCTTCAGGGAGGCTCCAGGGCTCACCCAGAAACTGGCGTTTCATTACCTTCAACGCTGGTTTTTAATGTTTCGAAATGCTTACTTTTCCTTTCAAAATATCCTGCACTTTAGGATGGTAAATACTGCAGAAATCTTCAGCTGCAGGAGCAGATTAACAACTGTGAGAAAAGAAAAGGGCAGGTTAGTTACAGTTGATATTAATGATCAACATTTTTTTATCTGCTGATGTACCTGAAAATTGCTCATAGCATCATTCATGGAGTTGGCTCCTTAGTTACTGTTGTTACTGCTGCTGCTGCTGCTGCTGCTGCTGCTGTTGCTGCTGCTGCTGCTGCTGCTGCTTCTGTTGCTGTTGCTGCTGCTGCTGCTGCTGCTGCTGCTTCTATTGCTGCTGCTGCTTCTATTACTGCTAATAGTTTTTTGCTTTTGTTGGTTGATGTGTTTGTAGCTAAATAAAATTTAATTCACTAGTGACATTCCTCCAGTCTGATTCATTGCCTCATATAACTGCTCCATATTTCTATTTATTAGGAAATTTTCATTCATTCTAATAGTCTATCTGTTCCTCCCCCTTCTTTATTTGTTCTTACTTCCCTCTTGTGTGGGACTGTCCAATGCCTATTTTTAGGTTCTGTTTTCCAATTTTGCATCTCTGTATACCTGTAATATGATTTTTCTGGGGGGAGCCCCGTCAGCTCCCCGGAGCTATCCAGGCTGCTATGCTAATGTCAGACTTTGGCATCAGTCATGTGTATGGAGTTCTATGGGCCTACTGGGGACCACGAGCCAGAACCTGGCCTCGTCAGAGAGGCATGGGGGGGCAATGGCCTATAGAAACCCCTTGTGTGGTTGGAAGCATTCTATGTCTGCTATCGACCGGGTCAGGCACCCAGAAAGGTAAGCGTCCGAAAACAAACCCCTATTCTGGTGAAACATTGCTACCAAAAGCCGAATAAATGAATAGAACTCCCCAAAAAGAAACAAGCATGATGTCACACGTCACCGCGGCGTTGTCTGCGCAGCTCTCCGCTCCCCGGGAGAGGGAAGGGGAAGCCCCAGACTCCTGTGCTGGCTATCCACCTCTCGGTTCTGAAACTGATGCTGTAGGCAATGATCATGTGCTCTGGCTCCAGTGGTTGTTTCAGCACTGTGCCTTGTGTGTATTGACTGTCTTTTAGGTGGTGTGTGAGCCGGGAGTGATTCTCCAGTACTCGGGCTGCATGCGCCTAGGGCTTCCTTTCCTAGGTGCTTAGTAAGTACTGCCCTTGGGGGCTTGGGGCCACCTTCCACAAGTTTCTTGGGTTCTGCCTCTGCTAGGCCGTTTACTGCTTGGTTTTCGGCCATCCTTTGTGTGCTAGGGTGTTCTGTCTCACTTGTTCACCTTAGGGTTGGGGGCAGTTTGCACTGGTAGGGGCGCAGAGTACTGAGCAGCTTGTTTTCTCCAATCATACCGGCCGGCTCTGTTCCACCTGGGCACGGTGTCCTCTTGCGGGATTTCTTTTTCTTTTTGTTTGCCTGCCTGGAGGGGGGGGGGGGTGGGTCTGCCTTCATTCTTGTACCCTGTGTACTGAGTTCTCTTCCTGCTTCCAGTGGCCCCCCCTGCTGTGTCCCCGTGAATGTACACGTCCCAGGGGTTCAGTTCTTAGAAAGTTGTTTGGTAGCCTTGGGCACCGGTCAGCAGTACCCTGCCTGGGCTTCCCTGAGCGTGAGTTCCGTTTCAGGACCCTGGAAATCTCCATGGGGATGCATGGGTTCGATGGATGTGACCCAGGAGTCCCCCCCTTGCTTTGTGCGAGTTCGAGGGTTGCTCTGTCCCCTTGTCTCAGGGTGACTCTCACTGTTTTGCCTCCGTCTGCCTGTGGGGTCGGTGGCACCTTCGGCCTGGAGTCCTGCGAGTTTTATTGCTTGTTTTTGGCTCGGTTACCCCGTCTTATGTTGACTATGCGGGTGCAGGCAGCACGGGTGTTGCACGTTGAGTTTGGATGGTGGCAACACGCTAAGTTGTTTGCTCCCCGGAAGCCCCGAGGCTGCCTTGTTTTTGGTTGTTATGACAGGGCTTGGGGGGTGTTCGTTGCTTCGGTTTTGTTTCCATCCGCGCCCCCTTGTCTTTTCCCTGTTATGATCTAGTCTGGTCCCCCTCTGCCTCCCTGTGTCCAGATCCTCACCCACTGTGGGTTCGGGGTCGGGGTGGGGCTTCGATGGTCTTGAGACTCGGGCAGTTTCGGGGAATTCCCTTCTGGGTTAGCAACGGAGGCATTCGAGCCTGTTCCTCCAGCTGTGTTGTATGAGTCTTCCAGTTGGCTCCCTTCCTAAGTACTTTTCTGGCTGCCCCAGCTGTTTCTTGTGAGGCTGGGGCTTTGAGGGGACGGCACGGCCCCGGGGCCTGCTGTGTGGGTTCCTGGGGCTGGAGAGGGGCTGACATGGGGGGCCTCAGACCCCATTGGACCCTGCCGGGGTTTTCTACCCTCTGAGCGGGGCTTGTGGTTAGGGGGATTGGTGTTTTTTCCTTTCCCCCTCTCTGTATGAGTTGTTGGGCGTCGGCCCCTCCCCAGGTTCGGTTCCTTGTCCCTTGGGTCCGTCAGTTCCGTCCTGTCGGTGGGTGCTCTTCTCTGTTTACTCACCCTTCTTCTCTGGAATGGGACTTCTCCGTCATGTCGGGGTCATGTTCCCCTCTTCTTGGGGGTCTACATGACTTTTGGTCTCGGGTGCGATTGTGCCTTTATGAACCTTCGTGTTCTGTGCTTGCTTCTATGTATTCTCGAAGGTTCGGGAAGGTTTTCGTTTCTTCTCGTAATATTGGAACGTCTGTCGTCTTCTGTGCTTCTTCTTGGTTTTCGGTCCTGTCTTGTTCTTTTGTAATTGTATCTTCTCTCCGTGCTCTGTCTCGGCTCTACTCGTTTTCTTTCAATACTCCTAGTTGGTGGGTTGTGTGGTTCGGACCTCATGCGTCCTGCGTATGCGCTGTAGGAGTGTTATGGACGGTGTATGCAAGTGCTGGTGTTCCGCGTCCTTTTTTCTCTTGGGTGCTTTGCTTCTCGCTCCTCTCATCTCTCCAGTTCGTGCCCCGTAGTTACTTGGGGTGTTCTGGGTTGCCACTATAGGGAGGACGCCTGGTTTTCCTTGCGTACAGGTGTGGGGCACCGCATTCACCTCTACCTTACTCTTCTCCTGCACATGCGGCTCTGGTCTTATTCCACTTGTGTTGCTCCTGGCCTCTTCTCGGCTACGATGTGTCGTGACGCATTCGTGCCTACACTCTGCAGGTGAGTTTATGCAGTCTGGCGTCTCTTTCGGCCAGGCGCTGGTTCGTGGTTTTTGGGTACGAACATAAGAACAAGGGTGACTGCAGGGGGCGTATTGGCCCATACGAGGCAGCTCCTATTTATACCCACCCAGTTCCACTCATATACATGTCCAACCCATGCTTGAGTCCAACAAGGGACTCAACCCATGCTTGAGTCCATCACCTCCACCATGTTACGAGGTACAATGGTGGTGGTAAATGTTAGGAGGTATATGTTATACTGTATCGGTATGTTAAGAGGTGACATTTGCTGCAGTTTTGATACTGAGGATGAGTGTTGGGGATTGGTTGTGGCGTCTTGGTTGGCCCTTACGTGCTTCTTCCTGGGGTCTTCCTTGTTCGTCTGTGTTATTTGTTACACGGTGGGTCACGGCCCCGTTTTTTGTGGTCTTGGTCACTCATTCCTTGCCCATCTTGCAGTGTCTGGCTTAGCCTTTCCATATACATTGGATTCTCTGTACTCACCTAGTTGTGCTTGCGGGAGTTGAGCTCTGGCTTTTGGTCCCGCCTCTCGCCCTTGGTGTTACATGGTCTGTCTTTATCTCCCCTATCAATTCTGCTGGGAATCTTGTATGTGGTGATCATATCCCCTCTACCTCTTGTCTTCCAGAAGTCTTCTTCTGGGTGTGGAGGACTTCTGAGAAGGGGTCAAGAAGAAGAGACAGAGTTCTCTTCTGTCTTCTGTGTGTTGGTCATGTCCCTTTCATTCCCATTTGCTGCCTGTCGTCCTTGTTTCTCATCTTCCTTCTACACTCTTATCCCTAGCTGCTGGTGCTAAGGCTGTTTTTCTGGCATTTTTCTTGCCTTTTTTCATTTTTCTCATTTTTTCCTACACATTGTTGTGTGTTTTGTACGTGCCTTTTGGCTCTCCTACTGCTAGGTTGGGGCTTTGTCCATGTTTGGTTCCCAGCTTTTGCATTGCCCTATGTTTGGTGCTTTCCTGGCTTGCCAGGTTTGGGTTCCTGGTTTCCTGGCTTACCCTGCCTGTTGGCAATTTCAAGGTCTCGCAGTGTCCCTTCTCTTGAGTCTCGCATCAGACCCATAGAGTCTCCGCTCTCCTGGAGAGCACGCTGACATTGGGAAGTTTTCTGTAAGGCAGGCGTTCCATCTCCTTCCTTGCCGGCTTGGATTTCCGGCTCTGCTTGCTTGATGATCACACCCAAGATTTTCCCGTGGCTCTGCCTCTTCTTATGCTTGATCGGTCCGTGGCGGGGCTGGTTCGGTTCTGCCTCGAGTCTCTCACCATGTGTTTGAGGTCAGGTGGCTTCGTTGCTGGTGTCCCACCTGCGTGCTTCTTCTTGGCAGCGGTGTGGGGTTTTTTGGTGGTCCTTTTTTTTCTGTCCCCTCTTGGGTTTGCTGCATTTTGTTGGCGTGGTCTTGTCCTTCTCTTATGCAGGTTCAGGGCCGTCATCTTACCACATACTGTCGCCTTGTCTCGTGCGGCGCTGGCGGAGCCGTTCCGGGTTGCTTGTAGGTTGCTTCGGTTTTGGCGTTGCCTCTGCATTCCTTCGCGAGCCGTCTCTGACGTGGTTCACCTCCGGCCTGCTCTTGCACTGCTTGAGCCATCCTGGTTTATGGATTGCATGCTCTTTTCTCTTCTCCTCGGTTTGTTGTGGCCCCTTCAGTTCTGGATGTTTTTTCAGGGCTCCTTTTTTGTGGGCGTTGGCCTCTAAGGGTCAGGTCCAGGGTGCTTCATGCCCTTCTCTGGTGCCCAGGTTTCGGCTCTTTTGGTTCTCCTGAGAGGTTTGTTTGCTTGCAGCAGTCTCCTTCTTTTCTGGCGAAGATTGGCATGGCTGCTTTCCGGAGGAGGCACCTTGGGTTGTTGATACTTGGTTGGTCTGGCCGGGGGGTGCTTCTTGTGTTGTTCGGTTGCGGCACTTCGCCATGCTTGGCGTGCCACGGCTGCCGTGACTGGGCTCACGCTTTGGGTTGTTCCGGGTTCCCTTCTTCTCTGTTCCAGGGATCGGTTCTCTCAGAGTCGTCCCCGGGGTGGTTCAGTTTTGCCAGCCTGCGGTCTGTCCCCATGCCCACGTTGTTCGTAGATTGGCTCTGTGTTTCTTCATTGATGTTCCTGGGCCTTATCAGGCCTGTGTGGCCTTGGGTTGGCAGTTGCAGTTTTGTCTCCACTTCGTGTTAGGGTGTGTGCGACTTCTTCCTCCTGGGTTTGGTCTCTCTTGTTTTCGTCTTTGGGTAGGTAGCTTTGGGGAGCCGACGGGGCTCCCCCTAGAAAACCAGCATTGAATGTAATGAAATGTCATTTTCTGGGTGAGTCTCGGAGGCTCCCCTGCATCCCTCCCTCCCTCTGGTCGGCAGCTTTCGCGTGTTTTGATGTCAAGCCTCAGAACTGAGACGTGGATATCCGGCGCAGGGGTCTGGGGCTCCCCCTTCCCCCTCCCGGGGAGGGGGGAGCTGCGCATACAGCGGCACGGCGACGTGTGACGTCATGCTCATTTGCTCGTTTCTTTTTGGGGAGTTCTATCCATTTATTCGGCTTTTGGTAGCAATTTTTCACCAGAATAGGGGTTTGTTTTGGGACGCTTACCTTTCTGGGTGCCTGACCTGGTCGATGGCAGACATAGAATGCTTCCAACCACACGGGGGTTTCTATAGCTATTGCTCCCCATGCCTCTCTGAGGGGACCAGGTTCTGGCTCGGGTACCCGTAGGTCCACAGAACTCCATACACATGACTGATGCCAAAGTCTGAGATTAGCATAACAGCCTGGATAGCTCCGGGGAGCCTCTGGGACTCACCCTAGAAAATGGCGTTTCATTACTTCAATGCTGGTTTTTTTGTGTGCCTATGTTATATCTCAAATATTTATATACCTTAAATATCATTACCATTGTTACCTTCCAACAAACCTTTGACTCATTCAAATCAACTGAAGAATGCCTACCTTTGATGTCGAGTTTCTCTAATAATCACACTTACCAATCTCTCTTTGTTACATTAAATGTCATATTTCATATAATTTGACAGGATGGTCTTACCTAACAGAGGCACATGCTGACTTCTTCCTCAGTGTACGTGTATAATGGCATACTTTATATAGTATAATACAGAGAACAGACCCTTGCCATTCATGGATTTCTTGTTTGCTATTTTTGCTGTTTATGGATAGCAGAATAGCACAAGGAGTTTTCCTGGGCATGGGGGTTGCCTCTCATGGCTTCCAACTACTAGGCTACATCAGCTGTGGAGTTCTGCTTGGCTTTCTGGGAATTAGTACCTGAACCAGT
>WNGS01004511.1:8081386-8100711 GCA_020271785.1 Procambarus virginalis
TATACACCTGAAGCCTGATTTATTAGAAATGTTATACTGTATTCAATTCAGCCGTCTGCCTCTCATAATACTGTCATTGTATCATACTAAGCCTTGCGTCCCATAAAGTTACTTAACTACTTTTAAAATTTAAATACTTTTCCACGAGATTGTGGGATTTCCACTCTGTCATTATTTGAGAACAGTACACCGGTTGTATTACAATTTGCAATGATATGTTTTTTTCTCAACACGTGATCTACTGGCAAATCATCCTCCCTGGTTAGATATAGTTTATTGTAACTATATGCACGCAAAAGTACAAACCATTTATTAATAAGCAATTAGATTGTAGAACTTTTGATACTAGCATATTCACTTTATAAGAGATCCTGCAAAAAACATATGCTAAAAATCCAGCTTAACATATGTCCCTAGGCCCTATACTAGGCACACATGTACTAGGCCATCAAATAATCGAGTATTTAGGACTCTAGGAAGGATATACGGTATAATTTTTTTTTTTTTTTTTTTTTTTTTTTTTTTTTGGGGTTTTTTTTTTTTTTCTTCAACATAAGTAGACAAACGTCAGTTTCTGGTTTGTCCAAGTTCAGAAGTACCGATTTCTACTTTCTAATTGCGCCGTACGTCGGTATACGTACTATGGTCCTTAACCTTCCTATAAGTACTACCAAAAACAAGAGGATGGGCTGGACCTCTCGACATGTAAATACACTCATTTAATAAACTCATTTCAAACTCTCGCATTTTACCAAGATGTTCAACAATGGTATTGCATGACCTGGTGCATTCATTCCTAACCACAGAGGCTTTACTACCTGTCACTTTATTTCATATTAGTGTTACCTCTACAGTGCTTTACTTTGTTTCATATGTAGCAATAAATCTAATCACCAGTTGTATGAAACATTGAGTCAGCTAGTTTGTATCCTCACCCTACCTGTCCACATAAAGTCCTTTTTGTCATCATTGAGCTGCTATCTTTTGAGAGTGACGTAGGGCATACAACATACATATCGGGCCAGATGCAACTTTAGGAGGGATGACTATTTGGAAATGGATCCTCCAATTTCAAAGACTTATCTATTAAAGCTCATTACTAAATATTTCTATTATTCAGGAATAAAATGTTTGATTAGATTAACAATTATTGAAGAGAAAATTTTTTAATTCATGTGCTACGCTACGTAGTTTTAAAGTAATTGATATGCAAACTTGCCCTTAGAGTCTCTAACTGCTCAGTAAAGTTATAATAAGGTATATGATAAGTTGTAAATTCTTATTAATTGATATACCCAAAACTCTGTAATGTATGGCACCTACTTTTCAAACTAGATATTTGATGGTAATATCCACTGTGTAAGAACTATCAAAGAATATATAAAGTGCCTATTCCTGTTGTAGTATTCCTTTAGTTTAAACACTTGAGCAACCTAGTCAATACCTTGCTGTAATTGTTGCTCTTGTTGTAGACTGTCCCACCATGCAATAAATGGTTTTCTTAGTGGGAGACATGTTATCTTAGTGCTGTCATGCCGTTGTTTTGATTGTAGTTTTAGTAAAGAGCTCATGTTAAACATGAAGTAGTGGTAGATGGTTTAATTTACCACTGTATGATTTACAGTAATATGAAATAGTGGTACTGAATGTATTTTTCTAAATAATTATGCCAGTGCTTCATAATAAACATGAGATGATGGTACATGGTGTAATTTAAACACACTCAGAACAAGTTCACAATAGAAAACATAGTGGTAGATAGTTGGGACACGTTAAGTGAGGTCATAGTGGATGCCAAAACCATCAGTAGTTTCAAAACATTGTATGACATGGGGTGCTGGGAAGACGGGACACAACGAGCTCTTTTCCTGTAACTACACTTGGGTAATTACACACAAAACCGATCCACACCTTTTTTATCAATTTTTTAAAAGCAAGCTGCATGTAAAGAATAAAATCCAGAGATTGAGAATGAGGATAAAGTTCACTGAGAATGAAAAAGAAATGTGTGAAACACTAAACAAACAGTTCCAAAGTGTGTGTTGTATGCAAAAGGAGGTTTTCAGAGAGCCATACACAATGCCAATTCCAGAAAACACCATAGAGTACATAGAGGTGTCAATATGAAGTGGAAAATTTACTAAAGAGGTTAAAAAGAAATACAGCTGTTGGACCAGATTGAGTTTCATCTTGGGTGCTGAGAGAATGTGCAACTGAGCTAAGCATTCCACCTCAACTGATATTCCAGACATCTTTGTAAACAGGAATCTTAACAGATATTTGGAAAATTGCAAACATAGTTCCAGTCATTAAAAATGGTAGCCGAGAAGACCCCTCTAAATTATAGATCCGTATTATTAACAAGCATAGTAGTCAAAAAATGTGAAAAATAGTTAAAACCAAATGGGTAGAACACATAAGAGTAATGACATAATATGGTTTTCGAACAGAAAGATCCTGTGTAACAAATCTACTTAGTTTTTATGATAGAGCAACAGAGCTTCTACAGGGAAGAGATGGTTGGGTTGACTCTGTATATCTGGGCCTGAAAAGGCTTTTGAAAAGTCCCACACAAGCTATGTTTTGGAAACTGTAATATGCTGGCAGGGTGACAGGAAGACTTCTGACATGGATGAAAATTTTCTGACAAAGATGAGGGTGGTAATCAGAGCCAATGTATCTATCTGACTGGAGGAGTGTTACTAGAAACTATCACAGGGTTCAGTTATTGCTTGAGTAATGTTCATCATCGATTTAAATGAAGTTTAATTAGGTTTAATTCAAACCATGAATACCAGAAGGAATACAGAATTATATGAACATGATTGCTGATGATGCGAAGCTATTAGGGAAGATAGGAGACATAGATGATTGTTATGCCTTTCAAATTGATTTAGGTAAAATAAGTGCTTATAGTGCAATGTAGCAAATGGAATTCAATGTGAATAAATGCCATATTATGGAATGTGGAATCGGAGAAATAGACCACGCACAGCTTACAAATTATGTGGAAAGGATTTAAAGCATTCTAACAGAGATCGAGATCTCGGGTGGTTTTGTACAGTAGACTGTCACCAGAGGAGCACACAAAGAACATTGTGCGAGGAGCATTTTTTGCTTTCCAACTTCAGAATCACTTTTAATTACTGTATACGGATGGTGAAATACTGAAGAAACTGTTCATGACTTTTGTGAGACCAAATTGGAATATGCAGCAGTTGTATGGTGCCCATATCTCGCGTAGCACAGAAGTAAACTGGAAAAGGTGCAAAGATACGCTACAAAATGGCTACCGGAACTGAAAAACAAGAGTTACGAAGAGAGGCTAGAGTCATTAAATATGCCAAAGCTAGATGATAGAAGAAAAATAGGTGATGTGGTCACCACTTACAAAGTAACATCAGGAATTGAACAAATTGACAAAAAGGAATCCCTGAAACCAGCAACTTAAAAACAAGAGGTCACAGATTAAAGCTAAGGAAATAAAGGTGCCAAAAAAATATCGGAAAGTTTTCTTTTGCAAACAACGTGGTAGACGGTTGGAACAAGTTAAATGAGAAGGTGGTGGAGGCCAACACCGTCAATAATTTCAAAGCATTATATGACAAAGAGTACTGGGAAGATAGGATACCATGAGCGTAACTCATTATGTAACTACACTTAGGTAATTACACACACCCATCCCTCTTAGTATATCAGCTGTGTAGTGTTAAGTGTTTATCTCTAAAGAAAAAAATAAAGATTTCTGGAACTAGCCTGTTAACATTTTTTTTTTCAACTGTAATGTACATCTTAACTATAGCTATAAAATAGCATGTTTGTAATTGACATTAAAAAAATGGAGGTGTTTTTGAATGGTATTGTCATTCTTCTTTACAGGTTTCAATGGGTAGTAATGCAAATGACAAGAAAAGTTATGTTATTTCTGGACACTGGGATCCAACCGACCCTGTCTTTGTTGTCCTTAACAAAGAGACTCCCAGAGATAGGAGACTCTTCATGACGGTTGCCATAGATCTAGTCATAAGTAAGTCCTTATTTTCTTCTCTCAAATTCATATTGCTTTAAGAATATTAGAATTTTTAATTGTTATAGTACTGTAGTAAGAACCATATTGCAATATTTTATCAAGTTTAATGCAAGAGTTACTAACATAGTCCTTCAGTGTTGCTCTGTAAAACATTTAAGCTTCATGCAAAATTATTGTTCGAATTGCATTAAAAAAATTTTTTATGTGATCATGTTCTTCCATCACAGGAGGTATTCAAGAGCCTGTTCGTTTCGTAATTGAAACCAAAGTCAGAGTCTATCCTCAAAATGAGCGGTTCTGGTACTTCAGTAAGAAACCTCTTGTCCATCTATTCTCCCTTAAGCTGAAACAGGTAAATATTAGTCATTTTAATGCACAAAGAAATCACATTAATGTGATGTATCAATGAGAAAATTTGCAGGAACCCTGAGGAGGATTTGAACCTGCACATTAATGTGATTTCTTTGTGCATTTGAAGAGAAGTGATGGAGGTAGAACTCCTATACCACAGCAAGGGGCCATTTTAGCACCATTATGGGCCCCTGAGCAAACCAGTGTGCTGGGGCCCCCTACTACGACAACTACTCACAGGAATAAAAATTAAATGGTCGATAATATTAAACATATACTGTATTTATTTTCTTGACATTTCAACAAAACTGGTGTTAAAACATTAAAAACATGCTATAAAACAGCAACTAATCAACATGATAAACATTTGAACAATACACAAGGCTTGAAAAATACAATAATACAGTACTTGGTAAGCTACACAGATTAGATTGCACAATATGAAATTACTACGAACTTATTATAACAAGCATTTATGGCATTTCTTTTCAGAGAATTGCTTTATTGACTTGAAGTCAGTTGTCTTCAGATATCATTTTCCATGCACATGAGTGAAAGTCAGTTCAAACAATGCTGCCCCATTGTGCTACGAAGCAGATTTTCTGGGGATGCCCCGTTGGCTTCCTGAAGCTATCTGAATTGATGTGCTATATTAATTTGGGGTCATCAGTCACAGGAGTTCTTAAGCCTACTGGGAATCATGAGCCAGAACCTGGTCCCCTCAGAGAGGGGACCAGGTTCTGTCTTGCCCTGGGTAGATTATTATTGGTTGGGAGGGGGTGGGGGGGAGAGAGCACACTGCGGCTGGCATGATCTGCTTATTACCTATGTGACAACTGATGTTTCTTTCTGGCTGCTAGTTTGCTTGAGGTGTGGTTTCGAGGGCTTGTACTTTTTTAATTTTCGGGCATTTTCCCCTCTGTGAATGGAGGTCTGTGTAGCAGCTTATTAGGCTCGCCTAGATCGTGGTGGCTTTCCTCTTCCTCCCTTGCCCCCAAGGTTTCACCACTGTTACTGGTAGTTGACTTGCCTGCTTTCAAGCAGAGGGGTCTACTAGCTTAGCTGGCTCCAGTGCCTGGGTAAGGTAGACGTACCCTGTGGGCCCTGGAAAACCCCCGTGTGCTCAGTTGGTAACATGGATTCGTCCGAGTCCAATCTCGCCTTGTGCGAAGTTAATGGTTATTCTTCGCTCCTGCCTCAGGGAGATAATCACTCCTTCTGCCTCCGCCATGCAGCCTTTTGGGTCGGTGACACCTACGACCCGGAGCCTTGTGGGACTTGTTTCCTGCTTGTGCTTCTGTTTACCCATTCTTCGTCTGCGTATGATAGGATTCAGGCTGCATTGGTGTTGCGAGCTCGCTTCTCTGTCTTGCAACAGTGCCAGGTAGATTGCCTGGTTGGAGGCCCTGGAGCTGCCCTGCTTGGGTTTTAGGGACCAGGATTTGGGGACGTTGCTTGCTTCGACTTTGGTTCTGTCCACCCCTCCACTTCCACCCCAGGTGGGTGTGGTTCACCCTGCTCTTTCCTTTCTCCCCTGCTTCTGGCTCCCAAATGTCTGAGAGTTTCAGAGTCGGGGCAGGGTTTAGATTGGGATGAGGCTCAGGTGGCTTCGAGGGCTGCCCCTTCCTATGCAGGCGCAGAGGTAGTTGAGTCCATTCATCCTGCCGAAGCTTCCAGTTCATCCCAGCTGCCTTCCTTCTTTGAAGCTTTTCCCTTGGACTCTTCCTTTTCTTTAGGGGTGGTGGGCGTGGATGAGGGCTTTGCTCCGAGGCCTTTGTTGGGGGTTCACGTAGCTCGAGGGGAGTCCGCTTGGGCTCCTTTTAACCCTGCTTGGGCTCCTAGTGCCTTCTGGGCAGGGATCGTTGCTACAGGGGAAGGGTTTTTTGTACCCCTCCTTTCCTGTATTAAGTTAGGGGAGGCTTCCCCGGATTCGTTTCTGGGTTCCTTTGAGTTCCTTTGATTTGTCTTTCCGTAGGTTTTCTCCTTCTCGGATTTCGCTTGGGAGGTTCAAAAGACCCTTGGTGTGTACCTCCTGCGAAACCCGATTTATGCTACGTTGATAGATCCGGCTTTGAGTTAGGCGCTTCTTTCTTGTATTGAGTGTGTTATGAGGTACCAGCTTGCAGACTGCCCCTTTTTCTGTCTCGGAGCTTGCCATGGCTTGTGTCGTACCCGCACGCTTGAGTGGCGGGAGGTTTCTTTTGTGTTGAGGTGGTCTAGAGGAGGCTCGAGTTCGTGTTTCTCAGTGAGTGCCTGTTCGCTCCTGCGCTTCCTCGTGATGTGAGTCTAGTGTAATTGCATGCTTGGGTTCCCACTCTTTCGACTGGTTTGGCGACTGAGGACCTCCGACCTCAAGATCATTTGGCTTCAGCTGTGTGCCTTTTTGGTCTTCTGGAGCTATATTTGGATTGGCTTTCAGAGGATGTAGGGGTATTGAGTGAGGGGCTTTTGGTTGAGGTTCTGGTCTCAGCTGCCAAGGCGTCATCTGCCATGCTTAAGCTGTTTGCATCAATTCTCTGGGAGGTGGTTTCTATGTTTTTCCTCCTCTCGCCTCGCGTGTCGGCAAGCAGTGCTGGCTCTCTCCTTGGATCTAGCTTGGGCCCTTGCTCTACAGTCTTCTTCGCCGTTCTGCCCTCTTTTGTTTCCCGAGGGTGTTGTGGCTCAGTTTTTGTTGGCGGCTTCGTCTAGTTGCTGTCCTATTTCAGACTTCTTGGTGTTACGGGGGCGCCGTTCTCAGTCATCTCGGTTTGGTTGCACCAGGGTTCCGGCCTCAGTAGGTCGAGGTAGTTCTTTGGTGCCAGTAGTTGCATTGGTGGGTTCCACAAAGCATTATTGGCCTTCGTTTGCTACGGGTTCGCGTCGGCCCTTTTGCGGGTCGCCCTGTTGATGGGGCGTTGGGATGGAGGGGGGGAAGGGGGAGGCTGTCTGTTTACCCACGATTGGTCCCACAATTCGTGGGGTTTGGTGGTCGTTTCTTCCAGCCTCTGGTGGCATGGGGGGATCAGGCTGGCTGGGGCAGCCTTCTTCCCCATCCCTCACTCAGGTCATCCTGGAGTGACTTTGCTTCGGGCATGGTCAAAACGACTTCGTCTCTCAAGTGGGTTTCCCATTTGTTCCCAGTTCCGAAAAGGGACTGTGTGGATCTTTGGTACATTCTGGACTTGTTTCGTCTGAGCTGGTTGATTCCCCAACCTGTCCTCTTAAAAAGAACGTCGCTTTTGGCCGTTTGCCCGTATGGCCGAATTTGGACGTAATTTGAAAATGAAAAAAATATGAAAATAAATTTGGGATTTTTTTTTCAACAACAGTAAGTTAAGGGTCCTCTGATAGGTTAGGTGGGCAGGAAATTCTCATAAAGTTTCAAAACGTTATGAAAAACGTGAATTTAAAATGTCCTCTCATAACCTCTGCGCGTACGCCGGACGACTCAAATAGAAAACGGATCAGAACGTCACTTTTGTGAGTCGATTTCATTTCAAATTACGTCCAAATTTGGCCATATCGCGCATACGAGCCAAAAGTGACGTTATTTTTAAGAGGACGGGTTGGATTCCCTGCCCTTCTTTTCAGATAACCCACTGTCTGACTCGGGTCGTAATAGCCTATCTGTGTCTGCTAGGTCTTCGGGTTTTGGCCTATCTCGACGGCTGTTAGGTGTGGGCTCCCGGCCAGTTTGTTTGTCTGCTAGCCAGGGATCTGGTTCTTTCCCAACTTGCTGAGTTCGGGGTTCCTGGTGAATTCGGGAAAGTCCCAGTTGGTTCCGTCCCAGGTTCGGACTTAGTTGGGCCTCGTATGGGATTCTCGAACTGCATCCGTCTCTCTCTCTCTCCTGCAGCTCTGCTCCAGCTGCAGTCATTCCATCAGCTGTTTTTAAGGGGACCTGAGTTATTTGGCAGTTGTTTGAGCAGCTGTGCCAGAGCTTGAATTCTGCTCTTCTAGTTTATCCGTTGGGCAGGATTTGGCTTTGGAGGTCATTCTAGTATCTTTGGAATCGCCTCTTTTGCCTCACTCGAGACTGTTAGGTATGCTCCCCGGTGTCCTTGCATTGTTATAATAAGTATTATTAACATTATTATTATTATTATTATTATTATTATTATTATTATTATTATTATTATTATTTTGGTTGAATTATTTTCTACCACAAATGTGGCCACACATTTACAATGCTAATCAGCATATATACATTTTTTTCTGTCCTCCATGGACAGTGTTAGAGATTTGTTAAACATATAATTCAGTGATTTATTGAATAATCAACCACAGAGGGTGATTGTAGTGCTTTTAAAATGCTAATCTAACCTACAAACATAAATACACAGATTTACTTCTGTCCTACATAAACAGTGTTCGAGGTGTCTCTTTACATAACCTTATTAATGTGCATTTACAGAGGTGAAATGCAATTCTGATCAGCTTCCATATATCCTGTATACAAATACACATACATATGTATATATACATGTATCCACATATATATACATACATACACCTATGTCTTTCCTACTTTGACAGGTTAAGATAGCTTCTATAGAAACTTCGTGTGTTATTAAACACTTAACCACTGAAGGTGATTAAGATTCTTTTACAAGCTCAGGTTATAAGTACATACATTCTATAACAGATGTATTACATATTATATAGGTACAATACATTGTATAACAGATGTATTACATAGTCAATCTTGGGTACAAATCTAATATTTCATCAAGTGTTCCAGTATTCATATAGTAGTTACAGAGTTCAGCATACCTCAGCCCAGGAGGGTGAAAGTCAGTTAGTATGGGACATTCTACAATATAATGTTCAAGGGAGTGCATGTTTTCTCTTTCACAAAGTTGACACATGGTGTATTTGACATTTTGGTTTGGAGAAAGCTGCCAGATATGTCTATATTCCAGGCGTATTCTGTATTGCTATACCATCACATTACCGAGTTCTTGCTCTATTAGTTCCATTTAAGAATGTCTCCTCACAATATTTATTGTAATGTTTAATGCTACATTTTTCAGGTCTATGTGAATTTGTTAGGTCAGTAAGATTTTCATTAGATATTTGTTTAAGTATTCTCTTTGTCACTGCTAATGAAATATCCATATCAATTTCTACTACTGGTTTTCTACAGGCTGTCTTTGCAAGCATATCAACAGTGTCATGCCTTGAGATGCCAACATGTGATGGTATCCAAAGGAATTTAATTTTAAATCTGTTTTTTTTAGCAGCTAAAGCATTCATTTTAGTAGAATAGGGGAACATAGACCCCACACAACCTATAAATTATGTGAGAATTCTTTGAGAGAGATCTGGAGATGGTTCTAGATAGAAAACTATCACCTGAAGACAACATAAAGAACATCGTGTGAAGAACCTATACTACACTTTTTAACTTCAGAATTGCTTTTAAATACATGGATGGCAAAATACTAAAGAAATCGTTCACAACTTTTGTTAGACCAAAGCTGGAATATGCAGTGGTTGTATGGTGCCCATATCTTAAGAAGCACATCAACAAACTAGAAAAGGTGCAAAGACATGCAACTAAATGGCTCCCAGAACTGAAGGACAAGAGCTATGAGGAGAGGTTAGAGGCATCTAAAATGCCAAAAATAGAAAATAGAAGAAAAAGAGATGATATGATCACTACTGTATGTTCAAAATAGTAACGGGAATAGATAAAATTGATAGGGAAAAATTCTTAAGACCTGGAACTTCAAGAACAAGAGGTCATAGAGTTAAACTAAGTAAACAAAACTGCCAAAGGAACATAAGAAAATTCACTTTTGCAAACAGTGGTAGACAGTTGAACCAAGTTAGGTGAGAAGGTGGTGGAGGCCAAAACTGTCGGTAATTTCAAAACGTTATATGACAGAGTGCTGGGAAGGCGGGACACCACGAGTGTAGCTTTCATCCTGTAACTACACTTGGGTAATTAGGTAATTACACACACAGCTCTACAAACAAACTTATGCTTAAAAGATCCTATCTCTAAACTAATATAAAAAGGAGCACCACTATATTAGTATGAGATATGTACAGTATTGTACATATCTCATATGTACACTTACAGTATTATTATTGTAGGTCACCTGACGAAGACAGGCGATGGCTTGACCCTGCCGCTGCTTCAAACGAAGTGAACGAGACCGCTAGTTTGTATCTGTGTACAATCACCCAGTTCCAACAATGTTTCATGCACACTTACATCCCCAAGTAGTTAATTTGTATGTTTTATAAAGTTCCAGGCTGTTTTTCAACATTTAGCACTGTTGTTTCTATATAGTGTATTATCCAGCATTGAATATACTCTGTAATCATGTATTTTCCCTTGCTGTTTACACTGTTCTGGATAAGACATTTTTTTGCTATGACAATGCTCTGCACGTGCAGAACTGACTATTGTATATTGCGTTACCTTGCAATGTTTTTTGGGCTCAACATCCCCGCAGCCTGGTCCTTGACCAGGCCTCCTCGTTGCAGGACTGGTCAACCATGCTGTTGGATGCAGCTGCTCATAGCCTGATATATGAATCACAGCTTGGTTGATAAGGTATCCAACACTGGCGGGGATTCTGAATTCAGGTGTTAAACAAGAGTTCCAAACTGTATTTCATCATTTAAAATACAGTACTGGTATTTCTATGTGTTTTCAATCCCAATCTACATTCAAGAGTTTAAATTACTTAGTTAAACACTTCACAAGCGTCTCTCTCGTATAAGGCAGACTGTCAAACTACCATCTAGCCCAAGGTGGTGGGAGCTGAATTTTAAAGTTCAGCATTTATGGCTTCCATGGGTAGGAGTTATAAACCCATGCCTTCCATGGGCTTATAACTCTGTGGGTAAAAAAACCAGCGCTGAATGTAATGAAACACCATTTTCTGGCTAAGACCCGGAGGCTCCCCGTAGCTATACCAGGCTGATGTGTATATATATTAGACCGTGGCAACAGTCAATCGAAGGAGTTCTAGGCCTACCGGGGACCAGAGCCAGAACCTGGCCCCCCTCAAGAGAGGCACAAGGAGCAATGGCCTAAAGACACCCCCGTGTAATTGGAAGCAGTCTTTGTCTGCTACCTACCAGGTCAGGCACCGAGAAAGGTAGGAATTTCAAAACAAACTACTGCCGGCCAAAAAATTGCAAGCCAAAAGCTGAAAAAGCAAACAGAACTCCCCAATCAAAAGCCAGGAGCAAACATGACGTTACAACAACCGCTGCGCATCCGTCTGCGCAACCCCCCCCCCTCCCCGGGAGGGGAAGGGTGGGTCCCAAACCTCCACGCTGGCAACTCTCCCCAGTTCAAAGGCTGTTGTGATGGTGAACGGTCGATCGCTCTGGCTCCACTCTTTGCGCAATGCTGCAGTGCGGTGTTGTTGCTCTGTTTTGGTAGTGTGTGAGCCAGAAGTAACACAAGAGTACTGGGGCTACATGCATCTAGGGCTACCTTCCCTAGGTGCCCTGTAAGTACTGCCGATCGCACTGTGCTGACAGTGCCCAATACTGCCAATTGTCAGAGTGCGGTGGTGCTTTTTTTGCAGGCGGTTTCGTTTAGTTGATGGCCTTTATTGGACTTGTAGGTTCTCCGGGGGGCCTTGGAGGTCCTGCCTGGTCTCAGGGTTCCTTCGGTCGTCGTAAGTCAGTAGTGCCAGATTTGGGGCTGGCACCTCCTCTGGAGCCGTCGGCGTCTGGTCAGTGTAGTGATCGCTCTCAGCGTCAGTTGGGCTCTCGTAGGGGTCGTTGGCCCTTTCGCAGGTTGCCCCGTTGATGTGGCAATGGAGGGAGGCTCGCACTGTTTGTTCTCGCCTGGTCCCACTATTCGTGGGCATTTCAGGTCGTTTCCTCTGGCCTGCGGTGGCATTGGGTCGCTCATCTTCCTTCAGGGGGATCGGGGCTGGCAGGGTAGGCCACTTCTCCTGTGCTCTGTCAGGTCATCCAGGAGTGGGGTTCACTTGGGTGTGGTCAAAATGACAACGTCCCTCAGGTGGGTTTCCCACCTGTTTTCGGTTCCGAAATGGGACTGTGCGAATCTGCGATTCATACTGGACTTGTCTAGTCTGAATCACTGGGTCTTTTGCTCCTACTTTCGGATGACCACTCTGTCTCAAGTCTGGCTGCTTTTGGCGCCAGATGCCTGGATGGAGTTTCTGATCCTCTGGGATGCGTATTGGCATGTCTCAATTCATCCGGGGTTCAGGGACTGGCTCGGTTTTGTCATGGGGCAACAAGCTTACTGCTTTCGTTGCCTTCCTTTCGGCTTGAATCTGGCACCTCGAGTGTTCACACGCCTTACCCGGGTCGTGGTGACCTGTTAGGGGTTTGGGTTCTGGCTTACATCAATGACTAGCTGGTGTGGGCTCCCAGCTAGTCCGTGTTGTCTGCTCGCCAGGGATATGGTTCTTTCCCAGCTCGCTGGGTTCGGGTTTTTGGTGAACTGGAGGAAGTCCCATTTGGTTCCCTCTCAGGTTCGGACTTGGCTGGGTCTTGTGTGGGACTCTCGGACCGCTTCCTTGTCTCTCCCTTCTGCAACGCTGTTGCGGCTGCAATCCTGCTTCAGGCTGTTTTTGGAGAGCACCCGGGTCACACGTCGGTTGTTCGAGCGGCTGTGCGGAAGCCTGAACTTCACCAAGCTAGTTTACCCATCGGGTCGGATCTGGCTTTGGCGGATGTTCTGATTTCTTCGGGGTCGTCCCTTCCGCCGCTCTCACAATCTATGGGTTCGGATCCCGGGAGCCTTGCGTCGCCGGCTTCCTCTGCTGGTTTTTCGGGGTTCTGTGCCGTGGCGCCTCTCCGAGCCCTCGCTCGATGTGTTTGCGGATGCCTTGTCTCTCGGCTGGGGTTTTGTGACAAGTGCTCACCAGGCCAGCCAGGGTCGCTGGGGTCCGTCCTTCCGTCGAGCTCGCAGCATGGTGCGGGAGTTTGCAGCAGTGTGGCATTCGCTTCAGAGGATTCGGGTCTCTTGAGGAGCAACGATCCAGCTTCATTTGGACTGCTCCCTGGTGGTTCATTGCCTGAACCACGGAGGTTTCGATGTGGTCCTTGGTTCTTTGGGGCTGGTCGTTTTGGGTGACTCGTCTCCTGAGTTTTTGGGGTTTGACTCTCCGGGCGGTTCATGTTCAGGGGGTGTCAAACGTTCTGGTGGACGGCCTGTCTCGTTCATTCCCCTTTCCACGGAATGGGTGGTCGACGCCGACTCGTTCAGTTGGCTCTGCCGGACGTATGGGTGCCCAGGGGTAGACCTCTTTGCATCAGCGTGGTTGAGGTGTCTTTCAGTTTATGTGGCACCCTTCCCAGACTGCAAGGCCATCGGGGTCGATGCCTTTCGGCCAGACTGGCCGAGATGGAGTTACACTGTACCTCTTCCCTCTGGTCCGGTTGTTGCTCCAGATCCTGGCTCGGTTGGAGACTTACCAGGGGAGAGTAGTCCTGTTGGCTCCTTGGTGGCCGGGCCAGCCTTGGTTTCAGGCGCTTCTTGCTCGCTGTCCGAACCCGAGGGTCTTCCCGCGGCTCCGTCTCTTTCAGCAGATCAGTCCGGTCCTGTACGTGGCTGGTTCGATCTTCTCCACTCTTCGCGTCTGGTCTTCTTGGCGCGGGTGTATCTCCACTTGTTTGGTGATCAGGTGGCTTCATTGATGGTGTCCCACCTGCGTCTAAACAGCAGTATGAAATTCCTGGCGGTCTTTTCTGCATTTTTTGTCTCTTCATAGGTTGTCTGATCAGGTTGTTTTGTCTTTTCTCTCTTGGTTGTTTCAGGACCATCATCTTATGCCAATTACTGTCACCTTGTTTCATGTGGCGCTGGTGGAACCGCTGCAGCTTGCATTCGGGGTGGATGTCACTTCTGCTCTGTTCCGCAAGCTTTCTCGGGCGTTGTATCACCTCCGGCCTGCTCATGCGCCACCTGAGCCGTCCTGGTCGTTGGACCAGGTGCTCTCTCTTCTCCTTGGTTTGTGGTGGCCCTCTCGGTTCAGGACTGTTTTTCTAAGGCTCTTTTCTTGTTGGCATTGGCCTCTGGGGTTCGGGTCGGGAGCTTCATGCTCTCCCCTGGCGCAGGCGTTTCTGCTCTTTCGGTCCTGGTGGTAGTTTCGTTCATTTGCAGCCTTCTTCTTTTTTGGTGAAGAATGAGTCTGCTGCTTTCCAAAGGGGTCCTTGGGTTGTTGATGCGTGATTGGTTCAGCCAGGGGTGCATCATGTTTTATCTGTGGCTCTTCGCTGTTATTTGCGTGCTACATTCTCTGTGGCAGAGGACGCGCTGTGGGTTGACCCGGTTTCCCTTCTCCTAGGTTGTCTGCAGGATTTTCGGTCCTGCCAGCCTGCGGTCTATCCCCATGCCCACGCCTTTCGTAAGTTCAGCGTTCGGCTGCTGTTTTGGTAATGTGGCCTGGCCTATCTTCGGGCACAGGGCTTTTGGAGGTTGTTCAGGGTCCTGGCTGCACGTTCCTTCTTAATGTTCTTCTAGGGCGTGTATAGTCTTGGGTCGCAGGTTACGACCAGTTGTCTCGACCTTGAGTTGAGGAGCAAGTGATGACCGCCTCCCGGTTGAGTCCCTTTTTCCTTATCTTTGGTTAGGTAGCTCTGGGGAGCCAAAGGAGCTCTCCACAGAAAACCAGTGTTGAATGTAATGAAACGCCATTTTCTGGGTGAAACGCGGAGGTTCCCTGGTATCCCTCCCTCTCTCCGGTCGGCGGTTTTTCGCGTTTTTGATACTCGGCCTCTGAACTGGGAAGAGTTGCCGGTGTGGAGGTCTGGGATCCCCCTATCCCTCTTCCGGGGAGGGGGGGTTGCGCAGACGGATGCGCGGTGGTTGTGGTGACGTCATGTTTGTTCCCAGTTTTTGATTGGGAAGTTCTGTTTGCTTTTTCGGCTTTCGGTTTGCAATTTTTTGGCCAGCAGTAGTTTGTTTTGAAATTCCTACCTTTCTGGGTGCCAGACCTGGTAGATGGCAGACAAAGACTGCTTCCAATTACATGGGGGTGTCTTTAGGCCATTGCTCCTCGTGCCTCTCTTAAGGGGTCAGGTTCTGGCTCTGTTCCCCAGTAGACTTAGAACTCCTTCGATTGACTGTTGTCATCATCTAATATATATACATCAGCCTGGTATAGCTCCGGGGAGCCTCTGGGTCTCGCCCAGAAAATGTCGTTTCATTACATTCAACGCTGTTTTTTTTAAGGCTGCTCCCACCTGTTGTGCAACTTTCAGTGAATAATGGATTCTGTCTCCAAGGTTCTTTTCCTTCATCAATCGAGTGTAAGGTAATGTTGTTAATTTATCCTTATAATTTTGGTATACAAAATACTATTTACAAATTTATGTTCTACATGAGTACTGTACATACAAATAAATGTCAAGTTAGCTGTGACATTAAATGGCAGACAATCAGAAGCGTCAGAATACCCCAGTACCATTGACTCCGTTTAGTTGAGAATCCACTATACAGGTACTTGTAGGCCATGAGCCCTATGTAATTCCCCAAGTGTATTTATAGGATGAGAGCTACGCTCGTAGTGTCCCGTTGTCCCAGCACTCTTTGTTATATACGCTTTGAAAGTACTGACGATTTATTACCTCTTTGACAAGTTAAGACCTTCTCTCTTAACTTGTTCCAACCATGTAGAAGGGAGACATAATTCCTTTTCTTTTGAACAACTGCTTGGTTGAATGCCACAAATGCACTAGCATAGAAAGAAAATACAATACTAGGTAATCCTTCGTAGAAAAACATGAGAAAACACATTAAGTTCAAGAAATAGACGTTGAAAAAGTTGCATAGGTATTTTTAGCTTTTATTAATTAACTGTTCACCCATACTTTAACTCGTACGAAATCCTAATACTATAGCTCCTTTGTGCATAAAATGTTGAATGCCTTCATAGTTATATTCTTGACTCTGGCCTAAACACCATAACCAGCCAACCATTTCATCTCTTGTGTGCATCTATATTGGTAATACATTAAACATTTTGTGATGCATCTATGAAAATACATTTAGGAAAGGTTTGATTATGATAAGGGACATTGTAACACTTTCCAAGAGGCAATAGTTGCTTTTTAATATCTTGAAAAAAGGAAAAATGTGCCTGTGGATTACTTGGAGGAGTGTGGTGGTGTCGATTCTCCATGATGCTATTTACTGTAGAAGTTAAAGTGAGATGGATGGGTGTAATTGTGTATATCTTTAACATATTTCAGTAATGCTTTTATCTTCTCCAGGCTCTTGCCTTCTCCAGGCAGATTCCTCCTCATCTAGTGAATGTGAGAAATAGTATAATGGTAATTAATTTTTTCAGGTGGAACATTCACCCCAAGGTGACCAGCAGTACATTGTGACAAATGTTGACAACCTAGGGGAGGTTGAACGGTGGCGACCGTCCACAATGTCACTCTCGTTAAATCTCTCCTCTCTAACCTCCTCAACACTTTCTTCACTTTCCACTGGTCGTTCCCCATCTATAGCCTCAATCGAAACACCAGGATGTGATGAAGATACAGGTAAGCCTATAGTGATCATAAAGGTATAGATGTGGGAAGACGATGAGTCACATTTAGTCACATAACGTGGCTGAAGATATGAGGACCAAACCAAACACCAAAAGAAGAAGAAACGACGACATTTCGGTCCATCCTTGACCATTATCAGGTTATTTGATACGACATGATAATGGTCCAGGACGAACCGAAACCTTATTATTTCTTCTTCTTCTTCTTCTTGTGGTGTGTGGTTTGGTCATCATATATATTTAGTTTCCTATGAGGCTTTGTATACTTGTTTTATTCCATTTAATTAGGAATGATGTAAATTGGGAAATATATTCTTACGTTAGTGAAATAAATACTTTAATTAGATTATTACTAATTTTAAACATTAAACATTTTATTGATGTGTGTAAGAAAAGACTAAAAAGTGATTGAGATCAACTGTCAAGTTATGGTGGAGAGAGATACGGAAACTGAAATTTGTCACTGAAGAAGTACTAAGATGGGTCAATAAGTATTTATGTAAATGAAATTGAGTAAAGTGAGTCAGTAGTCACAACAATCACACAGCCCAGATTGGTCCGTCACTTCAAGAAAACTATCCAGTTTTCTCTTGAAAACATTCACTTTTGTTACAGCAATATTTCTTATACTTGCTGGGAGGATGTTGAACAATTGTGGACCTCTGATGTTCATATAGTGTTCTCTGATTGAGCCTATGGCACCTCTTTCTTCACTAGTTCTATTCTGTATTTCCTTCCATGTCGTTCACTCTAGTATGTTGTTATTTTATTGTGGAAATTTGGGACATCCCACCAAGCACACGGTAAAACTACGACATTACTACAACATTCAAGCAAGTCTTAACACCATTGTGCGCGGTACGCGCGCACTGCAGATTTTGACGTCATGCTCTGGCGGTGCGGGCGAGCGTGCAGTGACACAGAATGTGTATACTCCTTTCAGTTTTCTCACCTTAATTCTCGTGCTACATTGTTCATTTTGGTATCATTGTGTTTGCAATAGAATTCCCTACAGGAGTATATGCACATAAAGGTCAAAAGCCCGCTGTGACTCCCCACAGCAAAGCCTAAAGTCGGCAAAGTTACCCGTGTGTGCGCAAAATCAGTAAAATGTGTATACTCTTTTCAGTTTTCTCACCTTATTTCTCGTGCTACTTTGTTCGTTTTGGTATCATTGTGTTTGCAATAGAATTCTCTACAGGGGTAAATGCAAATAAGTCTAAAAGCACGGCGTGACTCCCTCACAAAGCCTAAAATCGGCTAAGTTACCCATGAACGAGCACCAATTGGCACACCTGCAGCCGAATGTATATACTCGTTCAGTTTGATAACACAAGTTTTCGTGTTACGTGTTTCATTTTGGTATCAAATTGTTTGCAAAATAAAGGCGCATATTTTAACAGTACGATGCCGCCGATGATGCTCACACCACTTTTTTTCTCTCAAGTCCTAGCCGTGGACAGTGCTCGCGTCCAATACAAAAATATTTGTATAAAATTCATTTTTTATCTGATCGACTTCGGGATAGTTTCAAATAAGCACCCTTAGATGCACACAATTTGATACCAAAATGAAAGATGTAACACGAAACTTGATGTCAGAATACTTAAAGATTATAAATTTGTTAAAATTATATTTATTGTGCTATTGTTTTGGGACTAGTTTTAAAATGTGTGCCTTACATTGTGAATAATTTGATACCAAAATGAAAGATGTAACCAAACATTTATGTCAGAACACTGGAATATATATAATTTTGTGATGAAGAGCATACAAAATTAAAATATTTGTTAAAATTCAGTTATTGCTCTATTATTATGGGGCTAGTTTTAAAATACGTGCATTTATATTGCGAACAATTTGATACCAAAATGAAAGACGTAATACAAAAATTTTATGTTATCAAACTGAATTAGTATACACATTATATTATATACATTATATGACAAAGAGTGCTGGGAGACGGGACACCACGAGCGTAGCTCTCATCCTGTAACTACACTTAGGTAATTACATTAGGTTGCGGGGTGCCCATTGGTGCTCGTTTATGGGTACTTTAGGCTTCCTGCGGGAATCACGCCGGGCTTTTGTATATTATATGCATATACACCTGCAGGGATTTATTGCGAACACAATGATACCAAAACGAACGACGTAGCACGAAATTAAGTTGAGAAAACTGAAAGTAGTAAACACATTTTACTGATTTTGTGCACTCACGGTAACTTTTACCGACTTTAGGCTTTGCTGGTGGGAGTCACTCCAGGCTTTTGGGCATTATATGTATATACCCTGTAGGAAATTCTATTACAAACACAATGATACCAAAACAACGACGTAGCACGAGAATTAAGGTGAGAAAACTGAAACGAGTACTGTATTCACATTTCAGTGTCGCCGCGCGCTTGCTCGCATGCTTGCCCGCACGCCGGGGGCGTGACCTCTACGTTGGC
>WNGS01004511.1:8106110-8126001 GCA_020271785.1 Procambarus virginalis
GAAGCGTACTGGGTCACCACTCAACCAGTCAGCTGAAAGGTGTTCCACCGCGAGGGTCTTGCGGGTTAGGATGAACGTGAAGAGGGAGCGATGCCAAGTTCCATATTAATGTGAAGAGGTTACATACTGGACACCTATACGTGGGCAAAGCCAGAGGAAGGAATTGCTTCGACAGTCCATTCCAGTGGAAAGGAGAAGGAATTGGGACAGACCATCGGCCAGGATGTTGTACACTCCATGGATGTGAATGGCACATAGATGCAAACCCTGGGAACTTGGCAGATGAGCTATCTGAAGCGACCAGACCCTAAAGAACCAAGGACTGAAAAGGACAACCCTCAGGTTGAGACAATGAACTACGAGGGATCAGTCAGAATGAAGTCACTGAGCCCGGAGGAATCTGAACTCTCTGAAGCACCTGCCACACCGCCACCTAACTCCCACACAGTATTGTGTGCCCTACAAAGGAGAGGGTATCAACGACCCTGGCTGGACTAGTGGGTGCTGGTTGCAAAACCTCAACCAATCGCTGAAGCATCTTTGAACACATTGAGGGAAGGTGGAGGATGACACCAGGAATCTAACCCAAAAAAACCAAAGAGGAAGCTGGGTGATACAACAACCAGCATAGAGCTCCCGGAATCCACACCCAGCAGCGGATAGAAGCAAAAGGGGCTGCCCCAAACAAACTAGAACAGCCTCCAGAGCCAAATCCTGCTAACAGGTAAACCAGAAACGCCGACTGAGAATCCCAAGCAAGACCCAGCCAGGTTCGAACCTGGTTTGGAACCAACTGGGACTTTCACCAGTTCACCAGGAACCCAAACCCAGTGAGCTGAGTAAGAACCAGATCACTGGCTAGCAGACAAGCGAACGGGCTGGGTGCCCACACCAGCCAGTTGTCGAGGTAGGCCAACATCTGAATACCTAACAATGACAGGACATCACAACTCGAGTCAACCGCATAAAAATACGAAATGCCAGATTCAGTTACAACCCGAAAGTAGAAAGCCTGTTGCTCCATCATGAAATCTTGCCACTTCCTGAACCTCGGATAGATAGGGACATGCCAATATGCATACTGGAGGGCCAGAGAAATCATCCAAGAATCTGACTCGAGAGCGAGATGGACCTGGGACAATGTAGTAATCTGAAAGGAGGGGCACGGTGTATTCCAGTTCAATCGGGATAGATTGAGTATGAACCAGAGATCCAAACAATCCCGTTTCGGGACCGGAATCATGCAGGAAATCCACTAATGGAACTTGATCATTTCGACCACCCCGAATGCACGGAAGATGATTCAACAGAGGTAAGGAGAGGAGGCCCAAACTCCCGAGAGGAGATAGGACTGACTAACTCCACTGTAGAGGTTGGTTGGCCACAAAACATAACCTGAAATGCCCACATATTGCGGGACTAAAGCTGGCAAACCGAGCTAGCCTCTTCATACAACCCTGTCAATGGGGTGACCCGAGAAGGGGCCGAGGCGAACCACAAGTGAAGCAAACATGGAACTCTTCCGTGTTTGCTCCTCTGAGCAGAGCAAACAAGTTGCTGACAAGATGAAGAGGCTGAGGCTGAAGGAACGCAAGTACGACCCAGCTGCTGGCACCACAAAGACTCCACCTTGACCAACAGCAGGCTCTACCAAACTGCCAGGAAAGTCCAGACCGACAACTCCTCCCCCCCCCCCCAAGACACGCAACAAATCTGAAACAGGACAGCAACCAGCTACAGCCGCAGGCAAAAGCAGGGACACCGTGTCCTCGGGGAAAGAGTAAGGAACTAAATTGCATAGCCGAAATAAGAGGCAGGGCCCACATCGAGTCTGGAGACCGGGCCAGCACAATTTGCCGACACAAGAGACGAGAGGCGAAAATATGGAGACTACTTCCCAGAGGATCAAAGTATACAGCTTCACGATGGCAGTCAAAGCCAAAGCCACAGAGACCAAAACCCCTTCAAGAGGAAACTCACTGAGGGCTTCCACATCCTCCATGAGCTTATTGCAGTGAAGCTCCAGGAGGCTTACAAATGCACAACAGGCACCAAGTGCGAACAAGAACCCAAGTCATCAGCAACCAAAGTAGCCGACAGAATGTAAACCTGAGCATACAGGTGCACAAGACCCACATAATGGGGAAGGGCAGGAGCAAAGAGGCATGCATTGAGAGGCTAAAAAAGAACCCCCAAGAAACATCTGCAACACAGTTGACACCCCTTGCCAATCAAGCATGTGGGAATGGCAAACCTGCACCAAGCCTAAAGGAAAAAACAAAGGACAGAGTGCCAGCCAGGATGACTCTGCAACCTCCTAACACACCTAATGTGGAAAGGAAGACCCAGAACTCAAAAGAGGTCGATCCATGACAGAGGCATAAACTGGAACATGCTGGAGGTAAGAAACAATGGCCTCTCAAGCCTCCGCCAAAGGGAACACGGGAGGAAGAAAACCTCCTGAAAGACAAATCTGAGGAACCCAAAGGAAAATGGAAACGAACCCTGAGCACAGCCGCACCCAAATCAAACTCATACATGCCCATCCCCGGATCTGCCCATGCCACATCCATAGCTAAACAATGCCTTGAAACTGAAGCCTTAGATGCATTGGAGTCGAAAATAGAGGAAGAGAAGAAAGGCGAAGCTGGCCCACTGGGGAAGAAAGAGGTGGTGCAGACAGAACCACGGTTGAGTTGACCAACACCCCCAAATCCGAGTCCCTAAACACTTAGTGGGGCAGATCAAAGGCATCCAACCAGGCACAAATCTAGACTGCTGCAAAATTGAAAATTTAGAATACAAAGTGGTCACTGGCTGAAACTTTTGAACTTCAACAGAGGAGCAGGTAAGCTAGAGCACATGGGGAGAACAAATTCCACATGACTCTGGGTCATAGCTGTCACCGACCCAACAGGCAGCATACCAAGGCACAAAGAATGAATGTCACCAAGTGGCACAGGTGACAAACAACCCTCAAATTCACACAAGGCGAGAGTTGGCTCGAAACAACCAAGCTCGTTGGGGATTTCCAGGGCCTGCAGGGGCAGATAACAGACAGCCCTAGCCACCCAAAGCCAATAGAAAGGTCAAAGGGGTCAACAAGGGAGTTCAGCTAAACACACCCTAGGCAAGCCTAATAAGGCAAAAATCAGAAACCTAAGCAGAAAAAGGGATAAAGTGGAAATAACAAAAATAAAAAAGCCCCCGAGACCAAATTGTGGAGAACGGGCAACTAAGCTCACTTGTGTGCTAATAGAATAGCTGATCGTGCAACTCCTGGTGCACGCCACCAGCCAAAATACTCCCAACCCCAGGGAAGACAGACAGCTACAGACCACCGGCTTAACTTGAGGGTGAGCACCCCCCCCCCAGCAAGGAGGCCTCCAAATGAAGCATATCCCGAATGCCCCAGGGAAGGAAACCCTGGCACCCAAGGGCTGTACAATAGAGCGCACAGGGAAGGAAACCGTGAGCACCTGCAGTTCTTAAGTACAGTACTCTAAACTCCTGGGTCATGCACAACACCATGTAAAAATTAGCCTCAAAGTCAAAACACCACTCCAAAATGGAAGACCGGAACCAGAACAACATAGTGACCAGGGCACACATCAGCTAGAACTGAGGATGGGGTGAGCCAGTTGACCCAGTATCCGCTCCCTCTTCCCAAATAAGGGGCACGGTGGGCCAAACTAGCAAAAAATTTTGTTGGTTTGTATTAATTGTTGGGGGAGTTCTTTTGGTAATGTTGAGGCTGCAGTCCCTTTTTTAAACCATGCCATAGCTTGCTTTGGTTCACCTTCCTTTCTAGGTGCTTTCCTGGTGGTAGCAAGTATAATTAACCTTTACATTTAAAGTTTTCATAGGCCATCACTCCCTGTGCCTCTCTGAATGAACTAGGCTCTAGCCCGTGGTTCCCGGTAGGCTAATAGAACTCCGCAACTGATGGTACCTAATACTATGGCACCGATCAGTGGAGCTTCATGGAGCTGACGGGGCTCCCCCAAGAAAAGATGTTTTGTCAAGTAAACAGTGGAAACAATTAACTTTTTAATTCTGTGTCCTAACCAAATTCATGCTATATAGCTGTTAAGGTTAATTTGCATGACTTTTGCAGAAACTTGAACCCCCCCCCCTCCCTGCACAAATTGAGGGCCACCTGTACAGTATTTTAACATGGACATATTTTGATATATTCAAACAGCTTTGATTCATATGTTCCTTAGGACTGTGCCAGTGAACAGGTGATTCTCCGAGACATCAATCGCACATTCCCTGCTCATGACTACTTCAAGGAAGCTGGGGGTGTGGGACAAGATGCACTCTATAAGATCAGCAAGGCATATGCTGTCTATGATGAAGAAGTGGGCTACTGCCAGGGCTTATCTTTCTTGGCTGCTGCATTGCTACTGCATGTGAGTCTTAGAATACTGTATACATTGGTAAATTATTTGCAAAACTAACAAATGTACTAATGAAAGAAGTTTCATAATTAACCCCACCAACCATCACCTATCATTCACTAATATGGCATAATTATTTTTTTTGTAAGTTGCAACAAATACATAAAATACTATTGCTGATTATGTTTATTGGTAGTATTATTGATATTTTATATATTGGGAAAATTGTAGGCCAGTTATTGAGTTTGTTTATCCATATTTTACAAGTGTGTGTTTAACCGTATTTAACTCTACGTGGGAGGTACACATGTGTCTGCGCTCCTCGAAACAAAATTCGTATCTCGTGACAGTACAGTACTAGAGAGACAAAACTTTGACTAGTGATAATATGAAGTGTGATATTGTGATATTATGATACAGTAGTGATATTATGACTAGTGATATTAGGAAGAATCTCTGATTAGAACATTGTGTTAAATAACCAATAACCTACCACATGTGGCACTGTTGTCGTACATAAGGTTGCCATAAACATGTACAGTACTGTAATATTGTTATAGAGATACGATAGTGAAGTGTAGAGCAGCCAGTGTAGTCACAACATGTAACCTTAAGATAACAATCATCTTAACCCTTTTTAAACTGCGCATGGCGTATATATACGACAGGACCCGATGGCACCATAAGTTTAATTTTTCAAACTTGTTCTAATGCTTTCCAATTTTTTGTGCATAATCTACTAGGCAAACATTCCAACTTTGTCTAAATGATTATCAACATAACTTGAATAACAAGAAAATTAAAAATAATTATAAATTTATTATTGAAAATTTCAGATATTCAGATCAGCTGCAAAAATACTAAATATCGCCAATTGTTCATTAAGTGTTGTTATGCTCTCAGAATAGTTTATGATCTTCATTTTAATAGATTTAGAATATAGATTTTCAGTTTAGTTTACTGTAAAAAAATTGTCAATATGTCATTTGGAATACGCACCAAATTCAGACAACAAAATTTATAACTCAAAACATTTAGAGTTTATGAAAAATCCATTCTAATAGGATTGTAGAACAGACAGTGGCGCATACTGTGTGTAAAAATGGTGAGAATCGGTCAGAAACTGGATTTTTTGAAGCCGACTCAATGTTGAAACTCTAGTTTTAGAGATAATTGAAGTTGAAGTTATCGACAATGTATAAGGAAGTTCTAATTCATTAATTTACTTGTATGTTTTAATAAACATTGTTTGGCATTTGTACTCAAATATGTGAAAGTTGTAGGTCAATATTTGTTGAAATAAAGTCAAGAAAAATAACCCACCAAAAAACAAAATATAGGGATAATTATGATAATTATAATGATTTAGGGGATATATTTAGGGTATACTTTTTATAAGTCAAAAAGCCCTAATCTGGTCCCTAGTCATCAAAACAATCTAAAGAAACAAAGAAAATTGAGTTTGAAATCAGTGAAAAATCAGCCAAAAAAAATTCAAGTTCCCAAGTTTGGCGAGTTATGACTGATTTATTTGTTAACCAATTTAATTCTATCTTAACATAGTTAGGGATGAGTGTGCATTCTCCAGGATTTAGAAGTTACAACAAAATCAGAAAATAAACAAAGAAGAAAAAAATAAAAAAAAAACAAAAAATCTCTCCGAGATTTTTGGTACAGGTCCAATTTTGGTACAGTTTTGGATCAGGTACAACCAGCTTGGTTGTACCTGATCAACCAGGCTGTGACTCATACGTCAGGCTGCGAGCAGCCGCGTCCAACAGCGTGGTTGATCAGTCCAGCAACCAGGAGGCCTGGTCGATGACCGGGCCGTGGGGACGCTAAGCCCCGGAAGCACCTCAAGGTAACCTCAAGGTAACCTCCCCTAAAAAAAAATTTGGACATTGGTGAAAGTCACAGGTATTACCATTGGATAATGTATTTGTATGATATATAACAAAATAGAGCATAATAACATACTACTCATTATTATTTGTGTTAAGTATTACTCAGCAATGCTATAAAGGCACTAGGTGCATATCCACTTTGTGGGCACTTCTAACTACTATTCTTTTTGTGCATTGGACAGGTGCTTGCATCTCTTTATTACTGCATTATACCTCAGTTCCTATTAATAGGAGTTGTTCTCTTTATCAACAAAACGTTCTTCTTTTTAAACAAATTTGTCTAAAATCCATTTCTGAAAATATTGGGATGAAACTTCATGACGCTGAAGCCAATAAGTTGGAGATTTGTTTAACATTTAATATTAATTTTCACATAATTCAAATATATTTTTGGGGAAGCCCCCTTCAGCTCCCCGGAGCTTATCCAGGTTGATATGCCAATGTCAGACTTTGGCATCAGTCATGTGTATGGAGTTCTGTGGGCTTACCAGGGACCACAAGGCAGAACCTGGCTGCCTCAGAGAGGCATGGGGAGCAATGGCCTATAGAAACCCCTGTGTGGTTGAAAGCATTCTATGTCTGCCATCGACCGGGGTCAGGCACCCAGAAAAGGTAAGCATCCCAAACAAACCCCTGTTCTGGTGAAAATTGCTACCAAAAGCCGAACAAGTGGATAGAACTCCGCAAAAAGATATGACCAAACGAGCATGACGTTACACGTCACTCGTTGGACCCTGTTTGACTGCCAAAATCCCCACGCTCGAATGTCCGCCCAAGACACAGTCCCAAGGAACGGCAGTAAGAGCCGTGAACGTCACGGGCACGGGGAGAGACCGCAGGCTGGCCAGCCTTAATAACTCTGCAAACGACCTCGGAGACCTACACCTGCGAACAAGGAAGAAGGGAAACTGGACCAACTCTAAGCACATCCACGGACACAGAAGCCGTGGCACACCAATAACGGTGGAGAGCCGCAACCGGCCACAAAANAGATCAACACCCACTGTGAGACGTTGACATGTCAGTCAGTCCGACCGGCGCAGGTCACAGTCCTAGCACCGTATACTGCATTAGCCATCTGTGGGGCTCGTGACACCCGTCACCGTCATCTTTCTTCCTTGTCCTCGGTTGCTCTGTGGCCTCCGGCACCCACACCATAGAGAGAAAGCAGCAGGCGATGACACTGCTGCTCCTCTCCTTGACAGGGCCGGCGCCTACTCCTCGGGCAGCGTCTTGTGCTGGGTTTTCCTTGACACACTTCCCAGTGGGCCCCTCCTCCTTCCTCTACTGTAAACGTAATTGTACGTGTGCGGCGGAGAATGAAGGGGCAGGAATAATGAGAGAGAGAGAGTGGGAAAAAGCACTTGTGTCTTCTAACCCAAGTCAGCTCCTTCCTGTTTTCTGGTACGTCTGTCGTCATTCGGTTGAGCTTCCCTCCGGTCCTTTCTAGGGCTTGTGGGTCCTCTTCCCGCCGTTTCTGGATGTTTGGCCTTCTTGTTCTTTTGTGCATATCTCTCCTCTTCGCGCTGTCTCGGCGCTACTCTTTTTTCCTGGGGGCGATTTTGCTCCTTTTAATGACTCTTCGCTCCTGCTCTTCTGCGGGTGTTGGTGCGGGGCGGCTCCTTATGCAGGTTCCTTCCCTGTCGGCTGCACTTGTGGTGGTGGACTTACACGCTTGTGGCATTGGCCTCTGGGGGTCGTGTGGCAGAGCTTCATGCTCTTCTCAGGCGCAGTGGTTTCTTGACTCCTATGATCTTGGTCATAGGTTTCTTCGTCTGCGGCCGTTCTCCCTTTTTCGGGCGAACGTAGTGCCTGCTTCTTTCCGGAGGGGTTCTTTGGTTGTTGTCTTGACTTCGTGTTGAGGAGTGGTTCACCGACCGCCTCCCGGGTATGTCCCCTTGTTTTCCTAGGTAGTCTTTGGTGAGGTAGCTCCTGGGAGCCATAGGGGCTCCCCCCAGAAAACCAGCGTTGAATGTAATGAAATGCCATTTTCTGGGTGAGTCCCGGAGGCTCCCCGGCACCCTCCCACCCTCCGGTCGGCGGGTTTTTCGCGGTTTTGATATCCAGCCTCAGAACTGGGGTGGGGATAGCCGCGCGGGGTCTGGGGCTCCCCTTCCCCTTCCCGGGAGGGGGAGCTACGCAGACATGCGGCGCGGCTCGTGTGACGTCATGCTTGTTAGTTCGTTTTTTCTGGGGGAGTTATGTCCACTCTTTTGTCAATTTTTGTTGTTAACCAGAATAGGGGTTTGTTTTGTGGCGCTTACCTTTCTGGTTGCCTGTCCCGGTCGATGGCAGATATAGAATGCTCCAAATCACATGTGCATTTCTATGGGCCATTGCTCCCCATGCCTCTCTGAGGGGGCCAGGTTCTGGCTCGTGGTCCCCGGTAGGCCTAGAACTCACCCACATCGACTGATGCAAAATAGTTAGGGTATCCATATCAGCCATGGATAGCTCCGGGGAGCCTCCGGGACTCACCCAGAAAATGGCGTTTCATTACATTCAACGCTGGTTTTTTGCCAGGTGTTCTACCCATTTAGTTTTACTTATTTTTTCCAATATTTTGACTATTACACTTGTCAATGTTACAGGCCTATAATTTAGGGGTCTTCTCTGCTGCCACTTTTGTAGATTGGAACTATGTTAACCTTTTTCCACACATCTGCTATGACTCCTGTACACAGGGATGCCTGAAAAATCAGTTGAAATGGAATGCTGAGCTCAGGTGCACATTCTCTCAGAACCCATGGTGAAACTCCATCTATATTTATATAGATTTATTTTGTCATTTAAAGAATTGCATTCACTCATTCACATGTTATTGTATCAAGCTGGGGTTGTGTTTGAAATAGAAGAAAGTCTTCTTGTGTGTGTCTTGTCCTCTTGTGTTGAGTAACACAATGAATAGCCTAGCACAAGGGGTAAGTGGGTTATTGATCTACCATAGATGGACTGTAGACTTGATGCTCCCATCTCAGTTGACTTGTGGTTGGCAGAATTGTCACCGGGGCATCCTCTTAATCCTGGATGATCATCTCCAATCGTCCTCGTTGAATCACAGTAGTAAGGTTGACAGAGGGTCCCTAAAGCTCTTCTCTCCCAATGCAATGGTTAACTGGTTTACCGATGGCTCCCACATTACAGGGCTCATTTCCTGGAGACTACTTTGGACCAGGTTCCCTCGCAACTGGCACGGAACCTGCCGGTTGCGAGGGATATTACATGTTCTTACCTGGTCGACATACAGTCGACCAGGACTACCTCTGCTTGCCTCAGGTTTCTTTATACCTGGGGAGCAACTCAAAGGTCATTCAGTTGGCCTTTCCAGTCTGCCCTCCTGGTCGACAGGCAGACTAATGCACCTTGAGGTCCCACTTCTCGTAGTCTGGGCACTCCCGAATTCTTCTCAGGCAGTTGCTCAGCGTCTCCACTGCCTTTGAATTTGATTTCTACCACCATTGACGTTCACCGTCACAGGCCAGACTACTTCTTGCTGGAGAGACAAAAGGTGTGTTTGTCCCTGATGAGCACCCGGAGTAAAGTGATGCTGCCTTGGCTCTCCCGTCCACGACTCCGGTGGTGATGTCATGTCACATGACAGCGTGTTCTCATTGGCCGCATCCCCAGCAGCCAGCCAATCACAATTCCAACTTCCCTGGAGACCTAGTGTCCTCTTTTCCAGTTTGCTTTCGATGGGAAATGCTTCCTGAGCCTGGGTGTGTCAGTCATCTTGCCTTTCAGATTAGGCTTCTTACCTGCCTTCACCCAACTTGCAACATAACATAAAATTCTGGTTCATTATTTTCCTTAAATGTAACCAAATACTGTCTCCACTCGATCATCCGGACTATATGGGAAGGACCCTCAGCCGGATTATCACGTTTTTCGGATAATGGTACTTTTTCACCTACGAGTCCAAAACTAACCATTTCCAACTATTTTTATACTGCAAACAACATAATTTGAATTCCCATTCCACATATAATTATTAAATATTCAACTAGAAACCTCAACTTACCTTGTTGTTGTTCGTCTTCTTGATTGATGACACACATCTTGAAGTTAAAAATTCTTGACAATTTACGTAACTTATAGTAACACAACACTAAAATTAACACTTAAAATTACTGTACAGTTCATTAGGCAAGTTAGTTTTCACTGTCAGCTGAGGAAGCCTCACTAGTTGAAGGCACTTGGGTTGCGTGTGCCGCCTCACTTGTTGAAGGTGCTTGGGTTGCGTGAGCCGCCTCACTTGTTGAAGGCGCTTGGGTTGCGTGAGCCGCCTCACTTGTTGAAGGCGCTTGGGTTGCGTGTGCCGCCTCACTTGTTGAAGGCGCTTGGGTTGCGTGTGCCGCCTCACTTGTTGAAGGCACTTGGTTTGATTTTTTTCGTACCATATAAGAATCGAGTGTTGCTTGCCTTCTGTGTTCACTGGCCAGTTGTATGATCAGCTCTTTTGTTTGCCTCAGGTACTGATACATGTTTCCAACTTCTGGATGAGCACAATTTGATGAAAAATTAATTAACAAGTCAACAGAAGACATGAGTTCACTGTATTTCGTGGTCATTGGTGTTGGTTCTTCACTGTCTTCTTCATCCTCTTCGTCGGCCTCACCAGTAACAGATTGGAGAATCTCGTCTTCACTCATCACACCATATCCTGGGTCATTGGCATCTTGTTCAAGCCAATCAACCACATCCTGTCTTTCTAAGTTTTCACCGGCATTTCTAAACATTCCATGGATTTCATCTGTAAATCCTTCAAAATCCATTTCTGCATCCTCCTCATTTCTAATCGTAGACGTGAGGAGTTTTTCCAGGAATTTTTCAAAGTCGATTCCTTTAATTCACTCCACACCTTGGCGCAGTTATAGATGGCTTCCTTGATTGTATAGTTCTTCAAATTCTGAAGGTTTTTTTAGCCCTGTTATCCACACCGAGTTCAATATCTTCTGGAAGAGGCAAAACCACCAAAACTTCGTTTAGCATCTTTTTTGTGTACAACCTCTTTGTGGCACAGATAACTCCCTGATCCATAGGCTGAATGAGAGAGGTTGTGTTAGGAGGTAGTGCCATACNGTTCATCAAATTTTGATCAAGTAGTCACCATCGGCAAAGTCAAACAATAACGATTGATAAAAGAAATGGTAGAGACAAACTTTAGTTATGTGAGGATATTTGAGTTTCACTGGAAGCATCATATATATTAGACCAATAGATGAATATGTACAAATTTTTTATACTTACTGTGTCTACTACACCATTGCACTTCAGTGCTGAAATACAGATGTGAAGTCTTCTGAGGTATCTGAGGCCTGTATTATGCTTTTTTTTTAATTAATTTTTTGTCAACATTTTTTTTTGTGAATCCCCTCTGCACCCAACAAGAAAATGGGCCGGAATGAAAAATCACTCGAAGAGAGTGTGAAATCAGAGAATGGATGTGAACATGGATTTTCTAACTCATCCCATGTTTTTGGGGTAAATGAGGTGCAGGTATGTCTTGTAAATTTAGAATTTCTTAGTTGCTCTGTTTTGAGAGCATGCCTTGTTGCTTTGTGATCAGTAGCCATATATATATATAACATTATTGGCTATTATTTTTCTGTACTATGGCAAAAACTTTCCTGTGCAGTGATTTATTCAGAATGTGGTATCTTCAGTTTTGGTATGCAGCTTTACTTATTCAAAGCACACTGTAATTGTCATTGAATATATTTGCTTTGTGGCAATTGGCATGTGTGCAATACTGGAAAATGATGTGCTAGTTGGGTTATTAGTAGACTGTGAACATTTAACAGTGTAGTTTATATTCACTCATTCATTAAAGAATTGCCACAAGATTGGTATGTTCAGTGACAAACATAACAAATAAGGAGTAGTTGGTTCTTTTCAGATGGAAAAACTCAACAGGACTAAATCATTCATCATATAATTGTGTACATGAAGTTGGGAATATCAATATAGCCAATGTTTCCACTTGGTTAAAGAAAAGAACTTTTAACTCTTAGAAGTCTTTGGACCCTATAACGTTGCATATGGTAGCAGAACTATCCTAGCTGTAATTCACTATATTTTGGAAATGTTGTTTAAGCTTTTTTCTTACTTTAGCATACTGTTCCTTAATTGAGTTTAAGGGTATCTTATGGGGAATAATATGGTATTTCGGGTTTAGAAATAATATATTCTTGATAAGCTTAGTTTGCATCATAATAATAAAAAAAATGCTATTGGGATACAACCCTTCTGCAATATATAATTTGTGTTTAAAGTTGCACCAGGTGTGGCTGCATCTCTGATGAATGAACTTTCACCCTATTTAATTTCTTCACATTTCAAAATGGGCAACATTATCAGAATCACTCTCAAACACTGCAGCTGCTTATCATTTTATATCCATATGTCTGGATCCCAAATGTAGTGCTCTGAATGTTTCTGGAAAATTTGTATTTGCTCATTTGGCTCAGGGAAAGGCAATATAGCAATTTGTTACCATGAATACTTCATAGGGTATTGAGCTAGTATACTTCAGTGTGAGCTAGTACTTACAACTCAAGTTAATATTTTTCTTACTATTAAAATTCCTATGGTTAAGGATAATTTATTGGGTGACCATTTACATGTTATTAGGAGTTTAGCTTGAAGAATCCTGGTGTGTGTGTACAATTCAACCTTGAAAATCCGGCTCATGTCATTTGGAATCTTCTGGACTTTAAAATACTCATCTCTCTTCCATACTTTGGAGTAATATTATTTGTCATCAATTGTTTTGCATGTATTTTTCTTTATTATTTAATAGATACATATTTGTGCATGTTTACATGTACAGTAATTAGTATATATGGTAAACAAGGATTCTTCTAATGTAAAATAACAAATATGATCAAAACTTAATTTTGTAGGTACCTTTCTGTGGACCAAATTTATCCATGTAAACTGCCAGATCCAGGTCATTGAAATTTGAGTCACAACATTTTTCTCTCATATTGTTTGTCACCAAAACTCTCACTCATGACATTGAACTCTGAAATCAGTACATTGTGTTTATGTTTTGGAAATAATGATAATGCCAACACCACACTCTTCTGCCAATCTCCTCACTCCCCACACCAGTTTATACCTTTTGTTCATGTTAATTAACACTTAGCCATTCCAATGACATTAAAATGTGTGTATATAATTATTTTAGGCATTGCTGAGTGGGACTTAGGAATTTCCAGATTGTTTACAGTTCCGTACATTCTGACAGTTCGGAACATTGAAGTGTTAAGGTACTTCTTCTTAATCCTACCTGGTCTTCATGTACTACTCTTGCTAGCAGACATTTTTTCTATTCACAGATAATTAAGTAATTATACAGGGTACATAAAAATGTATGAATATTCTTGAGTAATAATTAGAAGTAATACTGCCTTAGGTGAAATTATCACATCATTTGGATGCATCCATCACCGAACTCCTTTACAAACATTTTCACTCCCCTACCTTGTTCATATTTCTACATCTCTCTAGTCTTTTCATCCATAGTGTGGGTGTGTGTTTTTATGTATGCGGGTGTGTGTTTTTATGTATGCGGGTGTGTGTGTTGTGTGGGTGAGTGTTTTTGTGTAAGTGGGTGTGTGTGTGTGTTGTCTGTGTAATTACCTAAGTGTAGTTACAGGATGAGAGCTGCGCTCGAGGTGTCCCGTCTACCCAGCACTCTTTGTCATATAACGCTTTGAAACTACTGACGGTTTTGGCCTCCACCACCTTCTCACCTAACTTGTTCCAACCGTCTACCACTCTGTTTGCGAAAGTGAATTTTCTTATATTTCTTCGGCATCTTTGTTTAGTTGGTTTAAATCTATGACCTCTTGTTCTTGAAGTTCCAGGTCTCAGGAAATCTTCCTTATTAATTTTATCAATTCCTGTTACTATTTTGTACATAGAGATCATATCTCCTCTTTTTTTTGTGTCTTCTAGTTTTGGCATATTTAATGCCTCTAACCTCTCCTCGTAGCTCTTGCCCTTCAGTTCTGGGAGCCACTTAGTAGCATGTCTTTGCACCTTTTCCAGTTAGTTGATGTGCTTCTTAAGATATGAGCACCACACAACAGCTGCATATTCTAGCTTTGGCCTAACAAAAGTCGTGAACAATTTCTTTAGTATTTCGCCATCCATGTATTGAAAAGCAATTCTGAAGTTAAAAAGCGTAGCATAAGCTCTTCACACAATGTTTTTACTGTGGTCCTCAGGTGACAGTTTTCTATCTAGAACCAACCCTTGATCCCTTTCTTTATCAGAATTCTTTAAAGATTTCTCACATAATTTATAGGTTGTGTGGTGGGTCTGTGTTCTCCAATTCCACATTCCATAACATGGTATTTATTCACATTAAATTCCATTTGCCAAGTGGTGCTCCATATACTTATTTTGTCCAGGTCTTCTTGAAGTGTGTGTGTGTAATTACCTAAGTGTAGTTACAGGATGAGAGCTGCGCTCGAGGTGTCCCGTCTACCCAGCACTCTTTGTCATATAACGCTTTGAAACTACTGACGGTCTTGGCCTCCACCACCTTCTCACCTAACTTGTTCCAACCGTCTACCACTCTGTTTGCGAAAGTGAATTTTCTTATATTTCTTCGGCATCTGTGTTTAGCTAATTTAAATTTATGACTTCTTGTTCTTGAAGTTCCAGGTCTCAGGAAATCTTCCCTATTGATTTTATCAATTCCTGTTACTATTTTGTACGTAGTGATCATATCACCTCTTTTTCTTCTGTCTTCTAGTTTTGGCATATTTAATGCCTCTAACCTCTCCTCATAGCTCTTGCCCTTCAGTTCTGGGAGCCTCTTAGTAGCATGTCTTTGTACCTTTTCCAGTTTGTTGATGTGCTTCTTAAGATATGGGCACCACACAACCTCCACAATATGGAGTGGGGGTTTTGACGATCAAACAGGGTCCTGGCAGGCAGGTATCTTGTCAATGGTCCTCCTAATCATCAGCCTTTTGTGGTCTTGGGTTGTGTGTTGTGGCCCATGGTTTTTTCTTTGTTGTGATAAAGGTAGTTCTCTCTCCTCCCTGGTAAGTCCCCATGTTTTCAGTTTCCATGGGTGGGTAGCATTAGGGAGCCACAAGGGGCTTTTCCCAGAAAACCAGCATTGAATGTAATGAAACGTCAAATGTCTGGGTGAGCCCCGGTGGCTCCCTAACACCCTCCTTTTCCCAGGAAGTCGGGGGTGGTTTTTACCATCACAGAACTAAGGGCTTGGCAAGAAAATTCAACAGGGAAAAGAGCTTTCGTCAGAAAAGATGGAGGTGGTTACACAGGATATAGGAAAGTGCAGGAAGGAAGCTAACCCATGCACAAGTGGCCAGAGAGAAAGTAGTGTCAAAAGCAATTAAGGAAGTGACTGAGCAAAAACAATATATCTGAAAGACTTCGACCTACATCTTTCAAAAAAAAAAAGAGGCAACAAAACATGTGCTATGGATAAAAGAACACAATTAAAAAAAAACATGAACCAGGAATCTGCAAATATTATGTTTGGGGTGTATATAAATATTGGCTATCAGGAAGAGCAAATAGAATATGTGAATATAAACTAAGAAATTGCAGAAATATTCTAATTATAAAGGTACATGTTGCTCTGAAAATTGCAAATTTTTCCACCCAAACCTGTGTAAAAATTCACTAAACAAGAAGGAATATCATAAGAGATTGCCCAACATTTCATATCAAAGGCACCAAGTGAATAAAATCAAAAGAATGCCATTATAAATAGAGCAACACCCATTCATACCAGGGAGATTTTTTGCTAAGAGAAACCCCCTCCCCATCCGGCCCGTTGGCGCCGTGAGGGGCTTAGTGGACGGCTGCCGGAGTGTGATGCTCCGTGGGACAGTCCTCTGTCCTTTTGTGGCCTTGCACTCCTGCTGCTGTCTTCTCTAATTGTGCCGAATCGCTTTTCCTTTTCCTTACGTTTCGTTTTTCTCCCCCCTCTTCTCCTATCTGCTTGTCGTTTCCTGCCGACCTTTTGCTTGTTTTGGTTATTCCTTTGAACTTCTTCTATTTTGATGCCTGGGTGCTTGAGCAGGCATACTCTTGCACCCGTAGAACTGTAGTACTCAACGTCTCGAGCGAGGGGAACCTTTTATTGTCAATCCCCTTTCGTCGCTGAACCCGATCTCGACGGACTGACGGTTCTAAAGGTGGCGTTTGTGGGGCGTATACTCACGACGCACCCCTAGGGGGCCCCGGCATGATCGGCGATAGCTTCCTGTTGGGTGTCCTGCCTCTAATTGTGGCTCCATGGTGGGTATGGGGGCACATTCGTGGATGAATTTCTCTTTTCGTCTGTATGTCGATAAATGTTTCTGTTGTACCCTCTCAGGCTCGTGGGGTGGGCGACCAAAGCTGCAAATGCAATGTTTGCAGCTTTGACTGAAACTCACACAATGGACTATTATCACAAGGAGAAATGGATACTAGAATTCAGTTTTTTCAGCTGTGATAGAAAACATAGGCTACAGGGTGGGGTCAGCCTGAACATCAAAGAGACACTCATCTGCACTCAGCTGCTAAACACCGCAAATGATAAGGTGGAAGTGCTGATACTCAAAATAAAAATTCTAAATGTGGTGATTGTCCTTGTATATATATCACCAGATTCAAATCTTTAGCAGTTTAAGGACCATCTTGAGGTTACCTCGAGATGATTTTGGGGTTTAGCATTCCTGTGGCCCGGTCCTCGACCAGGCCTCCTTTTTGTTACACATCCCCAGGAAGCAGCCCGTAGTAGCTGTCTAACTCCCTGGTAGCTATTTACTGCTAGGTGAACAGAGGCATCAGGGTGAAAGAAACTCTGCCCATTTGTTTCCGCCTCCGCCGGGGATCAAAGCCGGGACCTTAGGACTTAGGAGCGCTGTCCACTCAGCCGTCAGGCCCCCAGCTTACAAAAATAGATTACTACTGTACTTAGAAACCTTACAAACCCTTTTCAAGATGCTAGTGCTCTCTAGGGTGAAATACTCTACTTTCTAGAGTGGAATACTCAGCTCTCTAGAATGGAATACTGTTGCACAATGACAGCCCCTTGCAAAGCTGGAGAAATTGCTGAGCTGGAGAGTGTGCAGAGATCCTTTACTGCTAGAATCCACTCAGTAAATATCTAAACTGCTGGGATCGACTAAAAGGCCTAAAGCTGTATTCTCTTGAGCGCAGGCGGGAGAGATACATAATAATTTACACATGGAACATATTAGAGAGGCTGGTCCAGAACCTGCACACAGAAATAACATCACATGAGACCAGAAGGCATGTCAGGATGTGCAGAATACCCCCGTTGAAGAGCAGAGATGCAACAGGTACTCTTAGAGAGAACTCTATCAACATCAGAGGCCCAAGACTTCAACACACTTCCACTACACATAAGGGGCATAACTGGCTGACCCCTGACAGTGTTCAAGAGAGAACCTGATAAACACCTCCAAAAGATACCTGATCAACCAGGCTGTGACTCACACATCAAGCTGCAAGCAGCCATGTCCAACAGCCTGGTTGACTAGTCCAGCAACGAGGAGGCCTGATCGAGGACCAGGCCACAGGTACGCTAAGCCCCAGAATCATCGCAAGGTAATCGGAAGGTAACCTCCTGCCCCAAACATCATCTTACTTGGCAGCTGCAACTTACAGCACCTAAAATGGAAAAATGTGACAAATGCAGTTATACCAGAGAGAGAATCCTAGAGGCAGTTTAAGGGAACAGTCACACACAGATGACCTCTTGCAAATGTGTGATAGATTTGCCTTAAACCAGCAAATAGTAAAACCAACTAGAAAATTAAACACCTTAGATCTTAATTTTGTAAACAATGATGAAGTGATTAGGTATATAATGATTATGAATACATGTTGCTCAGATCACAACCTAATTGAAGTTCAGTAATGCATGAGCTATATCTATCTGTGCAGCCAGTCTCAAATCCAAGAAGAGGCGAAGTCAGCAAATTAAATTTCAGTAACAGATTAACAGGGAACAAATAAACCAAATCCTCACATAAATGTGCTGAGTGCAGTGTGTCCACTTGCCTTGACCGTACATAGTCCTCTGTTATACTGGTGCAGTGTGTGTTCACCTGCCTTGACTGTTGACCCAAGTTGACTGTGTTTGTAGGACCAGCAGAACAGTGCTTAAAGATACAACTTGAGCGTCTTGCTTACAATGAATCTTTTCATATACACCTGAAGCCTGATTTATTAGAAATGTTATACTGTATTCAATTCAGCCGTCTGCCTCTCATATACTGTCATGTATCACATAAGCCTTCTCCCATAAATTAATTAACTATTTTAAAATTTAAATACTTTCCAGAGATTGGGATTGTCACTCTGTCATTATTGAGAACAGACACGTGTTTATTACAATTTTGCAATGAATGTTTTTTTTCAACACATGATCTCTGCAATCATCCTCCTGGTTAGATAGTAGTTTTTGTAACTATATGCACCAAAGTACAAACATTTATGTAATAAGCAATTAGATTGTAGAACTTTGTACTACTATTCACTTTATAAGAGTCTGAAAAAATGAAGCTAAGAATCACTTAAATATTCCTAGGCCTAGTATAGCACACATGTACTAGGCCTCAAATAATGTGTATTAGGCCTAGGAAGGTTAGGTATAATTTGTCTTTCCAACATAAGTAGAAAATCGTTTTCTGGTTTGTCCAAGTCAAGTAGTACCGATTTCTACTTTCTAATTGCGTTGTACGTCGGTATACGTACTCGGGTCCTCATCCTTCCTATAAGTACTACCAAAACAGGAGGATGGGCTGACCTCTGCATGTAAATACACTCATTTAATAAACTCATTTCAAACTCTCGCATTTTACCAAGTATTCAACATGGTTTGCATGACTGGTGCATCATTCCTAAACCACATATGCTTTCACCTGTCACTTTATTTCATATTAGTGTTACCTCTACAGTGCTTTACTTTGTTTCATATGTAGCAATAAATCTAATCACCAGTTGTAAAAACATTGAGTACTGTTGTTGTATTCACCTACTGTCCACATAAAGTCTTTTGTCATCATTGAGCTGTGCACAGCTGCATCTTTTGAGAGTGATTATGGGCATGCAACATACATATCGGGCCAGATGCAACTTTAGGAGGGATGACTATTTGGAAATGGATCCTCCAATTCAAAGACTTATCTATTAAAGCTCATTACTAAATATTTCTATTATTCAGGAATAAAATGTTTGATTAGATTAACAATTATTGAAAGAAATATTTTTAATTCATGTGCTACGCTACGTAGTTTTAAAGTAATTGATATGCAAACTTGCCCTTAGAGTCTCTAACTGCTCAGTAAAGTTATAATAAGGTATATGATAAGTTGTAAATCTTATTAATTGATATACCCAAAACTCTGTAATGTATGGCACCTACTTTTCAAACTAGATATTTGATGGTAATATCCACTGTGTAAGAACTATCAAAGAATATATAAAGTGCCTATTCCTGTTGTAGTATTCCTTTAGTTTAAACACTTGAGCAACCTAGTCAATACCTTGCTGTAATTGTTGCTCTTGTTGTAT
>WNGS01004511.1:8135614-8149610 GCA_020271785.1 Procambarus virginalis
CACCTTACACGGGTCGTCGTAGCCCCGTCTGCGTCTTTTAGGTGTTCGGGTGTTGGCCTACCTCGACGACTGGCTGGTTTGGGCCTCCCCCCGGTCCAGTTGTCTGCTAGCCAGGGATTTGGTTCTTTCCCAGCTTGCCGGTTTGGGTTCTTGGTGAACTGGAGGAAGTCCCATCTGGTGCCCTCCCAGTTCGGTTGTGGCTGGGTCTTGTTTCCTAGTCTCTTCCTCCCCGAGTCTATCCTCCGGTTGCGGTCCCGCTTGCAAATGTTTCTAAGGGGCTCCCGGGTCCGACGGTTGCTCGAGGGTTTGTGCGGGAGCCTGAACTTCGCGATGTTGGTCTACGCGCCGGGTTGGGTTTGGCTTCGTTGGCTGTTCTGGTTCTTTCAGGGATGTCCCTTCCGCCTCTCTCTTCTCTCTCTCAATCGCGGGGTTCAACCCTGGGGGCATTGTGTCGTCTGCCGTGTCGCCGGCTTCCTCTCGGGTTTTACGGGGTTCGGTGCCTTGGCGCCTGCCCGAGTCCTCGCTCGATGTGTTCATGGACACGTCGTCTCTCGCTGGGGCTGTGGCCAGTGCTCAACAAGCCGGCCAGGGGCGGTGGGGTCCGTCCTTCCGTCAAGCCCACAGCACGGTGTGGGAGTTCGCAGCGGTGTGGTTTGCACTTCAGAGGGTTCGGTTGCCTGCGGATCAATGATCAGCTCGATTCGAACTGCTCCAAGGTGGTTCATTGCCTGAACCGGGGGGGGGGGGGTCGATGCGGTCCTTGGCTCTTTGTGGCTGGTCGCTTCGGGTGACTCGTCTGCTGTGTTCTTGGGGTTTGGCTCTCCAGGCTGTTAACGTGCGGAGAGTGTCCAACATTTTGGCCGACGGCCTGTCCCGTTTCGTTCCCCTCTGCACGGAATGGATGGGCGACGCCAACTCCTTCAGTTGGCTTTGCCGGACATTCGGTCATCCCAAGGTGGACCTCTTCGCATCGGCGTGGTCGCGGCGCCTTCTCCTGTATGTGACGCCCTTCTCCAACTGCGAGGCCATCGGGGTCGATGCCTTTCAACAGGACTGGTCAAGGTGGGGGGTTCCTGTACCTCTTTCCCCCGGTTCAGCATGTTGCTCCAGGTCCTGACTTGCTTGGAGACTTACCAGGGGTGAGTTGTCCTCTTGGCCCTGTGGTGGCCGGCCCAACCGTGGCATCAGGCGCTACTTGCTCGGTGTCCAAACCTGGAGGCTTTCCCGCGGCTCCGTCTTTTCTAGCAGATCAGACCGGAACATCACGTGGCTGATTCGATCTTCTCCTCGAGTCTTTGCGTATGGTATTTTTGACTTGAGTTCATCATCATCTGTATGGTGATCAGGTGGCTTCCTTGTTAGTGTCCCACCTGTGGGTTTCGTCTCGGCGGCAGTACGAAGTTTCCTGGTGGTCCTTCCATCTCTTCCTGCGTCTTCATCATTGTACTTCGCTTTCTGTTAGGGTGGTTTTGTCCTTTCTCTCTCTTGGTTGTTCCAGGACCGTCACCTTATGCCTATCACTGTCGCCTCGTATCGTGTGGCTCTGGCGGAGCTGCTTCAGCTTGCTTTCGGTATTGATGTTACTTCTGCACCGTTTCGCAAGCTGTCTCGGGGTGTTGTTTCACCTGTGGCCTGCTCATGCGCTGCCTAAGCCGTTCTGGTCATTGGACAGAGTGCTCTCATCTTTCTTCTCCTCGGTTTGTTTTGGCCCCCTTTGGTTCAGGATTGTTTCTCCAAGGCTCTTTTCTGTTGGCATTGGCCTCTGGGCGTCAGGTTGGCGAGCTTCATGCTCTTTTCCGCTGCAGGGGTTTCTGCTCTTTCGGTCTTCATGATGGTTTTGTTCGTTTGCTGCAGTCTCCGTCTTCTGGCGAAGAAGGAGACTGCTGCTTTCCAGAGGGGTCCCTGGGTTGTGGATGCTTGGTTGGTTAGGCCGGGGGTTGCATCATGTTTTGTGTCCGGTTGTGGCTCCTTGCCGATATTTGCGCACCACGGCTTCGGTGTCCGGGGACGCGCTTTGGGTTGATCCAGTTTCCCTTCTTCTCTGTTTGTGGGTGCGGGTCTACCAGGTCCTCTGCAGAGTTATTAAGGCTAGCCAGCCTGCGGTCTATCCCTGTGCCCCATGACGGTCGTAAGTTCGCTCCTCTTGCTGCCGTCTTTGGCAACGTGTCGTGGGCTGACATTCGGGTGCGGGGTTTTTGGCGGTCGAACAGGGTCCTGGCTGCTCGTTTCCTTGTGAACTTCCCTGGGCCTAGTTGGGCCTGTGTCGCTTTGGGTTGGTGGTTGCAGCCAGTTGTCTTGACTTCGAGTTGAGGAGTGAGCAGCGACCGCCTCCCAGGTAAGTCCCTATGTTTTTTCCTCCATGGGTAGTTAGCTCTGGGGAGCCGAAGGGGCTCCCCCCCAGAAAACCAGCGTTGAATGTAATGAAACGCCATTTTCTGGGTGTAACCCGGAGGCTCCCTGGCATCCCTCCCTCTCTCTGGTCGGTGTTTTTTTGCGTGTTTTGACATCCAGCCTAAGAACTAAAGGGTGGATAGCCGGCGTGTGGGGTCTGGGAATCCCCCTTCCCCCTCACGGGGAGGGGGGAGCTATGCAGACAGCGACGCAGCGACGTGTGACGTCATGATCGTTTGCTCGTTTCTTTAGGGGAGTTCTATCCATTTGTTCGGGTTTTGGTAGCAAATTTTCTCCAGAATAGGGTTTGTTTTGGGATGCTTACCTTTCTGTGTGCCAGATCTGTTCGATGGCAGACATAGAATGCTTCCAACCACACGGGGGGTTTCTATAGGCAATTGCTCCCCTTGCCTCTTCTGAGGGGACCAGGTTCTTGCTCGTGGTCCCCAGTAGGCCCATTGAACTCCATACACATGACTGATGCCAAAGTCTGACATTAGTATATCAGCCTAGTAACCTCCGGGGAGCCTCCGAGTCTCACTCAGAAAATGGCGTTTCATTACATTCAACGTTGGTTTTTGCTAGAATTCCCCGTCCTATTGCGGCCAAAATATGCCACTTATGATTTTATTATTATTTTCCTGTGATCAGGGAACACAAATTAAGCTTGTTTATAACTCATTGCTATATTATAATCTGTAGTCAAAATGAAGAATTCTTAATAAATAGTGAGGGGGATTGTATTGGAGGGGGTGGCAGCTAGCGTTTACCCAAGCCAACATTTATACTCATTAATACTGTACTTCATATGTACACAACTTTGTATGTTCCTTATTCATACTAATAAACTTTTTTATTTCATTTAATCGTTTGCTGGATGAACAGTGGTGTGTCAGCTTACGAATTTAATCAGTTTCCAGAGACGGATCGTAACCCAAAAATTCATAAACCTAAGCGAATTTTCCCATAAGAAATAATGTAAATTGAATTAATCCGTTTTACTCCCAAAAATATTAACTTCAAAGTAAATTTTATATCTAATTCACCCAAATCTTTAGTACTAAAGTATGTACACATTATTGCTTACCTTTATTGATGACTTGATGGAGTATGGAAGATGGTAAGGAGGGATAGATGAGGAGAGGTGTTAGTGTTTGGAGGGGAAGTCCCCTTCCATTATAACATCAAGCAGTGATGACATCTCTGGAGTACCTCTCTGGCACATTTTGCCTTCATACCACTAGGACCTGCTTGTGGCTCACTGCTTGATTTTCTCACTAAAAATCTATCCATAGAGGATTGTTTTTTCCTACGTTGTAACATTTGTCAGTAGTGAGGCATCACAGTGTCATTAAAAAGGTTAAGGCAATGGCCTACTACAGCTTGCTCTGGGCGAGTCATTTCAACAAAAGTTTGCATTTTTTCCCACAGTTTACACCACTTTCTAATTGTTGAAGAAGGGACATTCTGTAATGCCTCCTCCTTCCCTGAGGAAATTTCCTCAGCTGCCTCTTGTCAACAACACATGCACCATTTTCATGTTTACGAATGATCTCTTGTTTTTCCTCTATTGTCATTCTCACATGCGTTTTCTTGGCGTGAATCTTACTACTGGCTTTCTTGGGAAGCATGACGAGACATATAATAATAACTTTTATATTCAAATTCCCAAAAATCTGAAAAATGCTGAAATTCTTTACGAAGAATTCAGGCACGAGTGTCATTAGGCGGAAGGCACTGGTAAACTGAGGCATGGTCTCCGTACCACCATGTGCTAGGTCGGCCGTACATGTATCAACAAACTTCGTTTCCCTAGGCAAAATTCGCAACCCGATTCGAATTTTACGAAGACATTGGGCTCTTAATTCGAAAAGTTTGTAAAGAGGGGCATTCGTAAGCCGAGGTGTCACTGCATCTGAGTATGTAATTGTTGATATGAAACAGTCTATGCCATGATACTGGAAGCCTGCAGTGAGGCTAGGATGGGTGGGCATACACACGCAAACTAGCAGTGTATACCTGACCTGGTCTGGCCTGAGGCCTTATCTGACCTAGTTTGGCCTGAGGCCTTATCTGACCTAGTCTGGCCTGTGGCCTGATCTGGACCGAGACCTGCCAGTCTGGCTTCCACTCCTTTCCTCTATTGCTGACCTACTACAACACCCCCCTTCCTACCAGACCACCAGAGGCCAGCCAGAATCGCCCTTCCCCAACCACAGGCGGCCAACCAACAGCCCCTTCTCTTATTTGTTTGTTAAGAAAATTCTGTGATTTAGCTTGATTGGATTCAGTTATGCTCATATATGTAACATTTTTATACCAAATTGTTTGTAAGTGACTGTTCTATCAAATACCATAGTGAAAATTAACACTTTCCTGCTGTCGGCGAAGCGAAAAAAAACTACCGTATTTGCTTTCGGCGTTACGCGCGCCTAAGCGGTAAGACCTAAAAGTGTATACTCTTTTTACTGTCCTGACACTATTTGTTGGCCTACGTATTTAAATTTGGTATCACTGTGTTCGCAATAGAATGGTCTATAAGAACATACATATAAAATGCTGCCAAAGCAGAAGGAATATCAACACCAAATAAAAAACTATTGAGATCACTTGCCGAGAGCGCCAAACAGCAACAAAATGTTTCCACTCTCTTAATGATTGCGAAGACCACATTTATCCTACATCGTTGATGATGGTATCATTGGAACCGCAATAAAATTCTCTATACGGTCATATGCATATAAATATAGAATCAATGTCGCAACCGACCCACAAGATGGTGGGAAGTGGCTGAAGTGTTACCCGCGACGGCATATCGGCGAAACCGCATCGAAATGTGTATATTCAATTCACTGTCCTGACATTATTTTTGGATGTACGTATTTAATTTTTATACCAATGTGTTCGCAATAGAATGTTCTAGAAGAACATAAGTATAAACCGTCACATAAGGATGCGTTCGACCGGCAACAAACATAAAAACTACGTCGATCGTACTCGTCGTGTCAATAATACAATTGTTATACCAAGATGATTCACTGCCATGCCCTTTTCTTTAATAAACTCTTCGGTTATTAGAAAAAACGTAAATTTCATGGCGAACATTTCTAAATTATCCCCAACAAAATCGGATAGAAAATGGAATTTATACAAATATTTTATCGTTGCCCGCACGGGTGCGCATCGAAACCAGAACCGTGAGAAAAATAGTGCACGCACACGTTCGAATTGAGAGTACGAAAGTGTTAAGAATTCATATTAAATGTTTTTTTCTGAATATTTATATTGGGACTGATAGTTTCCCATATAGTTCGTTCAAGTGAGTGTAACAAACTAGGTTTGCTGTAAGAATTATCCAGAAGGTTCCAGAAGTCTCATGTAGGGACCTGACCCCAGCAACGCGCATCCCCCAGGGAATTCGCGGTGAAAATAATTGACGCCTTTGTTCACAAGTTTCGTATAATGAATCATTCTATAGTATTCACTTATTTAGAGAAATTAGCCTTCATTCATTTTGTATTCAAATTGTATTGTATAGTATTACTGTTTATAATATCAAGAGTATTCTAATTCTTGAGTTAAGTCACCATCAGTGACGTCACGAGCCGTGACTAGACTTCTGCGCGGAGGATTTGGGTGACCTGGTGGTCATAGGTCACCCGAGGTTCCATGTCCTCTATTTCTCAAAGGTCAAATAGCCATTTTGTAATTGGGAATAGCTCTTCCTTAACCCTCAAACTGCGCAACGCGCCTGCAGGCTCACGTCTGTATTGCGCAACGCGCCTCCAGGTATTTGTATTTTTCACGTTCCATTCAAAACTCCCGCGGCTACATGGGGTTCACATCAGCTTCCTCAGGACTCTTGTAAACAGACGCCATCTTTAAAAAAAATCGTGGTCCACATTCCTGGGTGTGGGAGCCTCGGTAGTGAGTGAGCAACCAAGGCTGGCGCTCGCAGCATGAGCGCACAGCAGTGCTGTTCAGCGTGTGACCACAGCATTGCCTAATAATGTCAAAATATATATATAACTTGTATTATTTAGCTATGATAGTGTTATAGAAGAGCCTGAGTGTAATAATGACTGGGTACAATGTTCAAATATCAGTGATTCAATGCTGTTCACGATGTTCACAGCGCTAGCCACAGCACCACAGCATTATTTCGTCCATCTAGGAATCTTCAAATGATTTCTTAGGTTCCTTTTCAAAATAAACATGTGGTCAATTATTCATTTACAGAAATTAGTGACCAGGATTGTGGTTATAATTAGCGTTGTGCGTAGTATTGTGGAAGGAGGAATTTTGGTGAGGGAGGGAGGGCGAGAATTGAGGTAGCCTCATTGTGTGTGTGTGGCAGCCACTCTTGTTTTGCTCACCATACTAGCTTAGTGGTTCGCTATGGGCAAAACATATGTACATGGGTATATATAGTGTGTGTATATAGTGTAAGAACTGCAACAGGAGAATGTTGAGAGGAGCTATTTTGGTGAGGGAGGTGACGTAATCGTAGCGTCGTCTGCTGTGTAATTTTTCATGCAGTGTATGGTGGCCACTGTACTGTTTGGACACAATACCGGCTTACTTGCATAGTTCTGGTAAATAAAACATGTAGATAGGTATATAGAACATGTGTAATAAGAACTATAACAGTATGGTGGGAGGAGCAATGTTGGCGAGTAAGATGTTGGAGTGAGGGAGACTGGTTGGGTGTGGCTGCTCTCACTCGAGGTGTTCTGAATGTGTTCATGGCCAAATGCTCCTATTGGCCCATACGAGGCAGCTGCTATTGGCCCATATGAGACAGCTGCTATTGGCCCATACGAGGCAGCTGCTATTGGCCCATACGAGGCAGCTGCTATTGGCCCATATGAGGCAGCTGCTATTGGCCCATATGAGGCAGCTGCTATTGGCCCATACGAGGCAGCTCCTATTGGCCCATACGAGGCAGCTGCTATTGGCCCATATGAGGCAGCTGCTATTGGCCCATATGAGGCAGCTGCTATTGGCCCATACGAGGCAGCTCCTATTGGCCCATACGAGGCAGCTCCTATTGGCCCATACGAGGCAGCTGCTACTGGCCCATACGAAGCAGCTGCTACGCCATGTTCTGAATGTGTTGATGGTAAATGTATATAGTGTGTGACAGTGTATAGTGTGTACATATGTTGTAAATATACATAAATGAACATGAAACATTGGTGTGAATAACTGTATGATGGGAGGGGCAAAGTTGGCGAATACAATGTTGGAGAAGTGAGGGAGGGCTGGCTGGGTGTGGCAGCTCTCACTTGCAGTGTTCTGAGTGTGTTGATGGTGAATGTATATAGTGTGTGACAGTGTATATTGTGTAAATAGATTGTATATATACATAAATTAGCATGATACATAGTAAATATATGCTGCATATGTGTACACAAGTGTCATGCACGTAACACAGTGCCTTCGGACAGTACGGATGTTTTACTGCCATAATACGTGTTCACTATACATAGGATTAGCACGTAAAAACAAATAAAATGTATTTGGAACTGTGCGAAAAAAATGAACGAAAATATATTCGCGGCAACTCGCGCGCCGCGCCCCGAGAGCGCTACTGGCCCCGGGAGCATACGTCACGGGCGAACAGGGAATGATGACGTCACGCCCCAACTTACGGACCCCATACCATTCAAAGTAAGTACAATTTCGATTTTTTTTCTACATACCCATACTGAGGGAAGGGTTTCTGACACTTTAAAAAGAAAAAATAATTTTTTCCAGAGAATTTATTTCCTGCGCACTGCGGGGGTGTCATATTTGGAGGCAACGCAGTTAAGGGGTTAAGATGCTTGTGTAATTTAACTTCAGTAAAATAATTCAACCCATCTGGATCATTTAGTGCAACAAAGGTTAATTGTTAAAACTCAAACCCTACAAGTAACTTAGATACTAAGCGGAACAATACAATGCTCTGGTCTGGGGAAGATCAGACGAGGAGAGATAAGTGTGGTTTGAGGAGCAACTCGGGCAGGTGGCCTCTCATCATCGGCCTCTAGACAGCATGAACACCCAGCTGGTCTGTAGAAGGTATAGTTGCTAGGAGTTTTTATAGGGATAGTCAATTCATTGCCTGACAGGGAGTGCTTCAATTATTTAGATTTACTTTAGTTTTTGAATAAACCATTTAGTTAGTAATGTGCATTTTCATTATTTCCATTTTTGTGTATTTATGTGAATTTGTCCTTGTCACGTGGTCCCCACGAGGCCGAGTTGAATTGGGCGTCGATTCTAACACCAAATCAGAATTCATCATTACCGTTGATTTTTAATTAATTCCACACTTAAGATCCAAAGTCATAGGTTCCTAGTGGGGATCAAGCCCCAAGGTTGATTGATTAGCATGATCGATCCAGACCTCGATCATTGCTCAGTTTTACTGGTCTGGTGGTGGCGGCGACAAGGTGACCCTAGGGTTTTGCTAGAAGCCTAGTCCACGTCATACGGGTTGTAGAATCTCAAGTCGGTTAATCGTCTTGAGACCACGTGGCGTGGGGTCGGCTAAAGTAAAAGTTTTGGGGTCCCTTGGTAGAGAATAAAAGTAAGAATACGGGTAGAGAAAGAAGAAGGGGTACGAGTCACTTCAGATCCCCCCCCCCCGTGTTACAATGGTGCACAGCGGTGGTTTCAACAATTTTGTTTGAAATTGTGAAAGGCTCACGCGTCTAGCCATCCAGACACATGCGTAGATGCTAGGGAGTCAGCCGCGGGCCAGGATTAGCAGTGCGCCTCACAACAGTGCGTTTGAGTGGGGGATTGGTGAATCTTGGGGTCATGCGGGCTGATATGATTAGAGTTTAGTTAGTAAGTAATTCTGTTCAGTTTTATTGGCTGAGGAGACCGCTCCGAATTCATTGGACTGGGTACCTTACTCGACCCATTGTAATTGATTCAGAGGTGTTGGGAGCCGCCATACTCTCAACAGCAGTTCCTTGTGGGCTGTCTGGGCGGATTTTTCTGTGGGACGCCAGAAGATAGACCCGAGGGCGTTGTCAGACAACCCAAAACGCTAGGAAAAATGTAATCCGTAAAGGGCGTTTAGGCTTCCGAGGGACGGACTAGTAGCCTACCTAGCAACGATTCAACGACTAAGTGATCGCACACTTAGTGGAGGTTGAGTCATCTCTAGTCTTAATTGTTGCTGAAAGCTGCGTGTCGCGCTGTTAGAATCTAGACGGTCGAGACCTCTAGGCTAGGCGAGGTACGGTGAGCCGGTAGGAGCAATTATAGGATTAAGTCGAGTGTGTCTTTGAATTAAGATAATTAAATCTATAAAGTAATTCCTTTTATTTGCGTTGTTCTAGAGATTAAAATTTTTTTTCCCCTAAATTCAATCCCTGGTTCCTAGGTTGAACTTACCACTGGCTTTCTTGTGACCCATGGCGAGATATATAATAACAACTTTTATGCTCAAATGGCCAAAAATCCGACAAAAAAACTGTAAATCCTTGTGAAGAATTCAGGTGAGATAGTCACTGGGCGTAAGGCTCTGGTAAACTGAGGGATGATCGCCGTGCCACCACTCGCTAGGTCGACCTATACGCGTATCAACACCCTCATATTCAGAGGCAACACTCGTATTCCGATGTAAATTTTCTGAGCAAATCCTGCTTGTAACCCGAAAAACTCCTAAACAGGAACATCCGTAATCCGAGGTACCACTGTATGTCCATGCATAATGGGCTTGCCAAAAAAATCTCCCAGTCAAACTATCCCTAATAGAGTAACCTCATCATCTTTACAACATACAAGGACTAAAAACAAAATAAAATTCATAAATGGCATCGTCACGGAGTCAAATGCAGTATTTAGAGCTTTCACAGAAACCCATGCAGGGGAATTCTTGGACAGTGAGATCTGGATACGAGGATATAATCTATACAGGTGTGATAGGGTAATTAGGTCACTTGGAGGAGTGGGTCTGTATATTAGAGAAGATCTTGTATGCTTGGAGCTCCTTAACATTACAAATGAGGTGGTAGAGGTATGGGAGTAAAAATAGATAAAATAAACTTAGTTATTTTTCTAAATATACAAACTGCCAGATGCAATGGCTAAGGAATTCGCAGAAGAGATAAACAAAATAGAGAATAGCCTTGATAATTTGGCGAACCCGATACTGATATTATCTTCCTAGGTGACTTCAACTGCTTAGTCTAAGATGGAGAATAGCAAACAATAATATTATACCAGGAAATCTATCAGGACATATCTATATAACAAACACATATCATATATAACCAACCACAGATTAGCCCCTGCACTGCGCAAAGCGCCTTTAGGCACTCTGAGCGTTGTGCTTTTTGGTTTTTAATTAGGCTTTATTTTAATGTTTTTTAATTTTTTCATTACTCTTTGTGTTTTGAAATGGAAAAAAGTGGACTTTGGAAACATTTGACATTAATTTTACCTGAATATTTATAAAAAACAACAAAAATATGTCCTTGACAATTGCACCAAGACGTTTTGCCGAAAATGGGTGAGCAGTGCAGGGGTTAGAGAACTGCTTAGATTCTGTGACAAATTTACACTCAACCAGCAGATATCAGAGCCAACGAGAAATGAAAATATTCTAGATCTGGTCTTTACAAACAATGAAGACATAATCAGGGACATTACATATCAGATGCCACATATTCAGATAACAAGAGTGCAAGCTACCATCAATACTTAGAATAGACCTAAAACAATGGTCAAGCAAGAGGGGCTATTCAGTAAATTCAATTTTAATAATAAAAGGATAAACTGGGAGACCATAAACAGGGAACTTACAAACATTACATGGGAAACAGTTCTAAGTAATACAAGTCCTACAGAAGGAATAGAAAAATTGACTTCGGAAGCAGATCAAGTCTGAAACATGTTCATTTGAAGAAAGCCAGAAACAGGTTCAACGTAGAAAGAAAATGCAGACGATACTATAAAAGAAGGAAAAAAATGACGGAAATGCTTAAGCAGACACGACTTTCCCTACAAAGAAGGAATAATTTAAATAGGGAGATTGAAGAAAGAAATTGAAAAACTCGTTTCAGACTGAAGAAAGACAGTTAGAAGAGTAAGCAATTCAGGAAATAAAGAAAAATCCAAAATACTTCTTCACATACGCGAAATCAAAAGCAAAAATCACTGCCAGTATTGGACCTACTCGTACGAGTGAAAATTCATACACGGAGGATGACAAAGAAATTTGTGAAATCCTGAAAAAGATGGGGACATGTTTAGCACTCCAATAAACAACATGAAAGTGGAAGATCCAGACAATTTTTTTTGCGTGATATCCAAGCGCAGTTAAAAGCTCTGTACCTCAGGGTACAATCTTTGCACCACTGCTTTTCCTTATTCTCATATCAGATATAGACAAAATTACAAGTCACAGCTTCGTATTATCCTTTGTAGATAACACAAAAAATTGGCATGAAAATTACCTCTGCTGAAGACATTGAGAAACTTCAAGCAGATATTAATAAAGTTTATGACTGGTCAACAGAAAATAACATGATGTTTAACAGTGATAAATTCCAGGTACGTACTCAGGTAGGGTAAAAATGAGGACCTTAAACATAATACAAGGGTACAAAACACAATCAAATGTGCCCATAGTAGGAAAGCAGCTATAAAGGATTTGGGAATAATGATGTCTGACTACCTAACGTTTAGGGAGCATAACCAAGCAAATATTGCATCAGCCAGAAAAATGATCGGATGGATTACGAGAACTTTCAAATCCAGGGATCCCTTCACAATGGTTGTACTATACGAATCACTTGTATTGTCCCATCTTGAGTACTGCTCAGTACTCACTTTCCCCCTTCAGAGCAGGAGAGACTGCTGAAATAGAAGGAATACAGAGAACATATGCGGTATACATAGACGCAATAAAGCACCTAAATTATTGGGATCGTCTCAAAGCCTCCAAATGTACTCACTAGAAAGAAGACAAAAAGAGATATCAAATAATATACACGTGGAAGATACTGGAGGGCCAGGTACCAAATCTACACAGTAAAATAACAACATAGTAAAGTGAATGATATGGAAGAAAATGAAGAATTAAAATCAGTAAAGAGTAGGGGGTGCCATAGGCACAATCAGAGAACACTGTATAAACATCAGAGGTCCGCGGTTGTTCAACAACCTCCAGCAAGCATAAGAAATATTGCCGCAACAACAGTGGATATCTTCAAGAGAAAACTAGATCATTTTCTCCAAAGAGTGCCGGACCAACCCGGCTGTGGTTCATATGGGGCCTGCAAGCCGCTGCTAGCAACAGCCTAATGGACCAAACTCTCACAGGTCAAGCCTGACCTTGGGCCGGGCTTGGGGAGTAGAAGAACTTTCCAGAACTCCATCAAGCAGGTATCAAGTAGTATTTTGTATTCTGTATACAACATGTTCATGCTCAAAGATTTGATGTAAGTTAAGTTGCTGGTGATACAATTCAGCAATTGTACAATGCTAAATATTTAATCCCAACAAGAATTATAAATATGCAGCAGCTACATATTTTAAGAGTGATTAGTTAAATCCACAATTATAATGGAGACCAACATGGAGACCAATGACCTTCACAACCCAGGCTAACATGGGTTTCGAGCGGGAAGATTGTGCCTCTCTCACAGCTACTTGACATCGACAAAGTCACTGAGGCATTAGAAGAAAAACAGAATGCTATATGTTGATATACACGGACTTCTCAAAGGCTTTTGATAAATGTGACGATGGCGTGATAGCCACAAAATATGAAGTCAATGGGAATAACCGGTAAGGAGGATGCTGGATACTCAGTTTTCTGTCAAACAGCACTCAGCGAGTAACGGTCAAACCATATAAAATCTAGTCCAAGTGCCGTTCAAAAGCTCTGTACCTCAGGGTACAAGTCCTTCCACCGCTGCTTTTCCTTATTCTCATACTCAGATATAGACAAAATACAAGTCACAGCTTCGTATCATCCTTTGCAGATGACACAAAAATCAGTACTCGCTGAAGACACTGAAAAACTTCCAAGCAATTTAATAAGTTTCGACTGGGCATCAGAAAATAACATGATGTTTAACAGTGATAAATTCCAGGGTACTAGGTAGGTTAAAAATGAGGACCTTAAACATAATACAAGGTAAAAACACAATCAAATGTACCCAAGTAGGAAACCAGCATGTAAGGATTTGGGAATAATGATGTCTGACGACCTAACGTTTAGGGAGCATAACCAAGCAAATATTGCGACAGCTAGAAAAAGATGATGGATATACGAGAACTTTCAAATCCAGGGATCCCATCACAATGGTTGTACTCTTCAAGCACTTGTGTTGTCCCGTCTTGAGTACTGCTCAGTACTCACTTTTCCCTTCAGAGCAGAGAGATTCTGAAATAGAGGAATACAGAGAATGTAACGGACGCATAGACACGATAAAGCACCTAATTATTGGGATCGGCTCAAAGCTCTCTCAAATGTACTCACTAGAAAGAAGACGAGAGAGATATCAAATAATATACACCGGAAGATACTGGAGGGCCAAGTTACCAAATCTACACGTAAAATAACAATGTACTGGAGTGAACATATGGAAGA
>WNGS01004511.1:8179005-8222889 GCA_020271785.1 Procambarus virginalis
TATTATATTAATATTCAATTAACACAGATTCTGCCCGCTCTGTGAGCAACAAGATTATTAACACGTCTGGCAGGGAAGACGGGAACATAAACAAAAGCAGGATACAGATACCTTGAATATAAGTTAACTGTTAATTAATATCCCTCTTATATAACCGAGCCTATCAAATAATGTTTAATATTTACTTAATCAAGAACCCACATATAATTCCTAAGTCAGGGCCTATCACTACCAAAATACTTGACTGACTGATCAGTGCATGAATATAAAAGAACCCAATTTGACCCCTGGTTTCCTGGCAGAGCCAATTAAGAACCCAGGGTCGTAACAGTGGCCCTCACGTAAATTTAGGTAAATAATTCAGCATTAAAAAAAAACAGACCTTAGGGTATATGAAACAATTTATTTTACCATAGACTTTTTTATTTTTAATATAACTGCTATAACTTGAGAATATTTCTGCGTAAGGGGCCTGCTGATGTAGTGTTTTTCAAAATATGAAAAATAGTGAAAATTTTTAAACAAATCTCCCATTATTTGGCATCAATGTTGTGAGAAATTTCATCCCAATATGTTAACTCTTAAGCCGCTGAGGGGTCCTGAGGATTTTTACACCCCCACGCACAAGAAAAAAATTATACATTTTTTTTATCTTCAAAACATGTTCATTTGTGTTCCCTGAACAGGGGGGGGGTGGGGGGAGGAGGAATCGTAGGTGACATTTTGGCTGCAATAGGCCGAGGACGTCTAGCAAAATGTAGGCGTTGACAGAGCAAGCGTCAGAGGCGATCAGATCCGCCACAGCTATCAGGCAGGAGTTGCCACAAAGATTATTACCTAATTATTTCAATGTCTCTGATTGATTTTTTCTTAGTTTTTTTGCAGTAATATTATTCAATAGTGTGTAGTGTGATATAAATTATAATAAAGGGGTGAATCATTGCTTACTCAAAGGTTAGTGTACATTTGTGATTCAATTATGTTCATAAAAATAAACAAATAATTTTACTGTTATTACACTATATACACAGCTTATATATAAGTATCTGTATATTTTGCACCATAATGAACAACTAAGTTGGTATGGTGAGTCAAAAAGAAACGAGGAGTGGCCGTTACACCAGCCACTCACCGCCACTCCCTCCCTAAACAATACCTCAAGCCAACATTCTCCTCCCACCATACTGTTTTTTGCTTTTATTCACTACATACAGATGTTATATATAAGTATCTACATGTTTTATTCACCATAACTGTACAAACTAAGCTGGTATGGTGGTTCAGGTAATATAATAGACGTCGCCACACACACACAGCTGGCGGCTGCCTCCCTCACTGGTTCAAGGTCAGATGCACTATTCTCCCCAACATAATGTTTGTGGTGTTATTACACTATATACACACACATTATATATCGCAAAGTTGCCACCCTCTACACAGCATAAGTCATGCAGACAATGCCATCTCCATCAGTCAAATGCTCCTCCTAACATACTCCTTTTACTGTATTAGACTAATACACTCGTTTTATATATAATACGTATCTATATTTGTGTTCACCATAGCAAACCACTAAGCTGGTATGGTGAGTGCAGACAATAGGTGGCCACGGATTCAGCGGACGACACTACCTCCCTCAGCAATACTCCCCCCACACAGCGCTAATTATCACAACAATTCTGTTACAGAATTATCACAATCCTTAGTCACTTTTATCACAGTCAGGGGACTTCTGTAATAATGTCGTCGCTAAATAATAGCAGTTACATATTTATTTTGACATCTTTAGGCAATGCTGTGGTCACAAGCTGAACAGCAGTGCTGTTAGCTCATACTGCATGCGCCAGCCTTGGTTGCTCACTCAGTACTGTGGCTCTCACACCGGAGAGAGAAACATGGCATCTGTTTACAAAAGCCCTGAGGAAGCTGATCTTAACCCCGTGTAGCCGTGGGCCATTTGAATCATAGCCAGCACCTTACGTTGTATATGTATGCCATGCACACGGCGGGACATGTTACTCTGGTCACATATATATATATATACAGTATATATATGCCATGCGCAGTTTAGGGGTTAAGAAATAGAACTTTTTATGATTTTTTTTTTTAAATAAATGCATTCGTGACGGGCGTGCTTGCCACCTATTCTATTTACTGCCAATCAGGGATAAAGAGATGCAAGCACCTGTCCAATGCACACAAAAAATAGTAGTAGTAAGGAGGGTCTGCAGAGTGGATATGCAGCTGGTCCCCCTTGGAGGGCCAGATTTAACACCTAATAATGAGTTATTATGTTATTATGCTGTACTTTATTATATATCATATAAATTCATTGACCAATGACAATATTTCTTATGTCCCTTTGTACAAAAAGCAGACAGCCATTTCTTTTTTTTCTGTCTCCTTTGTTTCTATGTAGATTTTGTTGTGACTTCTTCATCTTGGAGAATGCATATCCAGCACTAAGCATGTGAAGTTGGAACAAAATTGGTCAACATGTTAATTAGCCACAGATGGCAGAAGTTGTGACTTCTATTTTTTTGTGCCGATTTATTTACAGATTTCAAACTCTATTCTCTTTGTCTTTTTATATTGTATTGATGAATTGTATTATAACAGGACCAGATGAGGGCTTATCACTTATACATGGGGCAATAAAGTTACTGCAATATATATGTTTGTTATCCTTAACCTATCCTTATACTGTATTTTGTTTTTTGGGGGGTTATTTTTCTTGACTTCATTTCAACACATACTGACCTTCAACTTTCACAACTTTCACATCGAGTACGAATGCCAAGAAATGTTTATTATAAGATACAAGAAAATTCATTAATTAGAACTACCATATTTATTGTCTATAACTTCAACTTCAATTATCTCTAAAATAGGAATTTCAAGTGAGACAGCTATAAAAAATCAGTTTCTGACCAATTCTCACCATTTTTACATAATATGTGCAAAGTTCTTAGTTCTAAGGTTTCCTCACTGTCATTTAGTCATAAAGCCATAACGTTTGGAGTTATAATTTTTTGCGTCTAAATTTTGCACATATTTGGATTACTACATTGAAAAAATGTTTTACAGTAAACTACACTCTCATACAATATTTTTCAGTGAGGAACCTGAACGTTACATGACTTTCTGAGACCATAATGAATGGAAAACTATTGGTGACATTTTAATCTTTTTAAATCTAATTTAAAATTGTGAAATTTGTGTTTTTCTATTTTTTTTTTGTTTAACTTTTTTTCTGTTCATGGTATGATGTTGATCCTTTAAGAAACGTTGGAGCATTTACCACGAAGATATTATTAAAAAAAAAATTGCGTGTGTTTGAGGAAGTTTCGGTGCACCGTCACCAGGCCCCTTAAGCCAGACTCAATTGCCAGTTTATAAGTAGACTATTAATGAAACCATAATATGCCTTCAGGCTCACACAAATATCTAGATAATAATTTATGTGGTGAGAGAGGAAAGTTGGTGTTTCGATGTAATCACTTTACCCTGAGGACGGGCTGCACTATGAATAATAAATACTAGTCAAGAGCTTTGTTAAACCCACCTGATTAGCTTCCAGAAGAAGGCGTTTCTTCTCATCCTCAGCGTCATTCAATATAGCATTCAGATTTATTACTTCTTTGTTGAGACTATCACATTTATCTTCAAGCTGAAAATTACATGTAGAATGAATAACACATATCGAATTAACAATTTAAATTTGCATTCACTTTTCCTTATGTCTATATATTATGAAGAACATATGAAAGAATACCTGGAGCATACCTTAAGGGGGGCATTTTATGAAAATATGCAATAAATGAAAACTGGTTCGATTTCAATCAAACTTTTTTGGCGAGTTGTACATGAAATTGCGTTCAACTGGTCCAAGTCTCAGAATCGTAGCATAAATAGGAAGGGAGAAAAAGCTCAGCGTTGAATGTAACGAAACGCCATTTTCTAGGTGAAACCCGGAGGCTCCCCGGAGCTTATCCAGGCTGATATGCTAATGTCAGACTTTGGCATCAGTCATGTATATGGAGTTCTGTGGGCCTACCGGGGACGAGCCAGAACCTGGCCCCCCTCAGAAAGGCATGGGGAGCAATGGCCCATAGAAACTCCCGTATGGTTGGAAGCATTCTATGTCTGCCATCGACCAGGTCAGGCACCCAGAAAGGTAAGCGTCCCAAAACAAACCCTTATTCTGGTAAAAATTGCTACTCATCACACCGCATGCTGCTCATTCGTGTCAAACCCTCAACCCCAACTGGGAGGGGGAGAGAGGTCCCAGCCCACCGAGCCGGCAGCCGGACCCTCAGTTTGGAGGCTGAAAAATGGAAACAAAATCTGCCGACCAAGGGGGAGAGAGGGTGTCAGGGAGCCTTACCAAGAAAATGGCGTTTTATTACATTCAATGCTGGTTTTCTGTGGGGGAGCCCCGTTGGCTCCCTAGAGCTAACTATCCGAAGACAAATAATAAAGGGACTTACCCGGGAGGCAGCAGCACCACACAACTCATACCGAAAACGAGACAACTGGCTGCAAGGCCAACCCAAGGCGACAAGACTGACGAGGGCCCGGCACATTGACAAGATATTGGGCAGCCAGGACCCTGTTTGATCTTCAAAACCCTCATGCCCGAATATCCGCCCAAGACATTGCTAAACACAGCAGCCAAAGCTGCAAACTTACGAATATCATGGGCACGAGGGGTAAGCTGCAGGCTGGCTAGAGAACAAGAGAAAAAGGATTAACCCAAAGCGCGTGTCCGGACACAGAAGCTGAGGTGCGCAGGTAACGGAGTAAAGATGCAACCGGACACAAAACATGATGCACTCCCGGCCTGACCAACCAAGCATCAATGACCCACGGACCCCTCCGGAAGCCCGCTGTCTTGTTCTTCACCAGAAAAGGAGGAGATGGCTGCAAATAAACAAAGCATGCACCCAGATCAGAAGAGTAAAAGCCTCTGCGCCGGAGGAGAGCATGAAGCTCCCAGACCCGACCCCCAGAAGCCAAAGCCAACAAGAGCAAAGCTTCCAGGAAACGGTCATGGACCAAAGGGGCCTACACAAACTGAGGGGAAGAAAGAAAGAATAGCGCCCGGTCTAAAGACCAGGATGACTCAGGCAGTGCATGAGAAGGCCAGAGGTGGAAAAAGGCAAGAGAAAGCTTGCAAAACGAAGCCAAAGTGACAACCACCCCGAACGCAAGCTGGAGCGGCTCCGCCAGCGCCGAACAATATGAAGTGACAGTATTCGGCATAAGATGCCTGTTCTGAAAGAGCCAAGAAAGAAAAGTCAACACAATACTATCCGAGACCGAAGACAACCTACGCAGGGAAAGGAAGTGGCAAAACGACAGCGAAGATACTTTATACTGCCGTCGAGAAGAAGACTGCAATTGGGACATCATTAGAGAAGCCACCTGGTCATCATACAGATGGTGATACACCCGCATCAGAAACTCCAGACACGAAGTGCGGAAGAATAAAGCAAGGTACCTCACCTGTCCGATCTGCTGAAAGTCGGAGTTGCGAAAAAAGCACTGGGTTCGAACACCGAGCAAGCAGCGTTTGAAACCAAGGCTGGGCCGGCCACCATGGGGCCAGAAGGAGAACCCTCCAGATAGAACTCGAACTGAGCCATAACCCGAAGCAACTACTGAACTGGGAGGGGGGGGGGAAGAGAAACAGGTAATCCCATTTCGACTAGTCGTGCCAAAAAGCGTCTACCGCGAAGACCTCACAGTCGGGGAAGGGTGCCACATAGACAGGGAGTCACCTCAACCACGCCGACATGAAGATGTCCACTTCCGGGGGCCCGAACGTCTGGCAGAACCAATTGAATGAGTCGGCATCGACCGTCCATTCCGTGGTTCTATGAACTGCACAGAGAGCTAAAACCCGAGAAGTCAACAGAAGAGCTACTCGAAGCGACCAACCCCAAAGAGCCACAGACCGCAGAGACCCCCCCCCCCGGCGGTTCAGACAATGAGCCACCGGAGCGTAGTTCGAATGAAGTCGGATCGTGAAGCCCTGAGCGAGCCGAATCTGACTCAAGGTAAGCCACACTGCCGCAAATTCCCGCACCGTACTGTGAGCCCGACAGAAGGATGGAGCCCACCACCCCTGGCCGGCCTGGTGAGCACTGGTCCTGGTTGATACCTGGTTGATGGGGTTCTGGGAATTCTTCTACTCCCCAAGCCCGGCCCGAGGCCAGGCTCGACTTGTGAGAGTTTGATCCACCACTGGGTCACAAAACCCCAGCTGAGAGAGGGGGCATCCATGAACACATCGAGGCAGGGGCTCCAGAAGGCGCCAAGGCACCGAGCCCTGAAAAATCCGAAGAGGAAGCCAGTGACCCAGCAGTTGACACAAGGTGCCTGGGGGATGAACCCAGCGATGCGAGTGTGGTGGAAATGACAGCTCCAAAGGAACCAGAACAGATGCCACAACCAAACCCGACCCAGCGGGTAAACGATCACAGCAAAGTTCAGACTTCCGCACAGCTGCTCGAGCAACTACCGGGTGACCTGGGACCCCCCCTCAGAAACAGATGACAGCGAGACTGCAACCGAGCAACACTGCCTGAGAGATAGACAAGGACGCTGCCCGGGAATCCCAGACAAGTCCGAACCTGGGACGGAACCAGATGGGACGTCCTCCAGTTCACCAGGAACCCAAACCTGGCAAGCTGGAAAAGAACTAAAATCCAAAACCTGGGAGATGCAGACGGGCCACCAAGACCCGGGTAAGACGTGGAAAACACTAGGTGCCAGATTTAGCCAAAAAAGGAAGGCAACAAAAGTGGTAAGCTGATGCCCCACCATGAAACCTAACCAGTCCCAGTCCCTGAATAGGGACGTGCCAATATGCACCATCCAAGTACTCGGCTCCAAGAGAAACCGGACCTAGGACAGAGTGGTCATCCGAAAGGAGGGGCAAGGAATCAGGGGTTCAGATGGAACAAGTACAGAATGAACTGCAGATTCGCACAGTCCCAATTCGGCAATGGAAACAGGCAGGAAACCCACCTGAGGGATGAGGTCATTTCAACCACGCCCAAGCGCACCCACTTTAGGATGACCCAATGAAACGAAGGGGAAAAGAAGCCTGCCCTGCCAGCCCTGAACCCCCAGAGGGGGAGAAATGACCCAATGCCACCGCTGGCAGGAAGATACAACCTGAAACATCCACGAACTGTGGGACCAAGTGCAGGCAAACAGAGCCACCCCCCCCAATCCTCAATGCCCTCTACCTATGAAGAAAAGGCAGAGTCCAAGGGAAAAGCATCCAAGAAAGGGATCTGCTGGAAGGACCCAGGAGCCTCGGCGGGAGGAACTGGCTCGAATGCCTCTGTCCCCACCTCGAATGGAGCAACCCCTGAGCCTAATCCCAAGCTAAACCTTGCCTCGACCCTGAAACCGTCAGATGTTTGGGAGCCGGAAGCAGGGGGAGGTGGGAGGGGAGAATGGTGAACCACACCAACAAGGGGAGGACGAAGGGGCGTGGACATAACCAAGGTCGAAGTGACCAATGCCCCCAAGTCCGAGTCCCTATAACCCAGGAAATTGGAGCAGGCAACCAACTGTGTGCATTGCAGCAACTAAAACCTAGCATGCAACACGCGAGCCGCTTGACCCCTAACCTCAGCTGTATCAGTATGTTTAAATTAGAGTATGAGTAGAGAACAAGTCTCACAAGACTCTGGGTCGAAGGTGTCGTCCTCAATACCTTAGCCCTGTAGTGACAAGCAGTCACTACCCTTACAGGAATAGTGTCTCGAAGAACCCAGAGAAGAGACCTCTGAACCCCAAGGAGTGTACTCACAGAGCACTTAGGGAATGGAGCTCTAAGTGCATGCAGCCCTTGGTACAAAACTCCTGACCACCATCAACACTCAGAAGGAGCTTGTTTTTCTTTGGGGGCGTTTTTTGCATCTGTTCGGTCTCAGGATGCAATATTTCTACCAGGTGGGGTCCGTTTTGAAGCGCCTACCTATCTGGGTGCTCAACCCTGGTCGATGGCAGATATGAATACTTTCTTACATGTGAGCTTCATAGGCCATTGCTCCCTTCACCTCTCTGAGGGGACCATGTTCTGGCTAGTTGTCTCCGGTAGGCATGACAACTCCATATGACTGAAGCCCCCGTATTAATATTAGCTAATATCAGTCCAATAGCTCCAGGGAGACAACAGGGCTTCCCCACAGAAATGAGACTGCAGCCTCCAAAATGTAAAAAAAAAGACCTCCCCCAAAATAAAAGAAACAACCAAACCTTCATGAAACTAGCCCCACACCCCCAACAAGGGGGGGCTAGTTTCATGCCCCAATGAGGCACTTCCCTCATTGGAACATTCCCATTGCCCTCCCCCAATGAGGGCTTCCCCCTCATTGGGGAAAGGGGTAAGCGGGGAGGCTGGGGCAACCGGCTTCAGTTCTTTTCTGATGTGCTTCTCTGGCAGTTAAGTGTTGCTCATCTGTCCCGTTTTTGGGTGGATTTCTTGCCTTTTCGGCAGTTTTACATAGTGTTTTACATAGGAGCCTGGAGTTTAAGTGTACTAGGGCTGCATGTGCTCAAGGGGCACATGCAGCCCCTTGAGTTTCTTCAGTTTCAGGCACTTCCATTTCCTGTGCACTATAAGTACTGCCCTGGCTGTTCTGGGAACACTCCCATTAGGGGGTTTCCTCATTTGGGGTGGTCCTCACCTTTACAGTATGCCAAGGGTCTTGCACTTTGTCTTACCAGGGGTTAGGAGTGTTTTTATGACTAGTCGGGCACACTGCAGTTTGCACAGCCTAAACTTTACTAAGTTGCATTTGGGCACACTTATGTTTCTCACAGGCTGCTCATTCACAGCAGTTTAGTGTTGGGAGTTTTATATTATGTGTATTTTTTGTTTGACTTGTGTCGCTTTTTGCTTATTTTGGCTCGAGAGTTCTGCCTTTCGCCTTATAAGGTGTGCCTAGGGTGTGCGCGGTGGAACCCCCTTGCTGCCCGCTTGAATTTTCCTTAGGCTTTGGGTCGTCTGGTTGCCAGTGAGTGCGTTGAGTCAGGCAGTGAGTGCGTTGCATTGCCGGTTTTCCGTGTTGCAGCACTCCACGTTGTGTGCCCAGTTGGTTGCCATGGATCTGCCCCGTTTGGGTTTTAGGGTCTTGGAATTAGAGGTGTTGGTTGACTAGACCTTGGTTCTGTCTGCATCTCCTCTTCCTTACTTGTTGGGCATGGTTCATCCTTCTCCACCCTCCCTTCCCTGCATCTGGCTCCGAAGCATCTGAGGGTTTCGGACTCGGGGCAGGGTTTAGCTCAGGATGTTGCTTGGGCGACTTCGGGGGTTGCCCATTACGATTCAGGCGCGGAGGTAGTTGAGCAGCTCTTTCCCACAAAAGCTTCAGAGTCCTCCCAGCCGACTCCCTCTTTTGAAGATTTTTTCTTGGGCTCCGTCTTCTCTTCACGGAATGTTGGGCGTGGATGAAGGCTCTGCCCTGGAGCCCTTGCCTGTGGTTCCCGGGGCCTTGGGGGGAGTCTGATTAGAGCTCTTGAGCTTCGTTTGACCTTCTGTGGGCCCTTGTGCCCTCTCTGCAGGGTCTTTTGTTGCAGGGTAGGGAATTTTCTTATCCTTCTTTACTGTATGAATTTGAGTTAGGCAGGGCTCCACCCAGGGTTTGTTTCCGGGTTCCTATAGGCGCCTTGGGTTCGTCCTTGGACCACCAAAAGCTCATGTTTTGTACCTTTAATTTTATTCAGTCAGAAAAATAAAGCAAAACCAAACAAACATTTCTAGATCTAGAATAGCATATATAAGTACTGCACAGTGGAACGTCGGCTTATGAATGCCCCTATTTGTGAATTGTTCTTGTTACAAGCTCAATTTCTTCATAAAATTTGAATAGGTTTATGAGCTTTGCCTCGAGTTTGTTGATCTTCTTGAGGTTATCTTGAGATGATTTCAGGGCTTAGCGTCCCCGCAGCACAGTCCTCGACCAGGCCTCCTTTTTGTTACACATCCCCCAGGAAGCAGCCTGTAGCAGCTGTCTAACTCCCAGGCAACTATTTACTGCTAGGTAACAGGGGGCATCAGGGTGAAAGAAACATTTTGCCCATTTGTCTCCGCCTCCACCGGGGATTGAACCCGGAACCTCAGGACTACGAATCCGAAGCGCTGTCCACCCAGCTGTCAGGCGCCCACATATTGATACACATATTGGTTGACCGAACACGTGGTTCCTGGTGGACCGGGCGACCGCACCTCAGTTTAACAGTGCCTCCTGTGTAGTGACAATTGTGCTTGAAATCTTTGTAAAGAATTTCATTGTTTTTCAGCTTATTTTATTTCTAAACATAAAAGTAATTATTATATACCATGCCATGGCTCCCAAGAAAGTCAGTGGTAAGGTTCAACCTATGAAAACACATGTGAGGATGACCGTAGAAGAAAAACAAGTCTCTAATGAAAGGTTCTTAGTGAGACAAACAAGCAGTGAGCCACAACCAGGTCCTAGTGGTATGCAGGCAAAACGTAGGAGAGAGAGAGTACCCTAGAGAAGTCATCACTGCCTGATGTTATAACGGAAGGGAACACCTCTTCCTAACACTAACATCTGTCCTCATTCCCCCCCCTCCTCACTGTGTTACATACACCAACATCAATAAAGGTAAGCTATAACTTGTACATACTATAGTACAAAAGACTTGTATTTGTTGTGTATGAAATGTATTCATAAGTTAATATTTTTGCGAGTGTGGAATGAATTAATTCAATTTACATTATTTCTTATGAGAAAATTTGTTTCGGGTTACGAGCCGTCTTTAGGAATAGATGAAATTCGTAGACGAAGTATAGTACCACTGTACTATATTATGTCTAAGATAGCATGTATTAGAAGGATTTATATTTATGCTGAAGTTTGGAAATTTCACATTTGGCCTAATTCAATAATATAAAACACACACTTAATGATGGTCCATCACTACAAGTTGGTACTTTTGACCAAACAGTTGCTGTAACCGAGTCCTTGGAGTGCCAGTGCTTCGGTTAAGGGAAGCCGAGGCACTGGCACTCCAAGTTACAAAAAAAAAAAAAAAAAACTTACCTTATCCATGCTGTGTCTCATATTTATCTTGCTGGTAACAAGTTCGTGAGCCAGGTCATCATTTTCACGTTCAAGGCGCATGTTGTCATCTAGCAACCGACGATTTTCACGTTCCAGGCGTATGACAGGATCCTCCTGCATGGCCTCATGTTCTGCAAGTAAAGTTTTCATTACAGCAATGTTTTGTACACGTTCCCCCTTACACAAGCACTGTCCGCTGTAACGGTCATATGTAAGCAGATTTCCCTTTCCTCCCATACTTTCTCCCTTCCTTTCCTCCTCTCCCTCTCCATCTCAAGGTCTGGGAAAGGCCTGGGTGTTGCCTCCCACAGGATCATTAATCTTGAGTCAAGGGTGCCTTGTGGTTGGGGAGTCACTTCTCAACGGGCCTAGTAAGTATCCTTCCCTCTCTCCCCTCTCCATTCCCTCTCTCTCCCCCTCCTCCATCTCCTTCCCTTATCCATTCCCTGGAAAGCAAAGCAATCCATCATGTTCGGGTACCATAACATTAGTTCTTAAGTTACCGCCATGAACGAGAGCACAAGGTGGCATGTTTCAAATGTCAAGGGTATGTCAGATTTTCCAGTTCATGAGAAACTCCTGCCATCGGGCAGGCTGAAATACTGCCATTGGTGTAGGATGGGTGCCTTGTGCGCCATTGACTGGGGGCCGTGGGCCCAGGACCCTGATTTGAAGGGAGTGGATGTCGGCCTAGGGGCAGTGTTTTCCAGGTACCAGGGCCTGGCATGCCATTGGCCAACTGCCAGGGCACTGAGGATAAGTAAAAATGATTGGAGTTTCCTAGTCAAGTCTCAAGTTAGTGGGTGGACCCATAGGTTTCCTTGCAGGAGTAAGAAAACATTAGTGTTAGTGTGACTTGGGAAGTGCTGGGGCAAAGGTCGACACCACACTTTGGGAGAGTCACACCATCTTGGCTAGTACATTGCAGGAATGGTAAAGTGCTCTGTAGAGTTATGTTCAATTGGTAGGGTTCACTCTCAATGCCTCAAAGGATAGGAATTATTAGACTAGGATGTATTTAAGTGCCATTTTGATTTAATAAAAGTCATATAATGTTCGAATGTGTATTTCATATTTCCCTTTAACAAAGGGAACTAGTAGGATCACGGGATTTACACCGTTAGTCAAGAGACTATGACTCAGACAAAAATTAACACTATCGCTCTCTCCACGAGCGTGCCGCAGACTTTGACGTCATGGAGCCAGTGGTGCGGGCGAGCGTGAGGCAACACCTAAATGCGTATACTCGTTTCAGTTTTCTCACCTTAATTCCATGCTACGTCGTTCGTTTTGGTATCATTGTGTTCGCAATTAATTCCCTGCAGATTGTATATGCATATAATGTCCAAAAGCCTGGCGAGACTCCCCCACAGCAAAGCCTAAAGTTGGAAAAGTTACCTATGAGTGCACAAAATCGGTAAGATGTTTATACTCGTTTCAGTTTTCTCACCTTAATTCTTGTGCTACGTCGCTCATTTTGGTATTATTATTGTGTTCGCAAATGAATTCCCTACAGGTGTATATGAATAAAATGTACAAAAGCCTGGCATGCCTCCCCGCAGGAAAGCCTAAAGTTACCCGTAAACGAGCACCAATTTGTACACTGCACCTAACGTGTATACTCGTTCAGTTTGATAACATCAATTTTCATGTTACGTCTTTCATTTTGGTATCAAATTGTTCGCGACATAAAGGCACACATTTTAAAACTAGTCCCAACATAATAGCACAATAAATAGAATTTAACAAATATTTAAAATTTTGACCAATAACTATTTATAATCATATGTGTTAAGACATCAAGTTTCATGTTACATCTTTTATTTTGGAATCAACTTGTGCGCATTCTAAAGGCGCTAACTTGATACTATCCCGAGGTCGATTGGATAAAAGATGAATTTTATAAAAATATTTTTGTTGTGGACACAAGTCCGGTCCAAAGCTAGGGTTCATTAGAAAAATAATGGACGAGAGTCCGGTCCGAAGTGACCGATAGTGTTAAAACTAGTCTCATAATACCATGAGCCAGAACCTGGCCCCTCAGAGAGGCACGAGGAGCAATGGCCTATAGAAACCTCCATGTGGTTGGAAGCATTCCATGTCTACCATCGATCAGGTTAGGCACCCAGAAAGGTAAGCATCCCAAAACAAGCTCCACCAGGTTCAAAATTGCTACCGAAAGCTGAACTATCAAGCAGAACTCCACAATCCGAAAACAAACAATCATACATGATGTTCAACCGCCACCAGGCTGCTGTCTGTGCCGCTCCCCCCTCCCTGGGGAAAGGGAGGGGGAATGCCAGACCCCTGTGCCAGCCATTCAATAACTGGGGGTTATATTCAACCCCCAGTTCAGAGGCTGAGTATAAAAATTGAATACCGCCAACTGAAGGGAGGAAGGCTGCCTCCGGGACTCACCCAGAAAATGGCGTTTCATTACATTCAATGCTGTTTTTTCTGTGGAGAGCACCCTCTGGCTCCCCAGAGCCACCTGATCACAGAAAAATAAAAGAGGGACTTACCCAGAAAGCCACCGTCTCGTTCTTCACCAAAAAATGAGGAGTCGGCTGCAAACGAACAAATCTACCACCAGGACTGAAAGAGCAGAAACCCCTGCGCCAGAAGAGAGCATGAAGCTCTCTGACCTGACTATGAGAGGCCAACAAGAAAGGACCATATCAAACAATCCTGAACCAAAGGGGCCACCACAGAGAAAAGATAGCACTTGTGCAATGACCAGGTTGGCTCAGTGGGCGCATGAGCAGGCTGGAAGTGAAACAATGCACAAGGCAGCTTGCAAAAGGGGGTTAGAAATAACATCCACCCAGAATGCAAACTGGAGTGGATCCGCCAGCGCCGCACGAAAGGCGACAGTATTTGGCATAAGATGACGGTCCTGAACAGCCAAGAGAGTGAGAGGACAAAACAAGTTGATCCAAAACCGAAGACACCCTACAAAGAGACAAAAAAATGATGAAAGGACCGCCAGAAATGTCATACTGCTGCCGAGACAAAACACGCAGGTGGGACACCATCAACGAATCCACCTGATCACCATACAAGTAGTGATAGACCCCGTCATAAAGACCAGACTCGAAATCGGAGAAGATCAAACCCACATACCGGACTGGACGAGGAAGAGCCGAGGAAAAGTCCCTGGGTTCGGACACTGAGAAAGCACATCAGAACCAGGCTGGGCCGGCCAACAAGGGGCCAAAAAGACAACTATTCCCTGGTAATTCTCCAACCGAGCCAAAACCCGAAGCAACAGCAGATCCGGGGAAAGAGGTAAAGGTACCCCTACCCCGACCAGTCCTGCCAAAGGCATCGACCCCAACAGCCTCGCAGTTGGGGAAGGGCTCCTAATATACCGGTAGACCCTCGACCATGCCGACGTGAAGAGGTCCACCTCCGGGCGCCAATACCTCCGGCAGAGCCAACTGAACGAGTTGGCGTCGACTGTCCATTCCGTGAAAAGGGAAAGGAACTGGCCGTCTACCAGGACATTGGACACCCCTTGGTGTGAGCCTCCAGAGAGCCAAACCTGAGAACTCAGACGAGCAGAGCGCAGACAGTCATCTGAAGCGACCACCCCATAGAGCCAGGATGGCATTGAACCATCATTATATCATATAACGATTGGCACGTTATATGATATAATGTGCCAATCATATAACCTGGCACATTATATGCTTTTAATGCCAATCCTATGTATAATGAACACATACACTATATTATGGCAGTAGAACATCCATACTGTCCGAAGACACTGTGTTACGTATAACACAGTGTTATATATTTACGTGACATATGTGTACACATACAGGGCCATATTTTCATGTATTATGCTAATTTATGTATATATACAGTCTATTTACACACTATACACTATCACACACTATACATTCACCATGCACACACTCACCCTCAGAACTCCGCAAGTGTCAGCTGCCACATCCTCACGCCTCCAACATCCAGTCTCTCCCTCACTCCTCCAACATCTTACTCGCCAACATTGCTCCTCCCACCATACTGTTATTGTTTTGTATCACACTACTTACACATGTTATGTATACCTATCTCTATGTTTTATTCACCAGAACTATGCAAGTAAGCCGGTATTGTGTCCAAAATTTACAGTTACCACGATACACTGCATGAGAAATCACACAGCAGTCAGCAGACGACGCTACGATTACGTCCCCTCTCGCACCAAAATAGCTCCTCCCAACATACTCCTGTTGCTGTTACTACACTATATACACACACATTGTATATACCCATATACAAATGTGTTCACAATAGCGAACCACTAAGCTAGTATGATGAGCAAAACAAGAGTGGCTGCCACACAGTGAGGCTACCTCAATTTTCTCCCTCACTCCCTCACCACAAATACTCCTCTAACAATACTATGCACATATGTACATGGGGTATATACACACATTGTATATACCCATGTACATATGTGTTCATGATAGTAAACCACTAAGCTAGTATGATGAGCAAAACAAGAGTGGCTGCCACACAGTGAGGCTACCTCAATTTTCTCCCTCACTCCCTCACCACAAATACTCCTCTAACAATACTATGCACATATGTACATGGGGTATATACACACATTGTATATACCCATGTACATATGTGTTCATGATAGTAAACCACTAAGCTAGTATGATGAGCAAAACAAGAGTGGCTGCCACAGTGAGGCTACCTCGATTCTTTCCCTTGCTCCCTCACCACAATTCCTCCTCTCACAATACTACACACAGTGTTTATTATCACCACAAACATGCTGTTATCACAATACTGGTCACTAAATCCTGTAAATACGTAATTGACCGCAAGTTTATTTTGTAAAGGAACCTAAGAAGTCATTTGAAGATTCATAGATGAACGAAATAATGCTGTAATGCTGTGGCTAGCGCTGTGAACATCGTGAACAGCATTGAATCACTAATATTTGAACATTGTACACAGACATTATCACACTCAGGCTCTTCTGTAATACTATCATGGCTAAATAAATACAAGTTATATATATATATATTATATATATATATATATATATTATATATATATATATATATATATATATATATATATATAATATATATATATATATTATATATTAGTATATTTTGGTAGCAGTCTTTCTGTAGACATATGTTATTAAATATGACCGAAAAAGTAAGATTAATAATTCTAACACGAATTTTCTCAATTTTCCTTATGTTTGTTTTTACTGATGACGGTAAATTAAAAATCAATTCTCCAAAATTCATTCTTTATTTCTTAGTCTGACGCGACACTTGAGCGCGTTTCGTAAAACTTATTACATTTTCAAAGACTTTAGTTACACACACACAGAACAACTATAACTGAACAGAGTTTAAATACCTGCATTTGGGTGAGGTGACATGTTACAATGGTTTGGGGTGAGGTGAGAACAAACACAGAACACGAAACAATGGGTATAAGGGAAGAATAGATCTGTAACTGCAGAAGGCCTATTGGCCCGTATTTCTTGATGTTTCTATATTGGAGCGGAGTCTTGAAGTGGGTAGAATATAGTAGTGCGTTAATTGGCTGTTGATTGCTGGTGTTGACTTCTTGATGTGTAGTGCCTCGCAGATGTCAAGCCGCCTGTTGTCGCTGTATCTATCAATGATTTCTGTGTTGTTTGTTAAGATTTCTCTGGTGATGGTTTGGTTGTGGGAAGAGATTATATGTTCCTTGATAGAGCCCTGTTGCTTATGCATCGTTAATCGCCTGGAAAGAGATGTTGTTGTCTTGCCTATATATTGAGTTCTTTGGGGCTTACAGTCCCCAAGTGGGCATTTGAAGGCATAGACGACATTGGTCTCTTTCAAAGCGTTCTGCTTTGTGTCTGGAGAGTTTCTCATGAGTAGGTTGGCAGTTTTCTTGGTTTTATAGTAAATCGTCAATTGTATCTTCTGATTTTTGTCTGTAGGGATAACGTTTCTATTAACAATATCTTTCAGGACCCTTTCCTCCGTTTTATGAGCTGTGGAGAAGAAGTTCCTGTAAAATAGTCTAATAGGGGGTATAGGTGTTGTGTTAGTTGTATCTTCAGAGGTTGCATGGCGTTTCACTTTCCTTCTTATGATGTCTTCAATGAAACCATTGGAGAAGCCGTTGTTGACTAGGACCTGCCTTACTCTACAGAGTTCTTCGTCGACTTGCTTCCATTCTGAGCTGTGGCTGAGAGCACGGTCGACATAAGCGTTAACAACACTCCTCTTGTACCTATCTGGGCAGTCACTGTTGGCATTTAGGCACATTCCTATGTTTGTTTCCTTAGTGTAGACTGTAGTGTGGAAACCTCCGCTCCTTTCCATGACTGTTACATCTAGAAAGGGCAGCTTCCCATCCTTCTCCATCTCGTAAGTGAAACGTAACACAGAATTCTGCTCAAACGCTTCTTTCAGCTCCTGCAGATGTCTGACATCAGGTACCTGTGTAAAAATGTCGTCAACATACCTGCAGTATATGGCCGGTTTCAAGTTCAAGTAGACTAAGACTTTTTTCCTCAATATAATATATATATATATATATATATATATATATTATATATATATATATATATATATATATATATATATATATATATATATATATATATATATATATATATATATATATATATTTATATATTTTGACATTATTAGGCGATGCTGTGGTCACAAGCTGAACAGCAGTGCTGTGAGCTCATGCTGCATGTGCAGGCCTTGGTTGTTCACTCACTACTGAGGCTCTCACACCCGGGAATGTGGACCACAATTTTTTTAAAGATGGCGTCTGTTTACAAGAGCCCTGAGGAAGCTGATGTGAACCCCATGTAGCCGCGGGAGTTTTGAATGGAACGTGAAAAATACAAATACCCAGAGGTGCGTAGCGTACCTCAGACGTGGGCTTGCAGGCGCATTGCGTAGTTAAAGAGTTAAGCTGTTGAATTATATCTTGCAACTCCAAAGTTTTTGACCTCACTCCATCTATGTTGGTATATACAATTTTCAGGAACATGTTCCCTTTCTCTTTGCTCTTTACTTCCCCTTCCACTAATGATTTTGTTGCCTTGCCTTTATGTACCATTTCACAAGCTTTCCAGTCCCTGACACTTTGTAGAAAAAGAATTTCTGTCTTCTTCATTTCTATCCCCATTTAGACGTTTTGCTTCAATTTGGTTCATTTTCAGCTTTTCTCTACCTGTCTTCCTTTAAGAGGTCTTGTCTTATTGACCAAAGTTTGCCAACCTCATCACTGCAATTTCCTGGCATTTCTAAGCACTTCCATCATGTTTTTCACTCCATCAAATGTCACCCTTAAGGGGCGGTTCTTATCTTTCTCATATTTTCCTATTCTTGTAAAATCACTGACATTTTCCTTTGAGCCTTCTCCTTAACCTACTATTTTCTCTATGATTTTCATCTCTTCTGCTGCTCGATCCACCCTAGATGAAATTTCCTTCTCTAAACATCCAAAAATTATTATGGACTTACTTTTATCTGCAGTGTTTTGTACCAGTTTACTGTTGGTTACCAGTTCTTTCCTAATTGCTTGCCAAATTTCTGCTTCTTGTTGGTCATTTCTGGTTTTGACTTCCGAACACACTTCCTTGATTGTCTCTTTCTCTTTTACAACTTGGCATGTCTCTTATTTCTTCTTTATACTTTTCTAGTTCTTTATTAGCCTCCTCTATTTGAGTTGCCAATGAAGTTTCTCATTGCATCTCCTTGCCTAACTCTATGTTAGCCCTCAGGTGTAGAGATTTCTGAGCCTATTGGGCTCTATCATATTTACATTTGAAACTGTATGGAGTCTGCCTCCGCCACATCACTGCATAATGCATTCCATTTGTTAACAACCTTGACACTGAAAAAATTATATCTAATGTGTGTGTGTGACATTTGGGTACTCAGTTTCTACCTGTTTCCCCTTGATTGTGTTCCACCCATGGTAAATAGTTTGTCCTTTGTCCACCCTGTTAATTCCTCTGAGAATTGTGTAGGTGGTGATCATGTCTCCCTTTACTATTCTGTGTTTCAGGGATGTGAAGTTTAGATCCTGTAGTCTTTCCTAGTAACTCATACCTCTCAGTTCTGAGACTAGTTTGGTGGCATACTTCTGAAACTTCTCTAACTTTGTCATATGTTTAACTAGGTATGAACTCCAGGCTGGAGTGCATACTCCAGGATTGGTCTGACATTAGTGGTATACAAGGTTCTGAATGATTCCTTACACAAGTTTTGAAAGGCAGTTCTTATGTTGGAAAATCTAGCATATGTCGCTGATATCCTTTTGATGTGGGATTCTGGGGACAGGTTCGGTGCGAAATCAACCCTCAGATCTTTATCTCTACTTGACACTTGCAGGATCTCACCTCCCATATGGTACCTTGTGTTCGGCTTCCTGGGGCCCAGATTCACGAAGCAGTTATGCAAGCACTTACAAACCTGTACATCTTTTCTCAATCTTTGGTGGCTTTGTTTACAATTATTAAACAGTTAATGAGCTCCGAAGCACCAGGTGGGTGTTTATAACAAACAACAGTTGATTGGGAAGTTTTCATGCTTGTAAACTGTTTAATAAATGTAACCAAACCCGTAAAAGATCGAGGGAAGATGTACACGTTCGTAAGTACTTGCGTAACTGCTTGGTGAATCTTGTCCCTGCTCCCAGCACCTAATTTCATTATTTTACACATACCCGAGTTATAATTTAGTAGCCAATTTCTAGACTATTCCTCCAGTTTATCTAGGTCTTGCTCGGTCCTTGATGCCTTTGTTTGGTTATAGGTTGTTTACCTGGCTGTCTTGTCTTTGCTTTTTTGTTTGATGCTTTCCTTTGGATTCTTGTGGTAGATCTCCTCCCTGGTAGCCCAATTGTTCCTTCTCCATGGGTAAATAGCTTCAGGAAGCCAGAAGAGGTTTCCCTAGAAAACCAGCATTGAATGTAATAAAAATGCCAATTTCTGGGTGAGCCTTGTTGACTTCTTGACACCCAGTTGGCTGACCCCAGGCTGCCTCCCTCCTCTTCCCAAATGAGGGGAAAGTGGTGTGAATGAGATAGCTCTACCTTTCTAAAATTTCTATTGTTTGTTTACAATATTGAAGGAGTTCTTTTGGCAGTTTCTTGAGGCTATAGTCTAAGGTATAAGTTATAAGGTATAAGGTACCTTATAACCTGCAGTCGTCTGTTTTGTTTCGCCGACTTTCTGGGTGCTTTCCTGTTGGTGGCAGACATGAATAAATTCATGTAATTTTACCATAGTGCAACTGCTCCCTGTGCCACTTAAAAGGGGGCCAGGTTCTGGCTCATGGTCCCCAATAGGCCACGACTGATGGCACCTAGTAGTAGTATTACACTATCAGAGATTGCAACTTCAGGAAGCCAATGGAAGCTCACATAGAAATTGGCATTTCATTACATTCAGTGTTAGTTTTTATTTCAAAATGTTTGTAAACGAATTCTCTAGAAAACAGATGCAAAAACAACAGTATGTTATAAATGCACTTTTACTCCTCTCTGTGCATTCCCAAATGTAAACATTGCGTGATGCTTAAAATGTTTACAATCCTTTTATGTTTTCTGTTATTTGTTGGGTTATAACTATATTTTTTTGTTAAAATGTTCCTAATGAATTCTGTATAGAACAGAAGCAAGAACAAAAGTACATTTATAACATTATGAACAACAGCAATGAATATACCAATTTTTATGAATAGGAATTGAACATTTTAGGACAGGAATGAAGCATTTACAGCCGGAGTATGGCTTACATGTTTTAGCGCCATTTGAACAAGAAAGTGTCAAAGAGATGATGATATTAATTTCAATTATCATCTAGAATTCAAAAGACTTAGTAAAGTGCTGAATATTTTAGCAACAGTAAGCACTGATTACTACATACAGGTTTTTATATGTATTGCACAGTGATGTCTAAATTTGTCTGAGTCAGGTTCAATGGAATTTCTGGATACAACTGTAATGTCAAGCCTTGAGGGAGAAAGATGCACTGCAGTGCCTTCTGAATCAATGCATCGCCCTGATAGTGATGGTGACACATCTTATGCTAAAGATCAGCCAGACGAGCTAGTGAACAGATCAAGCAATGGAACCAGAGACCATCAAGTAAATGAACCAGAAAAAAGAGTAAAAAAAGAAAGTGCCTAAGTGGGAGAATTCTCAGGCCCACATGCAGGCTCTGAGCCAGTAAAGAACCAACCACCAGAGAAAACAGTAGAGCACCTTCACCCAAAAGGATTCCAATGCCTATGTTTAACATTCTATCATTCTTCGATACATTTAAATTTATATTATTCCTCCATTGCTTCATTCACTTTTTTTGACTCCTCACTGCTATCACTGTTATTATAAACAGTATACTGTATATAAATTCATTCACTACAAGCTCATTTCAGCCTACATTATAAATGACTGGAGTTACGAGATGATATAAAATAATGCAAATTAAAGATAACATATATATGAAGTCATTACCTTCTAATTGCGTTCTTACCTTTCAAGGCCAAGTATTCTTTTTCGTACTTCTTTAACTTTTTAACCTTTATAGACGTAGCAACTTTGAACAACTGTCGAGCAACATCTTCGTTCCGGTATTTTTTTGGTAACGAAACACGGAAATACTTGAGAATCCCTTCAAAGTCTGAAGACAAGAGCTCTTTTTTTGACATCTGTAGAAAAATATAAATATTTAATACATTTAAAAGTACTAAATGACTAGAACTAAACCATTAATGAACAAAATATTTTATTACCTAATTCCCATATTTTTAATTTAATTTACATAGTACTGTATACAGTAAAGCCATTCCACAAAACAAATGAAACAAAGTACTGTTTATTAACATATTACTCACTGATTTTATAGATCAATTGTTAAATGTGATATGTAAATTTAACGAGTTAACTGAAGGTAAAAAAAAAGCGTTGAATGTAATGAAACGCCATTTTCTGGGCTAGCCCCAGAGGCTCCCTGGAGCTTATCAGGCTAATGTATGTTATATTAGACTGGGACATTAGCTAAGGAGTTCAGACCTACCAGGGAACAGCGCCAGAACCTGGCCCCTTCAGAGAGGTTTCAGGGAGCAATGGCACTGGAAAACCCCCTTGTGGTTGGGGTTTTCCTTATCTGCCATCGACCGGGGTTTGCACCCAGAAAGGTAGGCATAACAAAACAAACCCCACATGGTAAAAACTAAAACAAAAAACCAGACAGAGAGGAAGAAACTCCCTACAATCCCAAGAAAACAAGCAAACATCACACTTTACTGCCACGCCGATCGTCCGCACAGCCCTTTCCACCTCGAGAGGGGGAGGGGGAAGCCCTGGACCTACCACGCCGGCTGCCTAGCACCAGTTCGGAAGCTAGGCTTCAACCAACGTGAAAAAAATGCCGACTGGTAGGAGGGAGGGTTGCCAGGGAGCCTCCGGGGCTCACCCAGAAAATGGCATTTCATTATATTCAACGCTGGTTTTCTGTGGGGAGCCCCTACGGCTCCCTTGAGCATCATACCCAAAGAGAAGGAAAAGAAAGGGCTGACCCGGGAGGCGGCCGCCACGAACTCCGCAACATGAAGCCGAGACAACAGGCTGCAACCTGCGACCCAAGGCAACAAAAACGCACAGGAGCAGACGCGCATAAAGAATGGGCGGCCAAGAACCTGTGCGACCCTCAAATCCCTGCGCCCGAAATGAGCCCTAGACGTCACCAAATAGCAGCAAAAGCTGCAAACGTCCGAACATCACAGCGCAAGGACAGACTGCAGGCCAGAAGACTTAAAAACTATGCGGATGACCTGGGAGACCCGAGCCCTGAAACAGGGAACGAGGGGAACCAGATCAACCCAAAGCGCACCCCCAGACACGGTATGCAGGTAACAGCAAAAAACGCAACCAGACAATACCCCCCAATACAGGACGCACCCCCGCCGAACCAATCAAGCATCAATAACCCAAGAACCCCTCCAGAAAGCAGCTGTCTCAACCGTCGCCAGGACAGAGAAAGGCTGCAAACATACAAACCTACCACCAGTGCCAAAGAGCAAAACCTGAACCGAAGGGGCTACCACAAACTGAGGAGAAGATAAGAAGGCACCCTGATCAAGGACCAGGACGGCTCAGGCGACGCATGAGCAGGCCGGAGGCGAAACAAAACACGAGAAAGCGTACGAAACGGGGCAGATGTGACTCCACCCTGAACGCAAGCCACCAGCGCCGCACTAGACGACAGTAAGAAACATCAAAACTAGTCCTGAAAACCAAAGAAAGGACAAGATAACCCGATGCGAAAGAGAAGACAACCTACGAAGAGCAAGAAAAAGTGCATAGAAACACCAGGAGCATCATACTGCCGCCGAGACGAAGCTCACAGGTGGGACACCATCAACAAAGCCACCTGATCACCACAGAGATGGTGATACCTGCATCAAAATACCAGATGCGAAGAGCCGAAGAGAAGGCCGAACCAGTCATGTACAGGACCGGTCTGGCCTGCCGAAAGAGGCGGAGCCGCGGGAAAACGCCCCGGGTTCGGACACCTATCAACCAGCATCTGAAAAGAAGCTGGGCCGGCCACCAAGGGACCATAAGGACTACTCTCGTGGGAATGGGCTCCAATCGAGCCAGAACCCGAAGCAACAGCTGGACCAGGAGAAGAGGAACAGGTACCCCCACCACGACCAGTCCTGCCATAGGGCATCCACAGTGAACGCCTCGCAGGCGGGTAAGGGCGCCACATAAAATGGGCGACGCCTAAACCACGCCGACTCGAAGACGTCCATGGCCAGGAGTCCATACGTCCGGCAGAGCCAACGAAACGAGTCAGCAACGACTGGCCAATCCGCGAACAGAGGAATGAACCGAGACAGCTGTCCGCCAGGACGCAGGACACACTCCGGACATGAACCTCACGGATAGCCAAACCCCGAGAATCCAGCAAACGAGCCACTCTAAGGGACCAACCCCAAAGGACAAACACCTAAGAGAAACCCTGTGGTTCCGCAAAGAACTGCCAGAGAACAGTCCGAATGGGGCTGAATGGCAGAGCACCGAGGACCCAAACCCTCCAAAACGCAAACCAGACAGCCACACACTCCCGAACCATGCTGTTAGCCCGACAGACGGACAGACCCTACCATCCCCGGCCGACCTGGTGAGCACTGGTCACAAAGCACAGCCGAGAGATGACCTGTCCGTGAACACATCGAATGAAGGCTCGGGGAGGTGCCAAGGCACGGAACCCAGTAAACCCCAAAGAGGAAGCTGGTGACGAAGCACCAACACAAGATCCCCGGAGGAACGAACCCAACGATTGCAAGAGGCGGAAGGGGAGTCTCCGAAGGAACCAAACAGACACCAAAGCCAAACCTAACCCTGCGGGCAGACCAGCACGTTGAAGTTCAGACTCCCACACAACTACTCGAGCAACCGCAGAGCAACCTGGGACCCCCTCATGAACAGCCGAAGGTGGGACCACAGCCGCAGCAACACTTCTGGAGGGAAAGACAAGGAGTGGCCCAAGAGCCCTAAACAAGACACAGCCAAGTCCGAACCCGGGACGGAAACAAATGGAACAACCTCCAGATCACCAGGAAACCAAACCCGGTGTTCTGGAAAGAACCACACACCCCTGGCGAGCAGACAAGCAGACCAACTGGGAGCCCACACCAGCCAGTCGTTGAGGAAGGCCAGACACCGAATCCCAAGCAGACTCAAACAGGGCACCAAGATCCGGTAAAGATGCGTAAATACACCAAGTGCCAATTACAAAATAGGGAAGGCAACAAAAGCGGTAAGCCTGAAGCCCCACCACCAACTGTGCCAGTCCCGGAAAACTGGAGAGGAACGTGCCAAGAATTGACCTGGAGGTCCCGGGCCACCATCCAGGCACCCGGCCCCAACAGAAGCCGGACAGGAGAAAACTGTCCTCCGATGAGGGCATAGAATCCAAGACGCAGACTGAAGTAGTCCAGAAGAACCGCAGATTCGACAGACCCATGTCTGCATAGAGCAGACGGGAACCCCAGAAGGACGGGGCGGATCGACCACGTCCAATGCACCCACGAGGATGACACAATGAAGTGCAGGGGAAGAAGCCCACCCCACCAGCCCTGAACCCCCAAAGGGGAAGAAGCCGTCCACCGTCGCCACCAGAGGCTGGAAGACAACCAAAAGCGCCCACTAACTGCGGGACCATGTGAGAGTCAGCAGAGCAAGCTGCTCCCCCAGCGCCCCATCAACAGAGAAGGGAACAGAGCCCCTTCCGAAAGAAAAAGTATACATACACATATATATATACAGTGGTACCTCGGAATGCGAGTGTCCCTGTATGCGAGTTTTTCGGAATACGAGCAGGATTTCCTCGAAAATTATGTCTCGGAATGCGAGGGTTACCTCGGGACGCGAGTTTGTTGATACGCGTACAGGCCGACCTAGCGCGTGGTCGATCGGCGATCGTCGCCCCTCCGCCACTCCGCCCCTCAGTTTACCATTGTCTCGCGCCCAGTGACTATCCCACATCAATTCTTCACCTGGATTTTCAGTGTTTTGTTGGATTTTTGGTCATTTGACTATACAGTTTGTTATTATATATCTCACCATGGGTCTCAAGAAAGCCATTGATAAGGTTCAACCTAAGAAAATAGCTGTGAGTAGAGGATGTCCCTCCTTGATTAAGAAAATGTGTGAAGTATGGGAAGAACTGCAAAGTTTTGTTGAAAAAACTCACCCAGATAAAGCTGTAGCAGGCCGTTGCATTGACCTTTTAAATGATAATGTGATGTCTTACTACAGACAAGTGTTAAAATGTAGGGAAAAACAAGTGTCTTTAGAGAAATTCTTAGTAAGACAAGCAAGTCCTAGTGGTATGCAGGCAAAATGTGCCAGTGTGTGCATACCAGTGAAGTCCTCACTGCCTGATGTGATAATGGAAAGGGACTCCCCTTCCAAACAGTAACTCCTCTCCTCCTCCCCCCTCCTCACCATCTTCCATACGCCTACAGCATTCAAGAGCAAGGTAAGTAATAACTTGAACATAGTTTTGTAGGTTTATTTAGATGAATTAGGTATAAAAATTTAGTTTGATATGGGGTTTTTGGGGTAGTCAGGAACGGATTAATTCATTTCCCATTATTTCTTATGGGGAAATTAGCTTCAGAATACGAGTTTTTCGGAATAAGAGCTGTCTCCAGGAACGAATTAAACTCTTAAACTGAGGTATACATATTATGTATACAGTGGTACCTCAGTTTAAGAGTTTAATTCGTTCCTGGAGACAGCTCTTATTCCGAAAAACTCGTATTCTGAAGCTAATTTCCCCATAAGAAATAATGGGAAATGAATTAATCTGTTCCTGACTACCCCAAAAACCCCATATCAAACTAAATTTTTATACCTAATTCATCTAAATAAACCTACAAAACTATGTTCAAGTTATTACTTACCTTGCTCTTGAATGCTGTAGGCGTATGGAAGATGGTGAGGAGGGGGGAGGAGGAGAGGAGTTACTGTTTGGAAGGGGAGTCCCTTTCCATTATCACATCAGGCAGTGAGGACTTCACTGGTATGCACACACTGGCACATTTTGCCTGCATACCACTAGGACTTGCTTGTCTTACTAAGAATTTCTCTAAAGACATTTGTTTTTCCCTACATTTTAACACTTGTCTGTAGTAAGACATCACATTATCATTTAAAAGGTCAATGCAACGGCCTACTACAGCTTTATCTGGGTGAGTTTTTTCAACAAAACTTTGCAGTTCTTCCCATACTTCACACATTTTCTTAATCAAGGAGGGACATCCTCTACTGCCTCTACTCACAGCTATTTTCTTAGGTTGAACCTTATCAATGGCTTTCTTGAGACCCATGGTGAGATATATAATAACAAACTATAGTCAAATGACCAAAAATCCAACAAAACACTGAAAATCCAGGTGAAGAATTGATGTGGGATAGTCACTGGGCGTGAGACAATGGTAAACTGAGGGGCGGAGGGGCGACGATCGCCGATCGACCACGCGCTAGGTCGGCCTGTACGCGTATCAACAAACTCGTGTCCCGAGGTAACCCTCGCGTTCCGAGACATAATTTTCGAGGAAATCCTGCTCGTCTTCCGAAAAACTCGCATACAGGGACACTCGCATTCCGAGGTACCACTGTATACACCTACACATACATATACACATACACATAAGATATGTTACACACATGTGAGTATGGACATACACATGTGCACAAATACATGTGAAAAGAAAATTACAAGCTGCTGAGCAGTGGGCAGAGAGCACCACGCCGGCCAGGCAAAGAAGGCACAAAACTGCATCAAAAGGCCCACCTCGACAACAAAACCCCAAAGTCCCAGCACGACCACAACACGTGCCAAGACCCAAAAAGATCAGTCTGCAAGCCAGGAAGACCCCGGAAGCCCAGAAGGCAGAACCGGGTCACACACGAGGAAACAAAGCCCCCTGAACCCACAAAGGGGGGCCCTAGAGGAAGAAACCTCCAGAACGAAACCAAAGAACCCAAAGGAACCCAGAATCGAACCAGGGGGAGCCCAAACCACCACATTTGCCGGTGGAGATACACCACAGAAAGGCAAAGCACAGCCCCAGACAGAACCCCCAGGGAAATGGTCAAAACAGACCGAAAACCAAGGGACAAGGTGTGGGAGCAAGCATAACAGACAGGGACACTGAGCCCAAACCCCAGGGCCCAGACCCAAAACAGACAAAACGGAAAACCCGGTTTTGAAATCAGCACTCAAATGTTTCCAGAGGAACAGGAAACGGGCAGAAAACACCAGAAAAGCAAAGAAACGACAACAGGAAAATAAAACCACTGAAAAAAGTGAAAAACTCACCCGAGATGCTCGCTCGCACACCCAGGCGCATGTAAACAAACTGCAACGCCGCCCTGGTGGCCACGCCGAGAAACCGGCAGAAGAAAATGGCCACCAGAACAGAAGGCTGTGACCGACGCAAAAGATACGAAAACACGCCAACAAAAGTGGGAAGCAAGCAGACTGGATGGGCAAGAAACTCAGCCCAGAAGCAGAAAACCCAGGCAGGGGCTAACTGCCCCAGAACTGCTAGCAGGCATCCCCCACAGCCCCGGGAACCCGCAACAGAGGCCCCGGGGCAGAGCCGTCCTCCAAGCCCTCCGCCCTTAACCCTTAAATTGCCCATCGCATGATATGATGCTTTGACCGACTTGCAGTAAATTGCGCATCGCATCATATAATGCTTTGGAGTACTTCACAAGATTTAAATGGCCCGCGGATACATGGGGTTCACCACACCTTCATCAGGGCTCTTGTAAACAACAGATACCATTTTTTAAAAAATCATGGGCCAAATTCCCGGGTGTTAGGGGACTCAGTATTGAGTGAGCTATCAAGCCTGATGCACGCAGCATGAGCTCACAGCACTGCTGTTCAGCTTGTGACCACAGCATCGCCTAAAAATGCCATAATATACTTGTTCATGCTATTATGTAGCGATGGTATTATTACAGAAGACCCCTGACTGTGATAAAACTGACCAGGGTTCTGATAATAGCAGGATTGTGGTGATATTTAGCGCTGTGCTCCATGGAGGGAGGAGTAATGCTGCAGGAGGGGAGGGTAGTGGCGTTGTCTTCTGACTGTGTGTGGCCACCTTTTATTGACTGCACTCACCATACCAGCTTAGTGGTTCGCTATGATGAACACAAATGTAGATACTTATATATAACGTGTGTATAGAGGGTATAAACAGCAAGAGGAGTAGGTTGGGAGTTGCCATTTTGGTGAGGGCAGTGGCGTCGTCTGCACGACTTATCATGTTTACTGGTGACCACAATGGTCTTTGGGCACCATACCAGTTTACTTGTACAAGTATGGTGAATAAAACAGGTAGATATTTATATATAATGTGTGTATATAGCGTAATAACACCACAAACAGTATTGTTGGAGGAGAAATATTAGCGCGTCTGGTCTTGAGGGCGGCAGCCATCAGCTGACTGTGTGAGTAACTACGTCTTTGTGCCTTTACTCACCATACAAGCTTAGATGTACAGTTATGGTGAACAAAACATGTAAATACTTATATATAACGTCTGTATATAAAAGCAAAAATAGTATGGTGGGAGGAGAGTGGTGGCAAGTCAGGTGAGGTGAGGGAGGGAGTGGCAGGGAGTGGCAGGGAGTGGCAGGGAGTGGCAGCCAGTGGCGGGCTGCCACTGTCACTGCCACTCAGCATTCCAACTTAGTGGTTCGTTATGGTGAACACGAATGTAGATACTTATATATAGCATCTGTATATAGTGAATAAATGCAAAAACAGTATTGTGGGAGGAGAATGTGGGTGAGTCAGGTGACTTGAGGGAGGAAGTAGCAGCCAGTGGTGGGCTGCCATTGGCACTGCTACTCAGCATGCCAACTTAGTGGTTTGTTATGGCGAACAAAACATGCAGATACTTATATATAACCTGTGTATATAGTGTAATAACCGACAAAGTATTTGTTCACTGTTTGATGAACATAATTGAATCAACAATATGCACACCATATTTTTGAGTACAGCGATGATTCACTAATTTTATTATATAAATATATCACACTACACACTATTGAATAATATTACAGCAAACAAACAACGAAAAATCAATCAGAGACATTGAAATAATTAGGTAATTATCTCTTTGTGGCAACTCCGGCCTGACAGCATGCTGAGTCAACGCCTGTTTTTTGCCAGACTTTCTCGCCCTATACCGGGCAATATATGCCACTTACGATTTTTTTATTATTTTTCCCATGATCAGTGAACACAAATTAAGAGGTTAGGAAGAAAAAAGATTTTTTTTTTTTTGTATGCGCCTGTGGGTGTCAAATGGTATATAGCCATATGCCGTTTAAGGGTTAAAGAAAAGGAAGAGTCCATGGAAAAGGCAGCACGAAAGGGCTGCTGGTAAGACCCAGAAGCCTTGGCAGGAGGAACAGGCTCGAAAACCTCGGTCCCCAACCCAAATGGGGCAGCCCCCGAAAACCGCCCGAGTCTCGGGCCCCAACTAAACCCCGCCCCGACCCCGAAACCCGCAGACGGTCCAGAGCTGGGAACAGGGAGGGAAAGGGGCGAACAGCACCTAACCAAAACGGGGCAGCCTCGGGGCATCCGAGTGGGAAACCAACCTAGCGTGTTGCAGCAACCTAACCTAGCTTGCAACATGGATGCCGCCTGTACTCTGAACAGTAATAACATCAGGAGAGTACTGGAGAACAAGCAGAGAATCACTCTCACAAGACTCCGGGTCAAGGTGTCAGTGACCCAACAGGCAGCATGACGGAGGTAAATGTGGCGACAGTCACCCGGAGACAAGGGCACAGCAACCAACGATCCCGTACAAGACGGGTTGGGACCCGGAGGACACATACAATGGTCCACCGAGCCCCGACAGGGGTTTCCAGGGCCCGTAAGGGTAACAACTACGGGAAGCCCGGGCAAGGTGTTGCTAACCGGTTGAACACCCAAAATTAACAAGGGATAGAGTATAACACTGAAAACCCCTGCGACGTGTACAATCACGGGGGCCTCGCAGAGGGCCACCAAACACTACCAGTGGAACTATAGCCACACTAGGCAGACCCCTACCAGGCAAATGAATACAAAAACAAAGAAAAACCCTGCAAAAGTACACCGTCTCCAGAGGCAACAGGAACCGGTCGCAGCTTAGGTGGCAGGTCGCGCAACACCTTCACGCCCTAACCAGCACAATAGCAGTCCCTACCCAGGGCCAAACAAGGGCCCCAAGCCCCAGCTGGCCCCAAGGGCAAGGCAAATGCTGAGCAGCAAGAACCTCTACGGAAATGGTTCCCAAACGCCCCAGGAAGGATAACTTTGTTACGCAAGGGCAGTATTCACAGGGCGCTTAGGGAAGTCAGCCAGTAAGCGCATGCAGCCCCGGCACTGATGAGGTACTCCTGGCCACTGCACAACACAACACACGGCAGTGAACGCCACACAAGGCAAACACCGCCTAGGAAACCGAGGCCAGAGAAGCGTCTATCCCGGTTGACATTAGCTTACGAACTGGTGCTAGGCAGCCGGCGCTGTAGTTCTGGGGCTCCCCCCTCCCCCTCTTGGGGCGGGGAGGGCTGCGCGGACGATCGGAGCGGCAGTAAAGTGTGATGTTTGCTTGTTTGCTTGTTTCCTTGTGATTGTATAGAGTTTCTACCTCTCTGTTCATTTTTTTGTTTTAGCTTTTACTATGTGGGGTTTGTTTTGTTATGCCTACCTTTCTGGGTACAAACCCCGGTCGATGGCAGATAAGGAAAACCCCAACCACAAAGGTATTTGCCATGGCCATTGCTCCCTGAAATCTCTCTGAAGGGGCCAGGTTCTGGCACTGGTCCCTGGTAGGTCTGAACTCCTTAGCTAATGTCCCGGTCTAATATAACATACATTAGCCCGATAAGCTCCAGGGAGTCGTAGGGGCTCCCCACAGAAAACAGCGATGAATGTAATGAAATGCCATTTTCTGGGCGAGACCCAGAAATTCCCCGGAGCTTACTAGGCTGATATGCTAATGTCAGAGTTTGGCATCAGTCATGTGTATGGAGTTCTGTGGACCTACCGGGGACCATGAGCCAGAACCTGGCCCCCTCAGAGAGGCATAGGGAGCAATGGCCTATAAAAACCCTTGTGTGGTTGGAAGTATTCTATGTCTGCCATCGACTGGGTCAGGCACCCAGAAAAGTACGCATTCCGAAACAAACCCCTATTCTGGTGAAAATATTGCTACCAAAAGCCGAACATCTCTAAAAGAAAGATAGAACTTCCCTAAAAGAAACGAGCAAACGAGCATGACGTCACACGCCACCACGCCGCTGTCTGTGCAGCTCCCTCCTCCCTGGGAGGGGGAAGGGGGAGCCCCAGACCCCCCAAGCCGGCTATCCATCCATCAGTTCTCAGGCAGATGCTAGAGGCTGAGGTCATGTGCTTGGCTCCAGTTTTTCCAGCACTGTGCTTTGAGTGTGGTGGCTGTCTTCTGGGGGTGTGAGAGCCAGGAGTTATTCTTCAATACTCGGGCTGCATGCGCTTAGGGTTATCGTCCCTAGGTGCCCTGTGAGTACTGCCCTTGGGGCTTGGGGTTCACTTCCACAAGTTCCTTGGGTGGGGTCTGCCTCTGCTAGGCCGTATTGCTGCTTGGTTTTCGGCTGCCCTTTGGGTGCTGGGGGGTTTTGTCTTCCTGATTTACCTTAGGGTACGAGGCAGTTTGCACTGGTGGGGAGCAGGGTACTGCGCAGCTTGTTTTCACCACTTACAGCGGCCAACTCTGTTCCTTGGGGTACGTTGTCCTCTTGCGGGGTTTGTTTTTCTTTTTGTTTTTGCCTTGTAGGGTGGTCTGCCTTTTTCCCCCTTTTTTGTGCCTGACCTGTGCACGGTTGTTTCTGGTGGTGCCGCCTGCTAGGTCCCCATGAGTGTACATGTCCCTGGGATTCAGCTTTAGATAGTTGTTTGGTAGTTTTGGGCGCCGGTTAGTAGTACCCTGCCTGAGATTACCTGAGCGTGAGTTTCCATTAAGCGCTCAGGACCCTGAGAATCCCCGTAGGGGGTGCCTGGGTTCGTTGAATGTGACCCCGGAGTCCCACCTCGCTTTGTGCCAGTTCGAGGGTTGCTCTGTCCTCTTGTCTCAGGGTACTCTCACTGCCTTTGCCCGTGGGGTCGGTGGCACCTTCAGGCCAGAGTCCTTCAAGTATTGTTGCTTGTTTGTGACTCAGTTACTCTGTCTTCTGCGGACTATGCGGGTACAGGCACCACGGGCGTTGCATGTTGCATTTCACTGGTGGCAACGCACTAGGTAGTTTGCTCCTTGGAAGCCCCATGGCTGCCCCGTTTTGTTGGTGTGACGGGGCTTGGGGGGTGTTGGTTGCTTCAGTTTCCTTCCGGACCTCTTGTTCTTCTCCTGTAGTGGTCTTGAGATTCGGGCGGTCTCGGGGATTCCCCTTCCGGGGTAGCGATGAGGGCATTCGAGCCTGTTCTTCCAGCCATGTTATATGATTCTGCCAGTGGGCTCCCTTCCTTAGTACTTGTCTGGCTGCCCTGGATTTTCCTGTGATGCTGGGGCTTTGGGGGAACGGCTCGGCCCCATGACCTGCCTTGTGGGTTCCCGGGGCTGGTGAGGGACTGAAGTTGGACCCCGCCCAGGTTTTTCTACCCTCTGGGCAGGGCTTACGTTTACGAGGAGTGGGGTTTTTCTTCCCCCCCCCCCTCTCCGTACGTGTTTTTGGGAGTCGGCCCCTCCCTGGGATCGGTCCTTATTCCTTGGATCCATCAGGGCCATCCTGTCGGTGGGTACGTTTTTCCAACCTTCTTCTTGGGACGGGCCTTTACCGTCATGTTCCCCTCTTCTCGGGGGAACTGCATGACTTTTGGTCTAGGGTGCAACTTTGCTTTTTGTGCCTTCGTGCTTCACGCTTGCTTCTTTCTGTTCTAGGCGGATCGGGAAGGTTTTCTTTCTTCCCGTATTATTGGAACGTGTGTCATCTTCCGGTACTTTATGGGGCTTGTTGGTCCTTCTCCATGCTTCTCGGTTTTCGGTCCTGTTTCGTTCTTTCGTGTTTCTCTTCTCTCCGTGCGCTGTCCTGCGCTGCACGGGGTTGCCAGATTGGGCTCCTTGTAGCTCAAATGGGAGGCTGTGCTAAGTTTCTTTTCGCTCCTTACTACTATTTTCGACTACGGTTGGTGGCTGCCCTGTGTTCTCTCATCTGAGATTTGGTCGTTAACAACACTATTTTGTCTGGTTTTCTAGTCACATTCGTGGTTTCTTTCTTCGGCTTGCGACTTCTGGCAACCCACATCTGGCATCCCTGCTGCGCATGCGCCGTGGTGGTTTGTTTTGATGTGGGCAGTGTACACGTGTGCTGGGGTTCTGCGTTCTTTTCTCTCGGCCGCTTCGCCTCTTGCTCCTCTCAATTCTCCAGTCCATGCCCTGGGGGTGTTCTGGATTGCTGCTATGGGAAGGGCGCTGGGCGCCCTGCGTATAGGTGTAGGGTTCCTCCTTCGCCTCTACCCTACTCTTCTCCTGCATGTGCGGCTCTGCCTTCTTCCACTGGCGGTGCTCCCGGAATCTTCTCGGCTACATTGTGTCATGACACGTTCGTGCCTACGTTCTGCAGGCGAGTTTATGCGGTCTGGCATCTCTTTCGGCCAGGCGCTGGTTTGTGGTTTTTTGGATACGAATATAAGAACATCAGAACACAGGTGACTGCAGCAGGCCTATTGGGCCATACGAAGCAGCTCCTATTTATACCCATCCAGTCCCAATTTTATGCAAGTCCAACCCATGCTTGAGTCCAGCTAGGGGCCCAACCTCCACCAGATTACGAGGTACGATGGTGGGGGTATATGTTATGGTGTTCGTGTTCCTGTCTGGATGTTCTGAGGTGACATTTTGCTGCAGTTTTCATACTTTGGATGCGTGTTGGGGTTTAGTTGTGGCGTTTTGCTTGGGCCTTCCGTGCTTCTTCCTGGGGGCCTTCCTTATTCGTCTGGGTTAATGATTGCCAGGGGGGTCACGGCCCCATTTTTCATGGTCTTATCTGGGTCACTCATTTCTTGCCCGTCTTGCAGTGCCTGGCTTCGCCCTTCCATAATTCGATATATGTTGGATTCTCTGTACAGTACTTACCTAGTTGTACTTACCTAGTTGTGTTTACGGGAGTTGAGCTTTGACTTTTTGGTCCCGCTTGTCACCTGTCATTCGCTCATGTGCAGGTTCCTGTGCCTGTTGGGCTCTATCTTATCTGCGCTTCAAGCTGTGTGTGGGTGTCTTCCTCCACCACATTGCTTCCTCATGCGTTCCGCTTGTCTACTACTCTGACACTGCTATACTTCTTTCCCATGTCTCTTTGCCTCGTTTGGGCTCGCATTCCATCGGTGTCCCCTGGTGAGTGTGCCCCTGGGGTCCCTGTAGTCGGTCGGTCTTTCTCTATCTTGTCAATTCCTTTGAGATTCTTAAATGTGGCGATCATATCCTCATAGCTTTTCTCATTTTGTCCTACACATGGTTGTGTGTTTTGTTTGTGCTTTTTGACTCTCCTGTTGCCAGGTTTGGGTTCCCAATTTTCTGGCTTACCCTGCCTTTTGACATTTTCATGGTCTCTCGATGTCCCTTCTCTCGAGTCTCGCATTGGGGCGGCTCCGCCTCTTCCTGGGCTCGGTTGGCCTGTGACAGGGATGGTTCGGTTCTGTCTTGGGTCTCACACTTTCTGTTTTTTGCATCTTACCCAGTTTGTGCTGACTGGGTAATACATCTGCTCAGTTTTTGGGTGTTGGCCCACCTCGATGACTGGTTGGTGTGGGCTACCAACCAGTCTGCTTGTCTGCTCGCCGGAGAGATGGTTCTTTCCCGGTTTGCCGGGCTCGGGTTCCTGGTGCACTGGAGGAAGTCCCATCTGGTTCTGTTCCTGGTTGGGCCTAGCTGGGCCTTGTATGGGACTCTTTGCCCACTTCCTTGTCTCTCCCTCCAGAGGAGTTGCTGCGGCTGTGGTCCGCATTCAGCTGTTTCTGGGGGGGTGGGGGGAGTCCCGGGTCACTCGGCAGTTGCTCGAGCAGTTGTGTGGGAGTCTGTACTTTGCTGTGCAAGTTACTTGCCAGCTCGGGTTTGGCTTCGGCGTCTGTTCTGATTCCTTTGGGGACACCCCTTCTGCCTCTCTCACGATCACTGGGTTTGGCCTCCGTGGACCTTGCATCGTCTGCTGCATCGCCAGCTTCCCCTTCGGGTTTTTCGAGGTTCAGTGCCTTGGTGCTTATCTGAGCCCTTGCTCCATGTGTTCATGGATGCATAGTCTCTCAGCTAGGGCTTTGTGACCGGTGCTCACCGGGCCGGCCAGGGACAGTGGGGTCCGTCCTTCTGTCGAACTCACAGCATGATGTGGCGGTTTGGCTGTCACTTTGGAGGGTTTAGATCATTCAGGGCTCCATGATCCAGCTCCATTCAGACTGCTCTCCGGTGGTTCATTGCCTGAACGATGGGGGTTGTCTTCGGTCCTTGGCTCTTTGAGGCTGGTCACTTCAAGTGGCTCAGCTGCGGGTTTGGCTCTCTGTGGGATTCATATCCGGGGAGTGTCCAACATCCTGGCGGACGGCCTGTCCCGGTTCATTCCCCTTGTCCACGGAATGGACAGTCGGTGCCGATTCCTTCAGTTGTCTCTGATGGACATACGGGGTCCTCTAGGTGGACCTCTTTCCGTCTGCGTGGTCGAGGCTCCTCCTAATGTATGCGGCATCCTTCCCTGATTGCAGAGCCTTCGCGGTGGATGCCTTTTGGCAGGACTGGTCGAGGTGGGGTTCCCTTTTCCCGGTCCAGCTGTTGCTTCAGGTTCTGGCTCAGTTGGAGTCTTACCACAGGAGAGTTGCCCTAGTGGCCCCTTGGTGGCTGGCCCAGCCTTGGTTTCAGTTCCTGCTTGTTTGGTGTCCAAACCCGGGGTGTTTTTCACGACTCCGCCTCTTCCAGCAGGTCAGACCAGTCTGGTACATGGTTGGTTCAGCCTTCTCCACTCTTCGCGCCTGGTCTTTTTGAAGCGGGTTTATCAACATTTGTATGGTGATCAGGTGGCTTTGCTAATTGTGTCCCACTTAAGAGCTTTGTCTTGGCAACAGTATAAAGTTTCCTGGCATTCTTTCCGCCATTTTCTCTCTCTTCGTATGATGTCAATTTCTTATCGGGTTGTCTTGTCCTTTCTTTCTTTCTTGGCTTTTTCAGGACGTGTTTCTTTCACTGCTTTCGTCATGGACTGGCTCTGTTCTTGATCACTTTCCACCTTGGAGTAAATGTAGTGTATTTATAAAGGCAATAACAAATATAGCTGAGGAAAAATAACCAGAACGGACACATATTTTTGCACGGGGGGGAGACCGCAGCGGTCACGAGCATGAGCACAATAACAGTAGGCCTACTGCGTGGGTGTTGATACCATGATGCCACATGCGCCATCACAGAAAATAGGAAGACATTGGCACACTTTTTAAAACAAGTCCCATAATCGGAAAAAATGGATTTTTAACAAATATTTTACTTTGAGATGCAGCGTGTGTCCTCGCCCAGAAAAATATTCATATACGGACGCATTATGAGTTATTGGCCAGGAAAAGTGTTAAGGACGCAGCTGACACCAATCAGCAGAAACCATAACCCTCACAAAAGGAACCACACTGAGCATCCCATCATCATCCAAGAGCCAATCAGAATGAAGTACTAAGAGGCTCAATAAATACATGACAGAAACCAACTTTAAATGGTTATGAAGGCCATCATCAACCTGAGCAGCCAACAGAAGGGAAATGCAGCACAAAACACCTCCTGCCAGTCAAGAGTGCGAGCATGGCAAAATCCATGCCAAGCTCCAAGGGTAAACAACTCCGGATCAAAACGCATCCAATAGGGGATGAAGAACTGGACATAAGAAAAAAAGAGCCCAGATACATAACCAAGGCGGAAACTGGGTCGTGCATGGGGTAAGCATGAAGTGTATCCTGAGCCTCTGACAGGGAAATCCAGGAGGAAGGAAACATCTGGAAGGATGAGTCCAAAGCTCCCAAAGGCACATGGAAATGAACCCTGGGGAAAGCTGCATTCAACTCAAACTCATACAGGAAAGGGGGAATAAGAAAACCCCCAAACTTGAGGCCCTAAACACCAAGTGGGGCAGATCTGGAGCATCCAACCGGGCACACAACCTAGCATGATACAACACAGAAAAATGCTTATGCAACACAACCTCTGCCTGAGACCTCAGAATATTCATCGGGGAATGGGGGATGTGCAGTACACGATGGGAACAAGTCCCACATGTCTTATGGTCATAGATATATGGAATGTCACCCTGAGGCACAGGTGACAAGCAACCCTCAAATACAACTGAGTCCGCAGGGGTTTCCTAGGGCCTGCATGGTATGTGCCCCTGCAGGAAGCCCAGGCACTGGGGCCAGCTATGCCAGTAAAACCCTGTCAGTGCAGGCAACTAAAACACTAGAAGCCTCTAGGAAAGCCCGGGGGGGGGGGGGGGGTAGCAAGGAAGTTCCACTGCAAGCACACTGCATGTCTAATAAGGTGAAATACAGAACTCCCTAGCAGAAGGCAAGTGAACAAACTGCTAGCGAACTAGAAGTGAACACCCAAAAATCCCCTAGACCCAACAGCGGCAACAAGCAGCTAGGAAGAAACATCGGCACACTGTCACTAGCTGAAGAGTAGGCAGTGCCACCAGCAAAACACACTCCCTAACCCAGGGCAGGACAGAAAGTCCAAGACCTCTGGCTTATCCCAAGGGCAAGGACCACCTCAAGCAAGAAAGCAGGTGTGTTTCCTGAATGCCCAGGGGAAGGGAACCCTGACCATGTAAGGAGGTAGTACTTACAGAGCGCACAGGGTGATCCTGTGTTCATGCAGCTCCAGTACACTAAACTCCTGGCTCATGCACATCTCCATATATAAACACTGTCACAAGGGCAAAAACCCCCCCAAAAAATGAGGACACGGAGTGAGAGCGAAAGCTACCATTCTGTACACTACATCAGTCAAGAACTGGGCTGGTGGCACCGGGCTGGCTCGCTCTTCCCCCTAACGAGATGGGAGGTGGAGCTAACTAGCTGATTGGTTGGTTGGACGAAGATTTGGTTGGTGTTTTCTTTTTGGGCGAGTTTTAGTTCTTTTGATATTTTGAGGGCATTGGTTTGATTTTTCAACCATGCAGCAGTTTCTCTTGACTTGCTTACCTGCTAGTGCTTCCCTGGTCAACGGTAAGATGATAAACTTTTCATTTAAAGTGTTTGCAAGCCATTGCTCCCTGTGCCTCTGTGAGGAGGCCCAGGTTCTGGTTCACGGTCCCCACTAGGCAAACAAGAACTCTATGACTGATGATACTCAAGTAGTATGGCACCTAATCGGTAAGCTAGCTTCAGGGAGCCAATGGGGCTCACCCCTAGAAACCACCACTAAGCAGCAACAGCAAAACACTGGAGCCCAAGCACCAGAGTGGTGACCAGGCACACACTACACACTTCAGCATAGCACTGAAGGTGGTGTAGTCAGCTAACTGCAAGCTACCTCACTCCTCACCCCAAACAAGTGAGGGAGGTAGGGTGAATGACCTTGCACTATTTGAGACATTTCAATAATTTGTTAAGGCGAGTTCTTTCACCGTTTCTTGAGGCTACGGTCTCTAAGTCAGCTCTATTTAAGCCTTCTATTTAGTATCTGGTTGCTTCCCCAGTGATGACAAAAATAAGTAAATAAATAAATGCCACCAGTCCCTGCACCTTTGTGGTAGGGCCAGCTTCTGGAGGTGGTCCCTGATAGGCCTATAGAATTATGCAGCTGATGCGACCTAGCAGTTAGCACACTATCAGCGATAGTAGCTTCAAGGAGCCACAAGAGGTTTCCCCACCCCAAAAAACCATTGACAAACTAATCAGTATAAATTATATTTGCAGCAACTACCACTGCCCACCTGGCCTGAGCTACCTCCACAGGGCGTCTCACCAACAGCACTCGTGAATTGGTGACGGAACCATGAGATTTCCCCTCTCTACCAGTCAAAGCAAGGTACATAATTTTTGTGTAACTTCATGTGATCATGGAATGCATTTAAACAATATCTGAAAGAAACAAATTAAAGTTTGTTTGTGTGCAACATAAGCATTGTCATGAAACAGGTGGGCAGTGCAGGAGTTAAGAAGCCAAAAGAAAAAAAAATTTCTTAAACTCTGAAACTAACAATCATAAGCTACCTCCCATCAAATGATCATCACACCGGGTAGTGGTTAGAAACATTATATATGCAAAAACTAGACGACAGAAGAAAAGAGGCAATATGATCACTGCGTGCAAAATAGTAACAGGAATCAATAAAACTGATAAGGAAGAATTCCTGAGACCTGGAACTTCAAGAACAAGAGGTCATAGATTTAAACTACCTAAACAAAGCTTTTGAAGAAATAAGAAAATTTACTCTTGCCAACAGAGTGGTAGAGGGTTGTAACAAGTTAGGTGACAAGGTGGTGGAGGCCAAAACCGTCAATAGTTTCAAAGCATTATATGACAGTGCTGGGAAGACTGGATACTATGAGCATAGCTCTCATCCTGTAACTACATGTAGGTAGTTACTACACACTGTAACCTACAATGACGTTATCTTGAGGTTATCTTGAGATGATTTCGGGGCTTTTAGTGTGTCCTCGGCCCGGTCCTCGGCCAGGCCTCCACCCCCAGGAAGCAGCCTGTGACAGCTGACTAACACCTAGGTACCTATTTTACTGCTAGGTAACAGGGGCATAGGTAAAAAAACTCTGCCCATTGTTTCTCACCGGCGACCGGGATCGAACCCGGGACCACAGGATCACAAGTCCAGCGTGCAGTCCGCTCGGCCGTGATCACAGAACACAGATATTTTCCCCCAAAGGGTCACCACATCATACCACTACACATTGCCACCTCCAACTCCATTATCACAGAACACGCACATATCCTCCCCCCCCCCCAATCCAAATGGTTATTGTATCACTACATCTATTGTATCATCACCATTTAACAAAGTTAAGAATGATAGTTTATATTTTGACATTAATCAACTATTTCTTCTATATTTTTTGTTAAATTTATATATATATAAAAGGATTGCATGTTCAAAGTACTGTACTGTACTAGTATTCATGTTAGAGATAAGATTTGTTAATTTTCAGATACTTGAAAGATATTTTTTAAGCCAACATTATTCCAACATTTATATTTAAGCCTGGTAATGATATACAAGAGGAAAATGCAGTCTTACACAAACAAGTGAATACAGTAACCTTCATGGAAGGCAGCGGTGGTGTGCAGTGACCTTGAAACAAATCCAATAATCCACCACGCATTCAGTTTCTGCATCACTGCCATCAGCTAAAAACTGATTCTTGAACTTGATCACAATTTAAAATTCTTGCCATTGTTATTTACAGAACGTTTTATTAATATGGTAAATTTTTGACGGCAATTTTAGAAATACAGTATACAAGAAAAACATTAGGAATAATTTAATGTTACTAGTGCTGTAATTTTATTGATTCTCCAAGATATATTTAAATAATACTAACATTAAACCATTTGAAATTTTGATGCATAACAAATTATTTATCCTAATGTAATTTTAAATGTAACTATAATACTGATATGGGCTTTACAAGTAAAGGCTGAATTTAAGGGTGTATCACAGAATTTGGGTCCAAGTGTCTGAGTGGCACAATAAGTACTTCAACATTTTTGCTTGTAAACACTAAACAATTATAGAACAGACTAAATCCATATAAATCATATATTCATAAATCTATTACCAATCTTATATTCATAAATTAATCACCAATCATATAAAGTACTCACAAATCAATCACCAATCATATTCATTAACCTACCACTAATGTTATATTCAACAACCAATTTCCAATCATATATATTTACAAATCTTGCCACCACAAATTTACCATATCACACATCTACCATATCACACATCTACCATATCACACATCTACCATATCACACATCTACCATATCACACATCTACCATATCACTATCACACATCTTACATCTACCACAAATCTTACATTCCCTAATTTGACACAACTTAATACATTTGGCGAGCCACTCACCTGCAAGAGCGCCAGAGCCACCTGAAAGACCGAGTCTATTCCAGTGAGAAGGAAGAGATCAAGGTAATGGAACACCATGAATAAGGGGAATTTAGCCGTGTAGAGTGTGAGGAACCACTGGCTAGCAAACATGTGGATCTCGACTCCCTGATCTTGGAAGTGTAGCCACAACTCTGGCAACTGCTCCTGTTATGAACCCAACACAAGACAACAGTATCAATAACACTCTTAACTATACATATCATTTTTAATTAGTCCTGAATATTTTTTTTGAAAGCATATTGTTTAGCATATATTTTGTTTTGTCTATGAAGATAATTACATTTAATCCAATAATGTAAAACTGAATTATGTGAATAAATAGCATTAATCTTGGTAACATTCCAGTATTGATTACTACTGCCACTTTATCAACATATTCAAATACTGAAACATTTCACCCGAACTCAACCGAAAAAAAGTTCATACTCCAAAGAATAATTACTAACACAGATACTTACTTCCATTAATTTTGCAAGCTGATAAAATCTCATGTGGAGGATCTCAAAGCCATCCTTGAATAGATCTCGCAAGCCATACTCAAACATTATCTTGACTAGTACACAAAATGTCTGTTCCTCTGGCATCTGTCAAATAATTAAAAGAAATTCAATATTTAATTTAGTTGCAATTTCATTTACTGAAACAATAGTACTACATGTAAAAAAAAATTAAATTATATACACATTCACAATACAGTATCACTGGATTCACATTTACATGCTCCATTTACAGTACATACCAAATTACTTAAAAATAACCCAATGCATTTTTTTATAAATATTTAAATAAATATACAGGTATTTAAATAATTATTTGACAAACTCTTGTGACCGTTTTAGGAATCCAATTGGATGGTTTCCCAGTTGCTCTCCTCCCTATTCTCTCTCTCCATCTCACTTCAGATGGTGTGCAACAGCAAGTATTGTTTAACACTTTCGCATTCTGGGCAAGAGAGTGCCGCACCACTCCAAGGTGCGCCTGGCATTCCACAGGACCTTGTGGTAATACTGAAAAGTGTATACTCTTTTCAACCTTGTCATCACAATTCTCATCCTAGGTTTTTCAATTTGATATCAATGTGTTCGCAATAGAATTCTCTACATGACTAAAGGCATATAAAGTCCAAAAGCCCGGCATACCATCCGCAACAAACAGAAAAATGAGAGCGTGTTACCCCGGGAGCGCACAAGAGCAATAAAATGTGTACACTCTTTTCACTTTGGTCACCTCAATTCTCGTCCTAGGTCTTTCATTTTGGTATCAATGTCTTTGCAATAGAATTCCCTACAAGAGTATATGCATATAATGTCTGAACTTTTCATGCCATACTGTGTCGTTAACGAGCAAAAATGTTAAAACTCAGACCATGTTCCATTTTTTCACATGGTTCTATGAAAATCCTTTCCCCTACTTCTTTCTAGGGTAGTGGGAGGCTGTACTTCCCCTCCCCCCCCCCCCTAATGGAGCTGTGTAGGGTAAAGGCTCTTGTGTTCTATTTTTTCTAGAGTGAGTTAGCTGGTTGTTCCTGCTGTCTCTTCAAGTTCCAGGTAGACAAGTCTACCCTCTTTCAGAGGCTGTATTTTGATGGTGGTCAGTCCTCTGTCTTCCTTTTGTGTTGTGTCTCAGTGATGGTATTGTAGGAAAGCCACCTGATTATATCTATTGCCATTCAGACTAAGTAGTTTCATAATTTCAGTAATTAGTAAATAAACCCTGATGCTATTATGTACCACAGTTTATAGGTACACAATTTCTTAACTCATCAAAGCGGGTGACATTTATTGTCAGAATTGTGAAAAGAACCATGCATGCTGGACAAAAATAATTACTGGTGCCAACATCAAAATTAAAGATTAAAATGTTAAAAACTATCAGATTTCAATACAAATAATTACTAATCATTCACAACTTTCATTTTTTGTAAGCTGTGTTTTAGTTAGTCACTGATCAATTTATTATAAATATCAGGACTGAGGGAATTTTAGAATTTACAGGTTTGGTATATTATTAGG
>WNGS01004511.1:8237702-8310178 GCA_020271785.1 Procambarus virginalis
ATCCTGAACCAAAGAGGGCCACCACAGAGAAAAGATAGCACCTTGGCAATGACCAGGTTGGCTCAGGTGGCGCATGAGCAGGCTGGAGGTGAAACAATGCACAAGGCAGCTTGCAAAAGGGGTTAGAAGTAACATCCACCCAGAATGCAAACTGGAGTGGATCCGCCAGCGCCGCACGAAAAGGCGACAGTATTTGGCATAAGATGACGGTCCTGAAACAGCCAAGAGAGTGAGAGGACAAAACAAGTTGATCCAAAACCGAAGACACCCTACAAAGAGACAAAAAAATGATGAAAGGACCGCCAGGAAATGTCATACTGCTGCCGAGACAAAACACGCAGGTGGGACACCATCAACGAATCCACCTGATCACCATACAAGTAGTGATAGACCCGCGTCATAAAGACCAGACTCGAAAATCGGAGAAGATCAAACCAGCCACATACCGGACTGGACGAGGAAGAGCCGAGGAAAAGTCCCTGGGTTCGGACACTGAGAAAGCAGCATCAGAAACCAAGGCTGGGCCGTCCAACAAGGGGCCAAAAAGACAACTATTCCCTGGTAATTCTCCAACCGAGCCAAAACCCGAAGCAACAGCAGATCCGGGGGAAAGAGGTAAAGGTAACCCTACCCCGACCAGTCCTGCCAAAAGGCATCGACCCCAACAGCCTCGCAGTTGGGGAAGGGCTCCTAATATACCGGTAGACGCCTCGACCATGCCGACGTGAAGAGGTCCACCTCCGGGCGCCAATACCTCCGGCAGAGCCACTGAACGAGTTGGCGTCGACTGTCCATTCCGTGGAAAAGGGAAAGGAACTGGCCGTCTACCAGGACATTGGACAACCCTTGGGTGTGAGCCTCCAGGAGAGCCAAACCCTGAGAACTCAGACGAGCAGAGCAGACGAGTCATCTGAAGCGACCAGCCCCATAGAGCCAAGGATGGCATTGAACCATCATTATATCATATAACGATTGGCACGTTATATGATATAATGTGCCAATCATATAACGACTGGCACATTATATGCTTTTAGATGCCAATCCTATGTATAATGAACACATACACTATATTATGGCAGTAGAACATCCATACTGTCCGAAGACACTGTGTTACGTTATAACACAGTGTTATAATAGTTATACTTGACATATGTGTACACATATCAGGGCACATATTTTCATTGTATTATGCTAATTTATGTATATATACAGTCTATTTACACACTATACACTATCACACACTATATACATTCACCATGAACACACTCAGAACTCCGCAAGTGTCAGCTGCCACATCCTCACGCCTCCAACATCCAGTCTCTCCCTCACTCCTCCAACATCTTACTCGCCAACATTGCTCCTCCCACCATACTGTTATTGTTTGTATCACACTACTTACACATGTTATGTATACCTATCTCTATGTTTTATTCACCAGAACTATGCAAGTAAGCGGTATTGTGTCCAAAATTTACAGTTACCACGATACACTGCATGAGAAATCACACAGCAGTCAGCAGACGACGCTACGATTACGTCCCCTCTCGCACCAAAATAGCTCCTCCCAACATACTCCTGTTGCTGTTACTACACTATATACACACACATTGTATATACCCATATACAAATGTGTTCACCATAGTGAACCACTAAGCTAGTATGATGAGCAAAACAAGAGTGGCTGCCACACAGTGAGGCTACCTCAATTTTCTCCTCACTCCCTCACCACAAATACTCCTCTAACAATACTATGCACATATGTACATGGGGTATATACACACATTGTATATACCCATGTACATATGTGTTCATGATAGCAAACCACTAAGCTAGTATGATGCGCAAAACAAGAGTGGCTGCCACACACACAGTGAGGCTACCTCGATTCTTTCCCTTGCTCCCTCACCACAATTCCTCCTCTCACAATACTACACACAGTGTTTATCATCACCACAAACCTGCTGTTATCACAATACTGGTCACTAAATCCTGTAAATACGTAATTGACCGCAAGTTTATTTTGTAAAGGAACCTAAGAAGTCATTTGAAGATTCCTAGATGAACGAAATAATGCTGTAATGCTGTGGCTAGCGCTGTGAACATCGTGAACAGCATTGAATCACTAATATTTGAACATTGTACACAGACATTATCACACTCAGGCTCTTCTGTAATACTATCATGGCTAAATAAATACAAGTATATATATATATATATATATATATATATATATATATATATATGTCGTACCTAGTAGCCAGAACGCACTTCTCAGCCTACTATGCAAGGCCCGATTTGCCTAATAAGCCAAGTTTTCATGAATTAATTATTTTTCGACTACCTAACCTACCTAACCTAACCTAACCTAACTTTTTCTGCTACCTAACCTAACCTAATCTATAAAGATAGGTTAGGTTAGGTAGGGTTGGTTAGGTTCGGTCATATATCTACGTTAATTTTAACTCCAATACAAAAAAATGACATCATACATAATGAAATGGGTAGCTTTATCATTTCATAAGAAAAAAATTTGTGAAAATATATTAATTCATGAAACTTGGCTTATTAGGCAAATCTGGCCTTGCATAGTAGGCTGAGAAGTGCGTTCTGGCTACTAGGTACGACATATATATATATATATATATATATATATATATATATATATATATATATATATATATATATATATATATATATATTATATATATATATTTTTTGACATTATTAGGCGATGCTGTGGTCACAAGCTGAACAGCAGTGCTGTGAGCTCATGCTGCATGTGCAGGCCTTGGTTGGTCACTCACTACTGAGGCTCTCACACCGGGAATGTGGACCACAATTTTTTAAAGATGGCGTCTGTTTACAAGAGCCCTGAGGAAGCTGATGTGAACCCCATGTAGCCGCGGGAGTTTTGAATGGAACGTGAAAAATACAAATACCCGGAGGTGCGTAGCGTACCTCAGACGTGGGCTTGCAGGCGCATTGCGTAGTTAAAGAGTTAAGCTGTTGAATTATATCTTGCAACTCCAAAGTTTTTGACCTCACTCCATCTATGTTGGTATATACAATTTTCAGGAACATGTTCCCTTTCTCTTTGCTCTTTACTTCCCCTTCCACTAATGATTTTGTTGCCTTGCCTTTATGTACCATTTCACAAGCTTTCCAGTCCCTGACACTTTGTAGAAAAAAGAATTTCTGTCTTCTTCATTTCTATCCCCATTTAGACGTTTTGCTTCAATTTGGTTCATTTTCAGCTTTTCTCTACCTGTCTTCCTTTAAGAGGTTTTGTCTTATTGACCAAAGTTTGCCAACCTCATCACTCTGCAATTTCCTGGCATTTCTAAGCACTTCCATCATGTTTTTCACTCCATCAAATGTCACCCTTAAGGGGCGGTTCTTATCTTTCTCATATTTTCCTATTCTTGTAAAATCACTGACATTTTCCTTTGAGCCTTCTCCTTAACCTACTATTTTCTCTATGATTTTCATCTCTTCTGCTGCTCGATCCACCCTAGATGAAATTTCCTTCTCTAAACATCCAAAAATTATTATGGACTTACTTTTATCTGCAGTGTTTTGTACCAGTTTACTGTTGGTTACCAGTTCTTTCCTAATTGCTTGCCAAATTTCTGCTTCTTGTTGGTCATTTCTGGTTTTGACTTCCGAACACACTTCCTTGATTGTCTCTTTCTCTTTTACAACTTGGCATGTCTCTTATTTCTTCTTTATACTTTTCTAGTTCTTTATTAGCCTCCTCTATTTGAGTTGCCAATGAAGTTTCTCATTGCATCTCCTTGCCTAACTCTATGTTAGCCCTCAGGTGTAGAGATTCCTGAGCCTATTGGGCTCTATCATATTTACATTAGAAACTGTATGGAGTCTGCCTCCACCACATCACTGCATAATGCATTCCATTTGTTAACAACCTTGACACTGAAAAAATTATATCTAATGTGTGTGTGTGTGACATTTGGGTACTCAGTTTCTACCTGTTTCCCCTTGATTGTGTTCCACCCATGGTAAATAGTTTGTCCTTTGTCCACCCTGTTAATTCCTCTGAGAATTGTGTAGGTGGTGATCATGTCTCCCTTTACTATTCTGTGTTTCAGGGATGTGAAGTTTAGATCCTGTAGTCTTTCCTAGTAACTCATACCTCTCAGTTCTGAGACTAGTTTGGTGGCATACTTCTGAAACTTCTCTAACTTTGTCATATGTTTAACTAGGTATGAACTCCAGGCTGGAGGTGCATACTCCAGGATTGGTCTGACATTAGTGGTATACAAGGTTCTGAATGATTCCTTACACAAGTTTTGAAAGGCAGTTCTTATGTTGGAAAATCTAGCATATGTCGCTGATATCCTTTTGATGTGGGATTCTGGGGACAGGTTCGGTGCGAAATCAACCCTCAGATCTTTATCTCTACTTGACACTTGCAGGATCTCACCTCCCATATGGTACCTTGTGTTCGGCTTCCTGGGCCCAGATTCACGAAGCAGTTATGCAAGCACTTACAAACCTGTACATCTTTTCTCAATCTTTGGTGGCTTTGTTTACAATTATTAAACAGTTAATGAGCTCCGAAGCACCAGGTGGATACCTTGGATACCTTGAGGTGCTTCCGGGGCTTATCGTCCCCGCGGCCCGGTCATCGACCAGGCCTCCTGGTTGCTGGACTGATCAACCAGGCTGTTGGACGCGGCTGCTCGCAGCCTGACGTATGAGTCACAGCCTGGTTGATCAGGTATCCTTTGGAGGTGCTTATCCAGTTCTCTCTTGAACACTGTGAGGGTTTGCCAGTTATGTCCTTATGTGTAGTGGAAGCGTGTTGAACAGTCTCGGGCCTCTGATGTTGATAGAGTTCTCTCTCAGAGTACCAGTTGCACCTCTGCTTTTCAACGGGGGTATTCTGCACATCCTGCCATGTCTTCTGGTCTCATGTGATGTTATTTCTGTGTGCAGGTTTGGGACCAGCCCCTCTAATATTTTCCACGTGTAAATTATTATGTATCTCTCCCGCCTGCGCTCAAGGGAATACAGATTTAGGCTCTTTAGTCGGTCCCAATAGTTTAGATGTTTTACCGAGTGGATTCTAGCAGTAAAGGATCTCTGCACGCTCTCCAGGTCGGCAATTTCACCAGCAGTGAAAGGGGCTGTCATTGTGCAGCAGTACTCCACTCTAGAGAGCACAAGCGTTTTGAAAAGTGTCATCATCGGTATAGCATCTCTAGTGTGAAAAGTTCTTGTTATCCAACCTGTCATTTTTCTTGCAGTTGTGACGGCTACTTTATTGTGTTCTTTAAAGGTAAGGTCTTCCGACATGAGTACACCCAGATCCTTTACATTGCCTTTTCGTTCTATGTTATGATTTGCCTGAGTTTTGTACGTGGTTTCCGTTTTTATATTTTCATTTTTTCCATAGCGCATGAGCTGGAACTTGTCTTCGTTAAACACCATATTATTTTCTGTAGCCCATAGAAAGACCTGATCTACATCTGACTGGAGGTTCGCCGTGTCCTCTATGTTGCCTACTCTCATGAAGATCCTAGTGTCATCTGCAAAGGATGATACAGTGCTATAGGTTGTGTTCTTGTCTATGTCCGATATGAGGATGAGAAAAAGTACTGGAGCAAGCACAGTACCTGGGGACTGAGCTCTTAACGGTTGACGGGTTGGATTTTATTTTGTTGACTATTACACATTGGGTTCTGTTGGTCAGGAATTGTAGATCCATCTGCCTACTTTTCCGGTAATTCCTTTTGAGCGCATTTTATGGGCAATAACACCATGGTCACATTTATCAAAAGCTTTTGCGAAATCTGTGTAAATTACATCAGCGTTTTGTTTGTCTTCCATAGCATCTAATGCCATATCATAGTGGTCCAGCAACTGCGACAGGCAAGAGCGCCTGTTCTGAAACCATGTTGTCCGGGGTTATGGAGATGCTGTGATTCCATGTATTTTGTGATCTACTTCTTAGCACTCTCTCAAAAATTTTTGATGTGCGATGTTAGTGCTATCGGTCTGTAATTTTTTGCCTCTGCCTTATTTCCTCCTTTATGAAGTGGTGCTATCTCTGCTGTTTTTAGTATATCAGGAATAACGCCAGTATCTAGGCTTTGTCTCCACAGAATGTGAAGGGCCTGCGATAGTGGTTTTTTACAGTTCTTGATGAATATGGAGTTCCAAGAATCCGGGCCTGGTGCGGAGGGAGTGCAGAGGCATACTGTTTATGGCTTCTTCAAAATCCAGTGGGGATAGGGTGACGTCTGATATTATGANCTTCACCCATGTATTACAAATACAAATAATTGCCAACAAAACTTAATCACCTAACCAGCATCTTAATTTATACAACATGCTAATAAATAATAATAATTTACATTTGAGAAAATGCCTAGTATGAATGAAAAGCATATTAAAAGTGGTGAATATGTCTTTGGGGGTCAGCCGCTAGATGGAATGAACACAGCCCGAGGAGGGTTGCATAATCAAGATGAGCATAATCAAATCTTTAAAGTAGTGACAAAATGCTTTATGAATCCGACCAGATATAAAAAATTCTTAAATATTCTTTCCTACAATGCTATATAGCCATCCTGGGTTAGAGCATTATTTTGATAATTATTTATTTGTTCAACTTTGTCATTCATTATCTATATCTAGTATAATATTCTAGATTTTCAAGATGATAAATTGTTTTTCATACTGTTCCTATACAAATCCCTTGATGAAATCCTCAGTAAATCTGACTGCTATGACATTGACTGTTTCTTTGGCATCCTGAATGTTTAGAAACTCTTGAATATCCTGTACCATAGACCTGTACCTATATAGCCATACTGTTTAGTGCTTTCTGGTCAAATATACAAGAAACAAAAATGTAAGATATCTTAAAGCTAAAAATAAACAGAACTACTGGCTTTGGTTATTATATAAACTACATTAGAAAATGTGTACAAAAATTTGGAGGAAGTGCTATTTGGTTTACCAATAGTGTTGGAGGGTTGAAATAAACTCAAAGAAGTTGTGCTCTAAAAGTATTGGAAGATTTTAAACTATGATCAAATATGCACGGAAATGGGAAACCACGAGCTAGGTTTATACCCGTAACTATAAGAAAGAAAATCACTCGAATGTGCACACACATGCAATTCCCAGTGTTGGGAGTTTAGAAAAGGTGCCCAGGAGCTGCACTTAAGAGTCCTACAAACCATTTAGAGAGTATCGTACAAGCAGGAATATATGTAGGCATGACCTCTCTCCTTCTACACACTTTCTCTCACAAACACATGAATGCAACACACACACATTTGTGAATCTGCTCACACAACATATGCAGTCAGGGTAATTCACAAGTGAAATAAATGAGGGAGTTAAGTAGCAGAGGAAGATGCCACACATGAATTTAAATGAAGGTATAACAGAGCCAAAGAGGTTTATGAAACAAATATACCAGCCAATTAAATGTTGAGAGGCAAATTCCGGGAGCTGAAGCTCGCCTCTCTTCCTTCCCACAAGCGCAGATAGGCAGGCGATAGGCATTGCACAAACACATGCACCTTCATTTTAGTGAAATCAAAAGACTGGGTTTGTAAATAGACAACTAAAGTGTAGAAACATTCTCAAGACTTGTACTGTAACAAGAATTCAAAAGTTGGTAACTGAGACAAGATGATCTTATTTTCTATTTATAACCTAAATGTCCGAGTTCAAAACCCAGATGATACAATGCCTAATCATTTACTAATTGCCTTTAAACATAATACTGCAAATTTTGCAAAAATAAATATTTTTATCCTACACACAATTCATCAGACCTGTATATGTGTCAGGAATATAAGATCTGTACTGTAAAAATTGGTGTCCTCATATTTAAACTTTCTGAATAATCCAATAGAGTAGTACTGCCTTATTTTTGTTTCTGTCAATACAATAAACAAAGAAAACCAATATGGCATGACATAGGATGAATAAACATTGCTATTCACATGTAACCATACAGGAATAATGGATATATCTGTACTGTAGAGTACTGTACATACATACATGTATATACTGGTCTATAAAGTATATAATTGTGACTGAGTATTTGCAATTTTAGTTTTTCTGGGTAACTTTCAATGCCTCATATAGATACTGAAAAAACATCTAATTACATTTAGATTTGAATTGTCTTAACACTATCGCCCGCTCTGGACACCGCTCACGTCCATTTTTTTTTTCTCGAGTCCTAGCCGTGGACTGTGCTCGTATCCAATACAAAAAATATTTGTATAAAATTCATTTTTTATTCGATCGACTTGGGGATAGTTTCAAAATGAGTGCCTTTAGAGTGCGCACAATTTGATACCAAAATGAAAGATGTAACACGAAACTTGATGTCAGAACACTTGAAAGATTATAAATACGTTTTGGTCAAAATTTTAAAATATTTGTTAAAATTCTATTTATTGTGTTATTATTATGAGACTTGTTTTAAAATGTGCGCCTTTAGATTGCAAACAATTTGATACCAAAATGAAAGATGTAACACAAAAATTTATGTCAGAATACTGTAAAGATATAGATAATTTTGTGATGATGAGCGTCCAAATTAAAATATTTGTTAAAATTCTATTTATTGCTCTATTATTATGAGACTAGTTTTAAAATACGCGCCTTTTATTGTGAACAATTTGATACCAAAATGAAAGACGTACCATGAAAATTGATGTTATCAAACTGAACAAGTATACACATTTGGCTGTGATGTGCAAATTGGTGCTCGTTCACGGGTAACTTTAGGCTTTGCTAAAGAGTCACGCCTGGCTTTTGGACAATATATGCACATACAACACCTGCAGGGAAATTAATTGTGAACACAATGATACCAAAATGAGCCACATAGAACGAGAATTACGATGAGAAAATTGAAACGAGTACACACATTTAACTGATTTTGTGCACTCACAGGTAACTTTGGCTGACTTTAGGCTTTGTTGTGGGGAATCACGCTTGGCTTTTGGACCTTATATACATAATCACCTGTTGGGAATTCTATTGCGAACACAATGATACCAAAAGTAACGACGTAGCACAAGAATTAAGGTGAGAAAACTGAAACGAGTATACACATTTAGTGTCGCCGAGCGCTCGCCCGCACAACCAGGGCTAGTTCATGCATTCGTGCGGAGTGTATGCAGGGCCGCGATAGTGTTAAGTTCTGATGGACAGAGCAAATGCACATTTTCTGAAGAGTATCACATGGCACAACGTAGACTGGAAATTCACTTTATTATTATTATGGGAGGATTTAGGGACGAGGCCCAGTATTAATAGTAGAGGTGATACCCTGCTGCCCACATATACATAAGCTTTATGATCTCGACAGTATTTGAACTTGCATGACCAGGGATCATTCCACAGGGAACACTCCACCAGAAGAGCATGCAAAGTTCTTTACTGCTAAAATCAACTCAATATAACATTTAAATTATTGGAACCAATTAAATTTTTAAAATCTATTCTCTAAAGCTTAGGAGGGAGAGATACATAATAATTTAAACTTGGAAAATATTAGAGGGACTGGTTCCAAATCTGCACACAGAAATAACATCACATGAGACCAGGAGGCATGGCAGGATATGCAGAATACCCTCTATGAAAAGCAGAGGTACAATAGGTATGCTGAGACAACTCAATCAACATCAATGGCCACGACTGTTCAACACATAAGGGGCATACTGCCTGGCCTCTCAACGTGTTTAAAAAGAGAACTCGATAAACACCTCAAAAGGACACCTGATCAACCAGGCTGTGATTTATACATCAGGCTACAAGGAGCCACATCCAAAAGCCTGGGTAACCAGACCACAAGCCAGGAGGCCTGGTCAGAAACAGGGTTGTGCAGATGGTGATCCTAAAAATCAACACAAGTTAACCTGGCAAGGCAACCAGTGTACAGATACCACTCCACCATCAATTGCCTTATAGGTACCTTATAAGGCAATTGATGGTGAAGTGGTATCGGTATTGTGGTAGCCAGGAGGGGTGATCCCTGGCCTCTTAGGTTCAAATCCTGTTGGGATCATAGTTTATAATGATACAGTTTCCACTCGATGTAATGACCTATATGAGGCTACACCCAAATTGTTATATCCGGAGGCATAAAAATGCCAGTAACTTTTTATGTTATATTTGGGAGGGCAACAGGATGGATGGTTTGGGAGGGCAACAGGATGGATGGTTTGGGAGGGCAACAGGATGGATGGTTTGGGAGGGCAACAGGATGGATGGTGGATGGGCCGGATGGCTGACTGGCTGGTCAGCTAGCTAGTGGGCTGGCTGCTTAGCTACTTGGCAGGCTGGCTGGCTGGTTAGATGGCTGGCTGAATAGCTAGCTGCTTAGTTAGCTGGTTAGCTGGCTGGCTGGTTAATTAGCTAACTAGCTGGCTGGCTGCTTAGCTGGCTGGTTAACTAGCTAGCTAACTGGCTGGCTGGTTAGCTGGCTAGCTGGTTGGCTTGCTTATTATTAGCTAGCTGGCTGGATGGTTAGCTGGCTGGCTGGTTAACTAGCTGGGAGAGAAAAGAGCAAAGGGAAAGGGAACATGTTCCTGAAAATTGTATATATCAACATAGATGCAGTGAGGTCAAAAACTTTGGAGTTGCAAGATATAATTCAGCTTAGGGTCCCAGATATTGTCGCATTATCAGAGACGAAACTTGAAGGAAATATATTAAATGAAGTCATATTCCCAAGGGGCTATTCAGTTTGGAGACGTGACAGGAAAACTAGGAAGAAAGGATGAGTGGCTGTGCTGGTGAAAGAACACCTGAAGGTAAGAGAGTTAATATTTGAAAACCCTCGAGATATTGACATTGCAGGTCTGGAATCAGGATGATAAGCTAATAATTTTAAATGCCTACAGCCCACCAGCAAGCAACAAATAGACTTAGGAAGAACTGGATGACAAATGAGAGGGCCTCATAATGGTCATGAGAAATATTATTGTATTAGCAGATAAAGATAAATCACGACTGTTGATACTGGGGGACTTCAACTTTAAAACAATAGACTGGGAGGCCTATGAAGCATGAACGGAGGACTTTTGGACATGCAGATTTGTGAACCTCATTCTGGAGACATTCTTGTATCAACACATAAAGCAGGCCACAAGAATGAGGGAAGGAGATGTACCGTCAGTACTGGATCTAGTATTCACCAGGAAAGAAGAAGAGATATTTGACATCCAGTACCTTCCTCCCTTGGGAAAGAGTGATCACGTCCTTTTAGACATTAAATGTGCTTTAAGATATCTAGAAAAAAATGTGGACATCGAAACAGTTGATAAACTCGATTTAAGGAGAGGTCACTATGGGGAACTTTGAAATTTTTTTAATGAGTGTAATTGGACAGACTTGTTGCAAGGCAGGGAAGAAAATGAAATGTATGCCAAATTTTGCAAAATATACGATGAAGGCACACAAACATTCATACCAAAACAGAGATGCAGGGCCAGAAAACAGGATTGGTTCAACAGAAATTGTGAGATGGCCAGAGACCAAAAGAAAAAATGGAATCAGTATAGGAAAACCTCAAACATACAAGCGACACAAAGATGCGAGAAACAACTATACGGCAGTAAGGAGAGAGGCAGAAAGAAATTTTGAAAAAGGGATAGCGGATAAATGTAAAACAGAACCGGGCCTATTCTACAAATTCATAAACAACAAATTGCAGGTAAAGGATAATATCCAGATGTTGAAAATGGGAAACAGATTCACAAAAAATGAAAATGAAATGTGTGAAACATTAAACGAAAAGTTCCAAAGTGTGTGTGTACAAAATGAAATCTTCCGAGAACCAGACACAATAAAAATTCCAGAGAACAACATAGAGCACATAAAGGTGTCTAGAGATGAAGTGGAAAAAGTACTAAAGGAGCTCAGTATGAACAAAGCAGTTGGCCCAGATGGCGTTTCACCAAGGGTTCTGAGAGAATGTGCATCTGAGCTCAGCATTCCACTTTACCTGATCTTTCAGGCATCCCTGTGTACAGGAGTCGTAGCAGACGTGTGGAAACAGGCTAACATAGTTCCAATCTACAAAAGTGGCAGCAGGGAAGACCCCCTCAATTATAGACCTGTATCATTGACTAGTGTAATAGTGAAAGTATTGGAAAAACTAATAAAAACTAAATGGGTAGAACACCTGGAGAAAAATGATATAATATCAGACAGACAGTATGATTTTCGATCTGCAAGATCCTGTGTATGGAATCTACTCAGTTTCTGTGATCAAGCCACAGAGATTTTACGGGAAAGAGATGGTTGGGTTGACTGTATCTATCTGGACCTAAAAAAGGCTTTTGACAGAGTTTCCCATAAGAGGTTGTTCTGGAAACTGGAACATATTGGAGGGATGACAGGTAAGCTTCTAACATGGATGAAAATTTTTTTGACTGATAGAAAAATGAGGGCAATAATCAGAGGCAATGTATCGGACTGGAGAAATGTCACAAGTGGAGTACCATAGGGTTCAGTTCTTGCACCAGTGATGTTTATTGTCTACATAAATGATCTACCAGTTGGTATACAGAATTATATGAACATGTTTGCTGATGATGCTAAGATAATAGGAAGGATAAGAAACTTAGATGATTGTCATGCCCTTCAAGATGACCTGGACAAAATAAGTATATGGAGCACCACTTGGCAAATGGAATTTAATGTTAATAAATGCCATGTTATGGAATGTGGAATAGGAAAACATAGACCCCACGCAACCTATATATTATGTGAGAAATCTTTAAAGAATTCTGATAAAGAAAGAGATCTAGGGGTGGTCGTAGATAGAAAACTATCACCACATAAAGAATATTGTGCGAGGAGCCTATGCCACATTTTCTAACTTCAGAATTGCTTTTAAATACATGGGTGGCGATATACTAAAGAAATTGTTCACGACTATTGTTAGGCCAAAGCTAGAATATGCAGCGGTTGTGTGGTGCCCATATCTTAAGAAGCACATCAACAAACTGGAAAAGGTGCAAAGACATGCTACTAAGTGGCTCCCAGAACTGAAGGGCAAGAGCTACAAGGAGAGGTTAGAGGCATTAAATGTGCCAAAACTAGAAGACAGAAGAAAAAGGGGTGATATGATCACTACGTACAAAATAGTAACAGGAATTGATAAAATCGATAGGGAAGATTTCCTGAGACCTGGAACTTTAAGAACAAGAGGTCATAGATATAAACTAACTAAACACAGATGCCGAAGAAATATAAGAAAATTCACTTTCGCAAACAGAGTGGTAGACGGTTGGAACAAGTTAGGGGAGAAGGTGGTGGAGGCCAAGACCGTCAGTAGTTTCAAAGCGTTATATGACAAAGAGTGCTGGGAAGACGGGACACCACGAGCGTAGCTCTCATCCTGTAACTACACTTAGGTAATTACACACACACACACACACACACACACACACACACACACACACACACACACACACACACACACACATACAAAATTGCTGTCGTTCAAATAGGATCACAAAGAACTGTGTGATTACTTATGAATAACTAATGCTGAGAAGATTCGATAAGAAGTTAATGATTAACTGAGAAGTTAATGACAANAGAGGGCCCAAGAGGAAGAACCTCCGGAACGAAACCAAAGAACCCAAAAGAACCTGGAATCGATCCCGGGGGAGCCCAAAGTACCACATTTGCCGGTGGAATTCCACCACAGCAGGGCAAAGCACAGCACCCAGACAGAACCCCCAGGGAAACGGCCAAAACAGACCGAAAATCGGGGGACAAGATGTGGGAGCAAGCATAAACAGACAGGGACACAGCCCAAACCCTAGGGCACAGACCCAAACAGAAGGAAAACGCAAAAACCGATGTAAAAACCAACACCCAAGCGTTCCCAGAGGAACAGAAGACGGGCGTAAAACCCCAGAAAAGCAAAGAAATGGCAACAGGAGGATAAAACCCCTGAAAGAAGTGAAAAAACTCACCCAAAATGCGAGCTCCCACACCCCGGCCAAGGTAAAAAAAAACGCAGCACCACCCTGGTGGCCAAGCGGGGAGTTATCCACAAAAAGGAAATGGCCACCACACCAAGAAGCCGTGACTGACGCAATAGAGCTGAAAACACACCAGCAAATGTGGGAAGCAAGCAGACTAGAGGGACGAAAAACCCTGCCCAGAAGCAGAAGACCCAGGCAGGGGCAAACAGCCCCAGAGCTGCAAGTGGGCATCCCCCACAGCCTTGGGAACCAGCAACAGAGGACCCGGGGCAGAGCTGTCCTCCATTCTCTCTGCCCTTAAAGAAAAGGAAGAATCCAGGGGAAATGCAGCATAGAAAGGGCCGCTGGTAAGACCCAGAAGCCTTGGCAGGAGGAACAGGCTCGAAAACCTCCGTCCCCAACCCAAACGGGGCAGCCCCCAAAGCCGCCCGAGTCTCGGCACCAACTAAACCGCACCCCGACCCTGAAAACCGCAAACGGTCAGGAGCTGGGAACATGGAGGGAAGGGGCGAACAGCACCTAACCAAAACAGAGCGGCTCCAGGGCATCCGGGTGGAAAACCAACCTAGCGTGTTGCAGCAACCTAAACCTAGCTTGCAACACGGATGCCGCCTGGACTTCGAATAGTAAGGACATCAGAAGAGTACTGGAGAACAAGCAGAGAACACCTCTCGCAAGACTCTGGATCAAGGTATCAGTGACCCAACAGGCAGCATGACGGAGGTAAAAGTAGCGACCATCACCCTGAGACAAGAGCACAGCAACCAATGAACCTCCACAAGACGGGATGGAACCCATAAGACACATCCAATGGTCCACCGAGCCCCGACAGGGTTTTCCAGGGCCCGTAGACTGACTGCTACAGGAAGCCCGGGCAAGGTGTTGCTAACCGGTTAACACCCAAGCGCTAACAAGGAGTAGATGCAACACTGAAAACCCCTGCAACATGTTCAATCACGGGGGCCTAGCAGAGGGCCACCAAACACTACCAGTGGGACTATAGCCACACTAGGCAGACCCCCGCCAGGCAAAGAAAATAAAAACAAAAGAAAATCCCTGCAAAAGTACACCGTCCCCAGAGGCAACAGGAACCGGTCGCCGCGCAACACTTTGACGCCCTAACCAGCATAACACCAGTCCCTACCCAAGGCCAAACAAGGGCCCACAGCCCCAGCTGGCCCAAAGGGCGACACAAAAGCCGAGCAGCAAGAACTTCTACGGAAATGGTTCCCGAACGCCCCAGGGAAGATAACCCTGTCACGTAGGAGCACTGTAGTGGAAATGGCCCCAATGACTGCCCATTTTGTTTTTTCCCATGGACGGTCATTGGGGCCAGGGGGGGGGGGTTAATTTTTTCCCAACGACGGTCATTGGAGCAGGGGTATTTTCAATTTTTCCAATGGCTGCCTCTAGCCCAGGGTATGCTTTCAATTTTTATTCGTTAATACCTCGTAGTCTTCTAATATTTTCATTCATTTATTGTCTTCTCCCTTCCATCATATACAATTTTCCAAAATGTTAGATTAAAAGGTTCGCTCCTAGGCCATAGCCATTTTGTTTGAGGGGATTTAAAGGCCGGTCCCAGTCATAGTTGAATTTCGTTACCCCAGTAATCCTGCACAGCCATCGCTAATGGTCATGACATCACCAGCTAGTCGCTCAGTGACCCTGCACAGGCACGTTCAAGGGGTTTTAAAAGCCAGTCTATGGCCTGGTCCATTTTCGTTACCCCAGTGAGTGATTGCTAACCTTCTAGGTCCAGCCATTTTGCTCAAGGGGATTAAAAAGCTGGGCTACGAGTTGTGTGCTTTGCGTTGGCCCAGTGACCCTGAAACCAAATGTGCAATAACGTCATCCCTAATCTATTTTAAATCTCCTATTTACTTCCAATCTACGTTAACCAGAATATCAACTGTCGCTATTAGATGAACATCAGTAGGTCTATTCCCAATTAATATCCCTTTTCTTATCCATTTATACAAATCAATAATACAACTCCATTAATATTCAGAAGGTCCTATTTATTCCCCTAACTTATCTAGAAGCTTCATATTGAGTGTCCGGCCAAGGATTGTTTATTAAGCATAAGAATGAATGAAACTCACCATCAGCCATTTGCATGTAGCAAAGGGGATGCAAGAACTATCATGTACCTCAGCATTCACCCCCTGTTACCGAACCAATATTTACCCAGATCTTTTTCCTAAATCTAAAACTTATCCAATTTATACCCATTGTTTCGTGTTCTGTCCTGTGTTTAAATTTTTTAACGGGCTATCAATATCCTCCTTCGCCATGTTCATTCTCTCATACCTCTATCATGTCACCCCAATTTCTTCTTCGCCTTTCTAGAGAATGGAATTTAAGCTTTGTCAATCTTTCTTCAAGGATTGTTTATTGAGCATGGGGCTGACGGCGACGACCACAAGGGGGACGAGTAAACGTGTCTACCTGGAGGACAGAATGGCCCTGGGCTTCAAGGATATGCTGAATATCTTCATGGTAGTCCTGTAGATTCCTAACACCGGTTGCAACATGAGGCGGGAGAACAGTGCCAACACTGGCATTCAACTGAGCGTTCTTGGAGACCCGAACAGGGGTTTCGCCAAGGTAGGATAAGGCGGCCAAGCGGATGGCTGCATCTTGAAAAGAAGCAGCAACAACATGTGTACAGAGATGGGTGGGGTTGAAAGTAACAGAGGCATCTACTGAATCAACAAGGTGCCTATGGAGGGAGAAATCGTCAGGAGGTGTAGAATCCAGAGGGAGGAGATCAAAGTATTTGGCCCAAGAAGCGGGGACCAAACAAGGCTTGGTACGTATCAGTACGGCAAGGGATCGAGCGAGTGCAGCTGTGGCGTGGACGGCATTACAAACCCCCAGAGAGAGAGGGGGTTAAAAGGCCCAGTAGTCACAACGAGAGACTGAGCTGTGCCAGGAGACAAGGTGGTCACCACTTGGGGCTTGTGGCTCGACCCAACCAAAGAGGAGGAAGGGGAGCCGAGGGGAGTAGTCAGGAGGGTCAAAGGAGGAGCAAGATCGGGGCCCAATTTTTTTGGGGGGGGAGGTAAAGAGGAAGGAGAGGCATAGGTGAAGGGAAGTATAGAAGTGGGAAATATAGTGAGAGGTATGAAAGCAGGCGGGCTGTCCGCCTTGCGCAGCAGGGACTACAGAGCCCGGTCTTCCAACACAGTCTGACTCGGGGGCTTGGCCGCCCATCCCATGAATCCAAGAAGGTACAAGAGGAACAGAATGTGACATAGAACGAGAGGAAGGACTTTCATTCATGAATTTGCCCGCCACACCCACCACAGAGCCACAATTAGAGGCAGGACACCCAACAAGAGACATGTTGCCAATCTTGCCGGGGCCCCCTAAGGGTGCATCGTGAGTATACGCCCCAAAAACGCCACCTTAAGAACTGTCAGTCCATCGAGATCGGGTTCAGTGACGAAAGAAGGATTGACAACAAAAGCGTCCCCTCGCTCGCGATGTCGGGTACCACAGTTCTACGGGTGCAAGAGTATGCTTCCTCAAATACCCAGGCGTCAAAACAAAAGAACGCCGAAAGAATAATCAAAAGAAGCAAAAGGTCGGCAAGAAATGACAATTAGAAAGGAGAAGAGGGGGGAGAAAAAACGATGCATAAGGAAAAGGAAAAGTCGCCTGGCAGAATTCGAGATGACAGCAGCAGGAGTATAAGGCCACAAAAGGACAGAGTCCCATGAAGCATCACACTCCGCCAGCCGCCCACCAAGACCCTCACGGCAGCAACGGGCCAGACAGGGAGGGGGCCAATGACCAAGCTGAATCCAAAGACTTGGCTAACACAGCCTGTTGACACGTGAGATGAGCAGTGTAGAATGCATCCACACTCTCCCAGAGCATGAGAGCATACAGCCTAGGTAATGCTGCCAATGATGAAAGCACCCACAACAGACCCAGAGTCAAGTGCCTTAACATTCCAGTGAAGTAGGAAGGGTTAGGAAAACAAGCACATGCTTATTTCATAAGATTAGAGAGATTCAGTTATTTGTTTACATTGTTGAGGCAATTCACTCATTGCATTGTGAGGCTTTGGCCTCTTTTGAACCCAGTAATGGGTTCACTGACTTTCTGGGCTGTCTTCCCCAGTGAGGTGGTGGAGTCACCTGCTCCCTACGCCTCTATGAGGGGACACCAGGTTATGGCTCTAGTCCCCAGTAGGCCGAAGTCAATTCCATGACTGAGGCAATCTAGTAGTCGGGAGGCATCTCAGCTTCAGGGAGCCACAAGAGGCTTCCCCAGAAAATATATGGGAATACAGTACTGTATTAAGTTGTATGTGTGTCTAATGAAATATTTAAAATGGAAAATAATAACTTTACATTAATGATTTACATACTTAAAATGATTGTATTGACGAAGAAAAATAATTTATGTATATTAAAATTGTCAAAGGCAGCAATTAGTTCGTTGTAAATTACATCTGTATTTGATCATTTGTTTGAAAAGGACTCAGTGACCCAAACTAGTCTTACTACACTGCAGAAAGCATGTGTTTATGGGTTGAACTTGATGGATTTTGTACACTTAACAAGAACTAATAATATTTGGTTATGCAAAATTTAGCTGATATTATCTGGCATTATATTATAAAGCCATCAACCATTAATTATGTATGGATAATTGGATTACACAAATGAATACACTTGAATCAAATATCAAATAATAATTTGTTGAATATATTTTACACTGCAAAATTTCATAAATATTTAGATTCTGAAAAATATAATTTAATTATTTTCTATAAGTGAGTGCAACTAGAAAACATATTCAGTAAGCTGTTTTTGTATATACTCCTTTTTCTTTATACAGTATACCTCTTGATTCCTTGTTTTCACCCTGAACTCCATTTCCGGTAATGCGGCTCATATTTTATGCAGACTCATTCCACAAATTTCACCTGCCTTTTCCTATTAAAAACTTTTAAAACAGTTTCACATTCTGCTAAATAATATTCTTTTGTATTCTACTAAGGCAATCCTGATCTTTGATATCTTCATTCTGAGGGGCATGTATGTTGTGACAGTATCACTGTGAAAGCAAAGTAATTTCCGCATGGCTTCGGTTGCTGCCATTACGACAGTTGTGGAGATTCATCTACCGAGTATTTAGGGATTTCCCTTCAAAATCATCCTGTTATGAATGTTGGAAATTCATAAACAGAAAATTTATTCTTAATCCTGTAGCAGCAGAGTAATACACCTATTAAATATCAACTCTTGTTCTACTGATCATATTCTAAGCAGTTGGCAAGAACACTAGTAATAAGGTAATTTATAGGAAGGTTTACAATGATCCTGATACTCTGATAGTATTATGCCACGTTAACCATTTGGGAAAAACATGTATTTATCAGTAAGAGACTTTAGTTCAATCCATGAACCAGAAAAGTTGGCAGTATTTTAAATGCCACAATATATACACGCTTAGGTCATTATATTATATTCCTGGGTGAGGATTACCAAGGTAATCCTCACCCAGGAGGAACAACTCTCTCACTGTAGTAAGACAATATAAAGAGCAATAGCATTTCAAAGTATAAATGCTCCATACAGGACAATGAGATATAAAATACTTTATGAACAATACAAACTTTAGCTTTGTAAAATAATATTCCACCCCCAGTGGTATAACAGTACAGTCTACCAAAATGTTTACCTTGTGCTTTGATTCTACATATTTCCTTGTATAAGAAAAGGCAATACACATGACACATTACAAAGTCTTCCCACGCAGACACACACTTCAGGCTTATGACAATGAATATGACCAAATAATATGAAGTTACGTTGTACACACAATGGTACAAGCCTCTATTTAATCCTATTTTGTTTCATTCTAGAAAAAGTGCTGAGTTTGAAGTTGAAAACACTGTTCAAATTAAAATAAAATAAAATAACAAAATAAATAAAATTCATAAATAAAAGTAGAAATTAAAAAATGAGCATATATTGAAGAATATTATATTACAGTACAACTTAAAAAAGTCAGAATAGTAACTTATATACAGAGGTTCACTATATGTTATAGTGACAGAGGTTCACTATATGTTATAGTGACAGGTTCACTATATGTTGCATAGTGAACTATTAAATATATATATTTTAAATGTATATATACAGTACTGTATATGTATAAGCAAAAAAAAATACACACACAAACCAATGTGTGCAATCATATGTAAGTGCATACACACATGCAAATTTAGGTAAAAAAACTCACACATACATACATTCACAACTAGGCCTGTAAGTATTCATACACAGATCAGTTGATAGACAGTTTATGGTGTGGTTTCTAAAGATTCTGTGTCTATGTAGTACAGTATTGTAGAGGTTTAATGGTGGTGTCTTAATTTTCATGAATGAGCAAGGAAATTAAATAACCAGAAATTATCAGGAGAATTTTTCAAGTCACTTTGGCTATATAGCACTTGGAAGGGATATGGGAACAGGAAGCTGGGACACGAGGAAGGGATAAAGGAATGGTGTCCAACCAATTGGAACATCGGGGAACAAACACAGACCCCTGCAAGAAGTGAAAGCATCGCTCTACTTATAAATCCAAGAATGAACAGTGAACAGCAAAATATATGGTTTAGGATATTACTTGGCAAGTAAAAAATCAATACAGGACTTGAATGTAAATAGAAAATACAAAACAGGAGGAAGAATATAAACAAGCTGTAACTTATTAACAAAAATATGAAAAAAAAACATTGAATGTAATGAAACGCCTTTTTCTGGATGAGTCCCAGAGGCCCCCCAAAGCTATACCAGGCCGATATGTATGTATTAGACCGTGGCATCAGTCAATTCGATTGGAGCCAGAACCTGGCCCCCCCTCCCTCAGAGAGGCATGAGGAATAATGGCTCATAGAAACCCCCATGTGATTGGAAGCATTCTATGTCTGCCACCGACTGGGTTAGGCACCCAGAAAGGTAGGCGTCCCAAAACAAACTCCACCTGGTTACAAATTGCTACTGAAATCCAAACTACCAAGCAGAAGTCCCCAATCCAAAAAACAAGCAAACAAGCATGATGTCACAACCGCCACCACGCCGCTGTCTGCGCAGCTCCCCCTGTCTCGGGAGGGGGAAGAGGGGAGCCCCAGACCCCCGTGCCGGCCAACCAACTTCAGTTCAGAGGCTGAATATCAAAACACGTGAATACTGCCGACCAGAGGGAGGGAGGTAGGGTTGCCGGGGAGCCTCAGACACTCACCCAGAAAATGGTGTTTCATTACATTCAATGCTGGTTTTTTGTGAAGAGCCCCTCAGGCTCCTGGAGCTACCTAACTACAGAAAAGTAAAAAGAGGGACTTACACAGGAGGCGGCCGCCACTCGCACCTCAACTCGAAGTCGAGACAACTGGCTGCAACCTGTGACCCGAAGCGACACATGCCCGACAAGGGCCAGGAACATTAACAAGATAACGGGTGGCCAGGACCCTGTTCGACCTCCAAATCCCTTGCACCTGAATGTCAGCCCAAGACATATTACCAAAAACGGCAGGTAAAGCAACAAATTTGCGAATGTCATGGGGCTAGACCACAGGCTGGCTGGACCAAATAACCCTGCGGACGACCTGGGAGAACCGAGTCCTGGAACAGGGAAGAAGGGAAACCGGGTCATCCCAAAGTGCATCCCCAGCCACCGAGGCTGTCGCAAGCAAATAATGGTAGAGCTGCAACAGTACACAACACATAATGCACCCCAACTTAATCAACCAAGCATGAACCACCCAAGGACCCCTCTGGAAAGTCGCTGTCTCGTTCTTTGCCAGAAAAGGAGACGGCTGTAAACGAACAAACCTACTACCAGGACTGAAAGAGCAGAAACCTCTGTGCTGGAGGAGAGCATAAAGCTTCCCAACCCGACCCCCCAGAGACCAATGCCAACAGAAAAAGCCTTATCAAAACAATCCTGAACCGAAGGGGCCACCACAAATAGAAGAGCGGCTCCGCCAGTGCCGTATGATACGAGGCGACAGTATTCGGCATAAGATGACGGTCCTGAAACAGCCAAGAGAGAGAAAGGGCAAAACAACAACTTTCCGAAACCGATGACAACCTACGAAGAGACATAAAGAGAAGAAAAGACCGCCAGGAAACTTCATACTGTCGCCGAGACAAAGCCCGTAGGTAGGACACCATCAACGAAGCCACCTGATCACCTTACAAGTGGTGATAAACCAGTGTCAGAAACTCCAGATGCGAAGATTGAAGAAGAAAACAATTCTGGACTAAAGGAGACACCATAAAATTAGCAGAAGAAAGGAAGAAAACAACACGGTCCAAACTTGAAGTGAGCTCAGGCAGCGAGTGAGCAGGCTGGAGGTGAAAAAGTGCCCAAGAAAGCTTACAAAATGGAGCTGAGGAAGTATTAACACTTAATGCAAGCTGCAGCAGCTCCACCAGCAGCACATAATAAAAGGTAACAGTATTTGGCATGAGATGCCGATCCAGAAAAAGTCAAGAAAGGAATGGCAGGACATCGACACTGACACTGAAGAGGAATGATAAAGGGAGAGGAAATGGTGAAAAGCACACCAAGATACTTCATCTGTCATCAAGAGGAGAACTGTAGGTGGGATACCAACAAACCAGCCATCTGATCATAATAAAAATGATAAATATGTGTCAAAAACTCCAGACGCAAAGATTGGAGGAGAAGGTGGCACCGGAAAGGTATGTCACTGGACCAATCTGAAAGAGGTGAAGCCACGGGAAAACTGCCAGATTCAGACACCGAACAAGCAGTGCCTAAAATCATGGCCGAGTCAGACACCAGAAAGAAAGAAAGAACCACCCTTCCTCTGTAAGACTCCAATTTTGCCACTACTTGAAGCAAGAGCTGGACTGGGGGAAAGAGATACAGAAACCCCCACCTCGACCAGTCTAGCCAAAAGACATCCACTGCGAGAGCCTCGCAGTTAGGGAACGGCATTATGACCAAACAAACTTGAAGTCCATATCCGGGTGCCTGAATGTCTGGCAAAGTCACAGGAAGGAGTTAGCATCAATGTCCACTCCATGGAGATTGGACAGTACCAGAAAAAGACCATCAGTCAGGACGTTTGACACACTCAGGACATGAACAGAACAGAGCCAAACCTCAAGAAACCAGAAGACAAACTACATGTAGAGTCCTGTTCCACAGAAACTGCGACCGCAGAGAATTTCCCCGATTGAGACAATGAACCACGGAGAAGACAGTTTGAATGGAGCCGGAATACAGAGCCTGGGGGGCCCCTGAACCCTGAGCAGTGCATGCCACATGGCCGCTACCTCCCACACAGTATTGTGAGTCCGATAAAGGTAAGGGAAGCATGGCCCCTGACCAGCATGGTGAAAGCTGGTCACAAAGCCCTAACTCAGATCGGAGGGATCCGTGAAGACGTTGAGCGAGGGCAAAGAAAGGTGCCAGGGAACCAAACCCTGAAAAACCCCAAGAGGAAGCTGGCAACACAGCAACCGTCAAATGCCTTCTAGAGTACACATCTAGAGATTGTAGCCACAGCAGAAGAGCCGGTGCCAGAGAAACCAGCACAACCTCTGAAGCCACACCCTGCCCAAGGAAAACACAAAGAAGGCAAAAGTTGAAGCTCCTGCACAGCTGCTCTAACAACTGCCAAGTCAACCGACACCCACTCAACACCAAAAGCCTCTAAAAGCAGGGACAGCCCAGCCAAGTCTGAACCTGCAAAACCACCAAATAGGACCACCAAATATAACCACCAAATAGGACTTCCTCCAGTTCACCAGGAACCCAAGTTTGATGAGGTGAGAAGGGACCAAATCCCTGGCAAGCAGACAAGCACATGGGCTGGTAGCCGACACCAACCAGTCATAGAAGTAGGCCAGAACCCAAACACCATGAAGATGAAGGTTGATTATTATGACCTGAGTTAATGGTAAGCCGAAAAGTCAAGAGGTCGGAAACCTCTGGAAGGGTGAATCCAAGGAACCCAAGAGCACCAGGAAATGAACCCTTGGGGTAGCCAAACATGTCAAACTCATACAGGGAAGGGGACTACAAAAACCCCATACCCTGTAACATAATACCCTTCACAGAAGGAACAAGTATCCACTGATGATCAAATGGGACCCAGGGGCCCATGTCATAGTCCCCCCTCTCCCCCCAAAGCCCTGAGAACCACAGCAGAGGGACCTGGAGCAGAGGCATCATCCACACCCACCACCTGGGATAGAGAAGCGAAGTCCAAGGGAAAGGCTTCATAGATAGAGCTGGGTGAAAAGAAGACCCAGAAGCCTCAGTGGGATCAATTTGCTCAATTGTCTCCACACCAAAGTCACAAGGTGCGAACCCTAGAGCTGACCAAGCCACATCCCAAGCTAAACCAAACCCCAATCCTCAAACCTTCAGACGCTTTGCGGTTGGAAGCAAGGGAGGGCTCACCATGTCCAAAGGGGAAGGAAGAAGAGGTGTGGGCAGAGCCATGGCTGAACTAACCAACACCTCCAAATCCGAGTCCCTAAACACCAACTAGGGCAGCTCCAGGGCATCCAACTGGGTACACAACCTAGACATTCATCATAAAACTTTAAGTGTAAAGCAGTCTCTGCCTGAAAACCCTTATCATCATTACAAGGGTTTGTTAGATGAGTAATGTGCGGCAAACAAGTCCCACATGACTCTGGGTTGAAGTTATCACTGACCCAGCTGTCAGCATGGCAGAGGCAGAAGGTATGAGCATCACCATGTGGCATAGACAATGCACAACCCTAGAATTCTCACAAGGTGAGAGCAGGTTCAGCGGGGGTATTCATTATACGCCAAACCCGCAGGGGTTTTCCAGGCCCTGCAGTAAAGCTCAGGCATTGGGATTGCTATGGTAGAACCCTGGTGTTCAATTAGGAACAGGTCCTCCTGAGAAAAGAAGGGAAGTCTCTATGGAACAAAAGGAAAGAGTAAGATGGACACAGAAACAGGTATAAGTAGACCAACCCATCTCACTAGAGGCTGAGACGGCTGACCTAGGCGTGCCTTGGTTAGGTCGCACAATCCACAGTGCTCCCCGTCAGTCAAAATTCGCTCCCGACACTAGGGAAGACCAAAAGCCAAAAACAAACGGACTTACCCAGGGCGAGGACCACCACAAATGAGGAGGCCCTCTAAGGGAGTTCAACCCCAAACACTCCAGGGAAGGAAACTCGGACAGCTCAAGGGTGCACACAGGAAAGAAAACCCAGTACACATGCAGCTCCAAGCACCCAATAATCCTGGCTCATGTAGCACAAATGTGTACTAACAGCCATAAAGGCAAAAACTACCACTTAGCTGAAGGTGGGAAACCAGAGCCAGAGGGACATAGGACAGCCAGGCACTAGCTACAATCAGCAAGAACTGAGAGTTGATGAGCTGGCTGACCCAGTCTGCCGCCCTCCTCCCTCCCCCACAAATGAGGGGGAATCAGAGGGAGAGAAGCGTTGGAGGTAGAATTCCTAGACTACAAAGCCAGAGTGCATGGGATAATTGTGTGAAATCCTGATTAGGCTACAGTGGAAGCCCTCAGGAACCGTAGACGATTCAGTTGAATCCTAGGTTGCAATTCTATTAACCATGTTGTGGTGTAGTTGTCTAAGGCATAGACAAGCACCTAGAACATAGGTTTGAATCCTCCTCACAGTTCCTACTGATTTTATCATTGATACATCATTTTAATGGGATTTCTTTGTGCACTGTTTTATTATTATGTAGGTACCAAGATTGTAGCCCATCGTCAACAAAGGTCAATGTTCATTCCATGATTCCATGCAGCTATCAAATCCCTTGTTGATGAATGAAAAATACCTTACACATGACTTACAACTAATAACTTCAAACATTTCTTGAACAATGCTTCACTGATGATCTTTGTTCAAATAGACAACCTGTAAATGCTTCACCCATGTATTACAAATACAAATAATTGCCAACAAAACTTAATCACCTAACCAGCATCTTAAATTATACAACATGCTAATAAATAATAATAATTTACATTTGAGAAAATGCCTAGTATGAATGAAAAGCATATTAAAAGTGGTGAATATGTCTTTGGGGGTCAGCCGCTAGATGGAATGAACACAGCCCGAGGATGGGTTGCATAATCAAGATGAGCATAATCAAATCTTTAAAGTAGTGACAAAATGCTTTATGAATCCGACCAGATATAAAAAATTCTTAAATATTCTTTCCTACAATGCTATATAGCCATCCTGGGTTAGAGCATTATTTTGATAATTATTTATTTGTTCAACTTTGTCATTCATTATCTATATCTAGTATAATATCTAGATTTTCAAGATGATAAATTGTTTTTCATACTGTTCCTATACAAATCCCTTGATGAAATCCTCAGTAAATCTGACTGCTATGACATTGACTGTTTCTTTGGCATCCTGAATGTTTAGAAACTCTTGAATATCCTGTACCATAGACCTGTACCTATATAGCCATACTGTTTAGTGCTTTCTGGTCAAATATACAAGAAACAAAAATGTAAGATATCTTAAAGCTAAAAATAAACAGAACTATTGGCTTTGGTTATTACTATAAACTACATTAGAAAATGTGTACAAAAATTTGGAGGAAGTGCTATTTGGTTTACCAATAGTGTTGGAGGGTTGAAATAAACTCAAAGAAGTTGTGCTCTAAAAGTATTGGAAGATTTTAAACTATGATCAAATATGCACGGAAATGGGAAACCACGAGCTAGGTTTATACCCGTAACTATAAGAAAGAAAATCACTCGAATGTGCACACACATGCAATTCCCAGTGTTGGGAGTTTAGAAAAGGTGCCCAGGAGCTGCACTTAAGAGTCCTACAAACCATTTAGAGAGTATCGTACAAGCAGGAATATATGTAGGCATGACCTCTCTCCTTCTACACACTTTCTCTCACAAACACATGAATGCAACACACACACATTTGTGAATCTGCTCACACAACATATGCAGTCAGGGTAATTCACAAGTGAAATAAATGAGGGAGTTAAGTAGCAGAGGAAGATGCCACACATGAATTTAAATGAAGGTATAACAGAGCCAAAGAGGTTTATGAAACAAATATACCAGCCAATTAAATGTTGAGAGGCAAATTCCGGGAGCTGAAGCTCGCCTCTCTTCCTTCCCACAAGCGCAGATAGGCAGGCGATAGGCATTGCACAAACACATGCACCTTCATTTTAGTGAAATCAAAAGACTGGGTTTGTAAATAGACAACTAAAGTGTAGAAACATTCTCAAGACTTGTACTGTAACAAGAATTCAAAAGTTGGTAACTGAGACAAGATGATCTTATTTTCTATTTATAACCTAAATGTCCGAGTTCAAAACCCAGATGATACAATGCCTAATCATTTACTAATTGCCTTTAAACATAATACTGCAAATTTTGCAAAAATAAAATATTTTTATCCTACACAATTCACCAGACCTGTATATGTGTCAGGAATATAAGATCTGTACTGTAAAAATTGGTGTCCTCATATTTAAACTTTCTGAATAATCCAATAGAGTAGTACTGCCTTATTTTTGTTTCTGTCAATACAATAAACAAAGAAAACCAATATGGCATGACATAGGATGAATAAACATTGCTATTCACATGTAACCATACAGGAATAATGGATATATCTGTACTGTAGAGTACTGTACATACATACATGTATATACTGGTCTATAAAGTATATAATTGTGACTGAGTATTTGCAATTTTAGTTTTTCTGGGTAACTTTCAATGCCTCATATAGATACTGAAAAAACATCTAATTACATTTAGATTTGAATTGTCTTAACACTATCGCCCGCTCTGGACACCGCTCACGTCCATTTTTTTTTTCTCGAGTCCTAGCCGTGGACTGTGCTCGTATCCAATACAAAAAATATTTGTATAAAATTCATTTTTTATTCGATCGACTTGGGGATAGTTTCAAAATGAGTGCCTTTAGAGTGCGCACAATTTGATACCAAAATGAAAGATGTAACACGAAACTTGATGTCAGAACACTTGAAAGATTATAAATACGTTTTGGTCAAAATTTTAAAATATTTGTTAAAATTCTATTTATTGTGTATTATTACGAGACTTGTTTTAAAATGTGCGCCTTTAGATTGCAAACAATTTGATACCAAAATGAAAGATGTAACACAAAAATTTATGTCAGAATACTGTAAAGATATAGATAATTTTGTGATGATGAGCGTCCAAAATTAAAATATTTGTTAAATTCTATTTATTGCTCTATTATTATGAGACTAGTTTTAAAATACGCGCCTTTTATTGTGAACAATTTGATACCAAAATGAAAGACGTACCATGAAAATTGATGTTATCAAACTGAACAAGTATACACATTTGGCTGTGATGTGCAAATTGGTGCTCGTTCACGGGTAACTTTAGGCTTTGCTAAAGAGTCACGCCTGGCTTTTGGACAATATATGCACATACAACACCTGCAGGGAATTTAATTGTGAACACAATGATACCAAAATGAGCCACATAGAACGAGAATTACGATGAGAAAATTGAAACGAGTACACACATTTAACTGATTTTGTGCACTCACAGGTAACTTTGGCTGACTTTAGGCTTTGTTGTGGGGAATCACGCTTGGCTTTTGGACCTTATATACATAATCACCTGTTGGGAATTCTATTGCGAACACAATGATACCAAAAGTACGACGTAGCACAAGAATTAAGGTGAGAAAACTGAAACGAGTATACACATTTAGTGTCGCCGAGCGCTCGCCCGCACAACCAGGGCTAGTTCATGCATTCGTGCGGAGTGTATGCAGGGCCGCGATAGTGTTAAGTTCTGAGGACAGAGCAAATGCACATTTCTGAAGAGTATCACAGGGCACAACGTAGACTGGAAATTCCTTTATTATTATTATGGGAGGATTTAGGGACGAGGCCCAGTATTAATAGTAGAGGTGATACCCTGCTGGCCCACATATACATAAGCTTTATGATCTCGACAGTATTTGAACTTGCATGACCAGGGATCATTCCACAGGGAATCACTCCACCAGAAGAGCATGCAAAGTTCTTTACTGCTAAAATCAACTCAATATAACATTTAAATTATTGGAACCAATTAAATTTTTAAAATCTATTCTCTAAAGCTTAGGAGGGAGATACATAATAATTTAAACTTGGAAATATTTAGAGGGACTGGTTCCAAATCTGCACACAAAAATAACATCACATGAGACCAGGAGGCATGGCAGGATATGCAGAATACCCTCTATGAAAAGCAGAGGTACAATAGGTATGCTGAGACAACTCAATCAACATCAATGGCCACGACTGTTCAACACATAAGGGGCATACTGCCTGCCTCTCAACGTGTTTAAAAGAGAACTCGATAAACACCTCAAAAGGACACCTGATCAACCAGGCTGTGATTTATACATCAGGCTACAAGGAGCCACATCCAAAAGCCTGGGTAACCAGACCACAAGCCAGGAGGCCTGGTCAGAAACAGGGTTGTGCAGATGGTGATCCTAAAAATCAACACAAGTTAACCTGGCAAGGCAACCAGTGTACAGATACCACTCCACCATCAATTGCCTTATAGGTACCTTATAAGGCAATTGATGGTGAAGTGGTATCGGTATTGTGGTAGCCAGGAGGGGTGATCCCTGGCCTCTTAGGTTCAAATCCTGTTGGGATCATAGTTTATAATGATACAGTTTCCACTCGATGTAATGACCTATATGAGGCTACACCCAAATTGTTATATCCGGAGGCATAAAAATGCCAGTAACTTTTTATGTTATATTTGGGAGGGCAACAGGATGGATGGTTGGGAGGGCAACAGGATGGATGGTTTGGGAGGGCAACAGGATGGATGGTTTGGGAGGGCAACAGGATGGATGGTGGATGGGCCGGATGGCTGACTGGCTGGTCAGCTAGCTAGTGGGCTGGCTGCTTAGCTACTTGGCAGGCTGGCTGGCTGGTTAGATGGCTGGCTGAATAGCTAGCTGCTTAGTTAGCTGGTTAGCTGGCTGGCTGGTTAATTAGCTAACTAGCTGGCTGGCTGCTTAGCTGGCTGGTTAACTAGCTAGCTAACTGGCTGGCTGGTTAGCTGGCTAGCTGGTTGGCTTGCTTATTATTAGCTAGCTGGCTGGATGGTTAGCTGGCTGGCTGGTTAACTAGCTGGGAGAGAAAGAGCAAAGGAAAGGGAACATGTTCCTGAAAATTGTATATATCAACATAGATGCAGTGAGGTCAAAAACTTTGGAGTTGCAAGATATAATTCAGCTTAGGGTCCCAGATATTGTCGCATTATCAGAGACGAAACTTGAAGGAAATATATTAAATGAAGTCATATTCCCAAGGGGCTATTCAGTTTGGAGACGTGACAGGAAAACTAGGAAGAAGGATGAGTGGCTGTGCTGGTGAAAGAACACCTGAAGGTAAGAGAGTTAATATTTGAAAACCCTCGAGATATTGACATTGCAGGTCTGGAATCAGGATGATAAGCTAATAATTTAAATGCCTACAGCCCACCAGCAAGCAACAAATAGACTTAGGAAGAACTGGATGACAAATGAGAGGGCCTCATAATGGTCATGAGAAATATTATTGTATTAGCAGATAAAGATAAATCACGACTGTTGATACTGGGGGACTTAAACTTTAAAACAATAGACTGGGAGGCCTATGAAGCATGAACGGAGGACTTTTGGACATGCAGATTAGTGAACCTCATTCTGGAGACATTCTTGTATCAACACATAAAGCAGGCCACAAGAATGAGGGAAGGAGATGTACCGTCAGTACTGGATCTAGTATTCACCAGGAAAGAAGAAGAGATATTTGACATCCAGTACCTTCCTCCCTTGGGAAAGAGTGATCACGTCCTTTTAGACATTAAATGTGCTTTAAGATATCTAGAAGAAAATGTGGACATCGAAACAGTTGATAAACTCGATTTAAGGAGAGGTCACTATGGGGAACTTTGAAATTTTTTTAATGAGTGTAATTGGACAGACTTGTTGCAAGGCAGGGAAGAAAATGAAATGTATGCCAAATTTTGCAAAATATACGATGAAGGCACACAAACATTCATACCAAAACAGAGATGCAGGGCCAGAAAACAGGATTGGTTCAACAGAAATTGTGAGATGGCCAGAGACCAAAGAAAAAAATGGAATCAGTATAGGAAAACCTCAAACATACAAGCGACACAAAGATGCGAGAAACAACTATACGGCAGTAAGGAGAGAGGCAGAAAGAAATTTTGAAAAAGGGATTGCAGACAAATGTAAAACAGAACCAGGTCTATTCTACAAATTCATAAACAACAAATTGCAGGTAAAGGATAATATTCAGAGGTTGATAATGGGAAATAGATTCACGGAAAATGAAAAGGAAATGTGTGAAACACTAAACGAAAAGTTCCAAAGTGTGTTTGTACAAAATGAAATCTTTAGGGAACCAGACACAATAAGAATTCCAGAGAACAACATAGAGCACATAGAGGTGACTAGAGACGAAGTGGAAAAAATGCTCAAGGAGCTAAGTAAGAACAAGGCAGTTGGTCCAGATGGAGTTTCACCATGGGTTCTGAGAGTGTGTGCACCTGAGCTCAGCATTCCACTTCAGCTGATTTTTCAGGCATCCCTGTTTACAGGAGTTGTAGCTGATGTGTGGAAAAAGGCTAACATAGTTCCAATCTACAAAAGTGGAAGCAGGGAAGACCCCCTTAATTATAGACCTGTATCATTGACAAGTGTAATAGTCAAAATATTGGAAAAAATAATTAAAACTAAATGGGTAGAACACCTGGAGAGAAATGATATAATATCAGACCGACAGTATGGTTTTCGATCTGGAAGATCCTGTGTAACGAACTTACTCAGTTTTTATGATCGAGCAACAGAGATTTTACAGGAAAGAGATGGTTGGGTTGACTGCATCTATCTGGACCTAAAAAAGGCTTTCGACAGAGTTCCCCATAAGAGGTTGTTCTGGAAACTGGAACATATTGGAGGGGTGACGGGTAAGCTACTAACATGGATGAAAAATTTCCTAACTGACAGAAAAATGAGGGCCGTAATCAGAGGCAAGGTATCGGATTGGAGGAATGTCACGAGTGGAGTACCACAGGGTTCAGTTCTTGCACCGGTAATGTTCATTGTCTACATAAACGATCTACCAGAGGGATTACAGAATTACATGAACATGTTTGCTGATGATGCTAAGTTAATAGGGAAGATAAGAAACCTAGATGATTGTCATGCCCTTCAAGAAGACCTGGACAAAATAAGTATTTGGAGCAACACTTGGCAAATGGAATTTAATGTGAATAAATGCCATGTTATGGAATGTGGAATTGGTGAACATAGACCCCACACAACCTATAAATTATGTGAGAAATCTTTAAAGAATTCTGATAAAGAAAGGGATCTAGGGGTGGTTTTAGATAGAAAACTGTCACCTGAGGACCACATCAAGAACATTGTGCGAGGAGCCTATGCTACACTTTCTAACCTAAGAATTGCTTTTAAATACATGGATGGAGAAATACTAAAGAAATTGTTCACGACTTTTATTAGACCAAAGCTGGAATATGCAGCGGTTGTATGGTGCCCTTATCTTAAGAAGCACATCAACAAACTGGAAAAGGTGCAACGACATGCCACTAAGTGGCTCCCAGAAATGAAGGACAAGAGCTATGAGGAGAGGTTAGAGGCATTAAATATGCAAAAACTAGAAGATAGAAGAAAAAGAGGCGATATGATCACTACGTACAAAATAGTAACAGGAATTGATAAAATCGACAGGGAAGATTTCCTGAGACCTGGAACTTCAAGAACAAGAGGTCATAGATTTAAACTAGCTAAACACAGATGCCGAAGAAACGTAAGAAAATTCACCTTCGCAAATAGAGTGGTAGACGGTTGGAACAAGTTAAGTGAGAAGGTGGTGGAGGCCAAAACCGTCAGTAGTTTCAAAGCGTTATATGACAAAGAGTGCTGGGAAGACGGGACACCACGAGCGTAGCTCTCATCCTGTAACTACACTTAGGTAATTACACTTAGGTAATTACACACACACACACACACATACAAAATTGCTGTCGTTCAAATGGATCACAAAGAACTGTGTGATTACTTATGAATAACTAATGCTGAGAAGATTCGATAAGAAGTTAATGATTAACTGAGAAGTTAATGACAAATATAATAGACTTGTCATTCACCAGACAATCACTCATACACATCAAGATATAGCTGGTAGTATTTAGTATTTACACATGAAAGTATAAGACTGTCAGCCTTAACTCTCAACTCTTATGTATATGTAAAATGAGTAATTAAATTGATGTACTGTATTCTTAGTATATGTCCATAACAAAAATAATAAAGGCTTAATAAACATAATGACTTCTTAATTGGGTTATATACTTATTATTGAAGTCATGTATGTACAATAATTAAGTATTTTAATAAGCAAGCATGTTGCCATAGAGTATTTAACAAAACATTTTCACAAAACACTACCTTTCATAACTATGTAGCACGAACTATATTTCCAACAATAATATAGGTACTTGGCCAAACAATGTTTTCCTTCGGAAATTTCACGCAAGTTTTTATCATCAGCTGCAAAGCAGTCACTTTTGATTATCACTGTCTCCATAATATTCATAAATAAAGTCTATATTCCATAAAAATATTTATATATATATATATATTATATATATATATATATATATAATATATATATATATATATATATATATATATATATTATATATAGATTTAAATTTTTTCAGAGGTACTGTCTCTGCTATGCTGGCGCTGTAGTCCACTATTTCCCACGGTACCACTGCTGTATGCACTTGGGCCAACAGCCATACCACCCGTAGAACCTGTACGCTCCTTTAACGATGAGATCGAGGTGAGAGTCTTTTGAAACCAGGTATTTTTTGTAGCCTGTAACTCTGTCATCGCTGTGCTCAACTGATGTGTCAGATCCTGTGACAAGATATTCGGTCAAGTTTATAATAAATACATGGGAACAAAATCTAAAATGCAGTATTCCCTAAAACCAGCAGTATCAATCATATTTAGATTAAATAAATGTACTAATGAAACTGGATGATGAGTTGCAAGAATCTGGTTATATACTGTAAAATACTTCCTTTAATGATACTTATGAAGGGAAGTATTATGATTACCTCTTTTGTTTTGTACTTCAAGAGGTTAATAATCTTCGTTAATTTGAATTACATTATACTCAAAGACAATAATGATTTATTAATTGCTTCATATTGTTTCCTTATGAAGAGAAAAAACAAAAAATTACAATCAACACTCCATTCACTAACCTGGTTTTTACATTCAGATTCTACCAATGCCAACTTAGTTTGAGCCAACTCCAGCTCCAGCTCACGGACCTGCTGATTAAGCTTGGTCACAGCTGGGGATTCCTCAATGCCCAACTCTCCTGGTGGGCCTGTGACTGGTGACAAGATGCCACTACACTTCTCACACGATGACACTTTAGCCTTGAAAAAAAAAAACAGCGTTGAATGCAATGAAATGCCCTTTTCTGGGTGAGACCCGGAGGCTCCGCAGAGCTATACCGGGCTGATGTGTATATATATTAGACCGTGGCAACAGTCAATCGAAGGAGTTCTAGGCCTACCGGGGACCAGAGCCAGAACCTGGCCCCCTCAAGAGAGGCACGAGGAGCAATGGCCTAAAGACACCCCCGTGTAATTGGAAGCAGTCTTTGTCTACCATCTACCAGGTCAGGCACCCAGAAAAGTAGGAATTCCAAGACAAACTACTGCTGATCAAAGATTTGCAAACCGAAAGCTGAACTAGGAACAGAACTCCCCAATCAAAACAAAAGAAACAAGTATGATGTTACCACAAATACGTGCATCCATCTGCACAACCCCCCCCCCTCCTCCTCCAACAAAATGCTGTTTCATTACATTCAACGTTGGTTTTCTGAGGAGAGCCCCTTTGGCTCCCCGGCGCTACCTAACCAAAAATAAAGAAGAAGAGGAACTTACCTGGGAGGCGGTCGTCACTCACTCCTCAACTCAAAGTCGAGGCAACTGGCTGCAACCTGCAACCAAAGGCTATACACGCCCGAGAAGGGCCAGGAACATTAACGAGATACCGTGCCAACAAGAAAAGAGCCTTAGAAAAACAGTCCTGAACCGAAGGGGGGCCACCACAAACCAAAGAGAAAAGAGAGCACCCGATCTCACAACCAGGACGGCTCAGGTGGCGCATGAGCAGGCCAGAGGTGAAACAACGCCGAGAAAGCTTGCGGAACAGAGCAGAAGTGACATCCACCCCGAATGCAAGCTGCAGTGGCTCAGCCAGTGCCGCACAATACGAGGCGACAGTATTTGGCATTAGATGAGGGGTCCTGAAAAAACCAAGAGAGAAAGGACAAGACAACCTGATCAGAAATTGAAGACAACCTACGAAGAAACAAAAAATGCTGAAAGGACCGCCAGGAAATTTGTCTAGATGAAACTCGCAGGTAGGACACCATCAATGAAGCCACCTGATCACCATACAGGTGGTGATACACCCGCGTCAAAAAGACCAGACGTGAAGAGTAAAGGAGAAGATCGAACCAGCCACTTAACAGACTGGACCGATCTGCTGAAAGAGGCGGAGCCGCGGGATGACCCTCGGGTCCGGACATTGAGCAAGAAGCGCCTGAAACTAGGGCTGGGCCGGCCTCCATGGAGCCAACTGCTGATCAAAGATTTGCAATCCGAAAGCTAAACTAGCAACAGAACTCCCCAATCAAACCAAGGAAACAAGTATGATGTCACCACAAACGCCGCACATCCGTCTGTGCATCCGTTTGATTGGTGAGTTCTGTTGCTAGTTAAGCTTTCAGTTTGCAAATCTTTGATCAGCAGTTGGCTTCCCTGGTAAGTCTCTAACCAAACCAGGATCCGGAGGAACAACCGGGCCGGTGGGAAGAGGTACAGGTAACTCCACCTCGACCAGTCCAGCCAAAAGGCATCGACCCCTACGGCCTCGTAGTCTGGGAAGGGCACCACATACACTGGAAGATGCCTCGACAATGCTGATGCGAAGAGTTCCACCTCTGGGAGCCCAACTGAACGAGTCCGAGTCAACCATCCATTCCGTGGATTGGGGAATGAACCGAGACAGGCTGTCCGCCAGGCCATTTGATACCCCCTGAACATGAACCACCAGGAGAGCCAAACCCCGAGAACTCAGCAGACGAGTCACCTGAAGTGACAAGCCCCAAAGAGCCAAGGACCACATTGAACCCCCCGCGGTTCAGGCAGTGAACCACCGGGGAGCAGTCCAAATGGAGCCGGATCGTTGCTCCGCGAGCGACACGAATCCTCTGAAGTGAATGGCACACTGCCGCAAACTCCCGCGCCGTGCTGTGAGCTCAACGGAAGGACGGACCCCACCGACCCTGGCCGGCCTGGTGAGCACTTGTCACATAACCCCATATGAGAAACGTGGCATCTGTGAACACATTGAGCAAGGACTTGGAGAGGCGCCATGGCACTAAACCCCGAAAATTCACAGAGGAAGCCGGCGAAGCAGCAGCCAACGCAAGGCTCCCGGGATCCAAACCCAGGGATCGCGAGAGTGGTGGAAGGGACGACCCCAAGGAAACCAGAACAGCCTCCGAAGCCAGATCAGACCCCAACGGATAGACCAGCACGGCGAAGTTCAGGCTCCTGCACCAACCCGTCCTCTTAAAAATAATGTCACTTTTCGCTCGTATGCGCGCTATGGCCAAATTTGGATGTAATTTGAAATGAAATCGACTCACAAAAGTGACATACTGTCCTGTTTTCTGTTTGAGTCATCCAACCTACTCGGACAGGTTAGGAGAGGAAACTTTCAATTCACGTTTTTCATAGCGTTTTGAAACTTTATGAGAATTTCCTGCCCACCTAACCTACCATAGGACCTTTAACTTACTGTTGTTGAAAAAGAAATCCCAAATTTATTTTCAATTTGTTTAATTTTCAAATTACGTCCACTTTCGGCCATACGGGCAAACGACCAAAAACGATGTTATTTTTAAAGGGGCAGGTTGCCCACACAGCTGCTCGAGCAACCGACGTGTGACCCGGGTGCCCTCCAAAAACAGTCGTAGGCGGGACCGCAGCTGCAACAGCGTCGCAGGAGAGAGAGACAATGAAGCGGTCCGAGAGTCCCACAAAAGACCCAGCCAAGTCCAAACCTGAGAGGGAACCAAATGGGACTTCCTCCAGTTCACCAGGAACCCGAACCCGGCCAGCTGGGAAAGAACTAAATCCCTGGCGAGCAGACTCGCGGATTGGCTGAGAGCCCACACCAGCCAGTCGTCGAGGTAAGCCATAACCCGAACCCAAACTCCTAACAGATGCAAACGGGTCACCACGACCCGGGAAAGGCGTGTGAACACGCGAGGTGCCAGATTCAAACTGAATGGAAGGCAACGAAAGCGGTAAGCTTGTCGCCCCACAACAAAACCGAGCCAGTCCCTGAACCCCAGATGAATCGGGACGTGCCAATATGCGTCCCGGAGGTCCAGAGACACCATCCAGGCACCCGGCGCCAAAAGCAGCCAGACCTGAGATCGAGTGGTCATCCGAAAGGAGGGGCAAAAGTCCCAGGGATTCAGACGAGACAAGTCCAGTATGAATTGCAGATCTGCACAGTCCCGTTTTGGAACTGAAATCAGGCGGGAAACCCACCTGAGGGACGTTGTCGTTTTGACCATGCCCAAACGAACCCACCCGCAGATGACCTGACAGAGCACAGGAGAAGAGGCCTGCCCTGCCAGCTCCTATCCCCCCGAAGGAGGAGGAGCGACCTAACGCCACCGCAGGCCGGAGGAAACAACCCAAAATGTCCACCAATCGTGGCACCAGGCGAGAACAAACAAAGCAAGCCTTCCCCCTATCACCCTGTCAATAGAGCGACCCGCGAAAAGGCTGACGACCCTTACGAGAGCCCGACCGACACTCAAGAGTGATCACTGTGCCGACCAGACGCTGACGGCTCCATATGAGATGCCGGTCCCGAATCTGGCACTACTGGCTTATGACAACCGAAGGAACCCCAAGACCTGGCACGACCCTTCCGGGCAGGACCACAACAGCCCCCTGGAGAACCAACAAGTCCAACATAAGCCAGCAACTAGACAAAGCCGCTTGCAGAAAATGCACCACTGCAAACTCTGCAAACAGCAATGAACAAAAAGGGGACGAAAATCTAAGAGCCAGGGGCCCAAGCCGATTCCAAAGAGTGAATGAGCACCGCCTGTCGACACGCAAGGCGAGAAACAAAGAACAGAGACACCGCTTCCCTCAGAATTGGCACAAACAACTTCAACAAGGCAGCCGACGCCCGAGCTGCTGAAGCAAACACACCGGACACCGGCCCAGATCCTGGTTCCTGCACATCTTCGCTGAGCCAGTCTGAATACAGCTCCAGCAGAGAAAAGAAACGCAAGACCGAAGCCAAATGCCCATGGGTGTGCAAATCCTCAGCCACCAGGGACATCGATAGGGAGGGAACCTGCACGTGAAGCTCCACCTGACCGACATCACGAGAAAGTATGGGGGCGAACAAGCACGCATTGAGGTGCTCAAATTCACCCCTAGGTAAACCTGAACAACCGTAGTTACTTCCTGCCATTCAAGCGCATGGGTCCGACAGAACGAATGCCATGCCCCCTACGAAAAGAAAGGGCAGTCCGCCAACCAGGAAGACTCCGGCACCTTGTAACGCACCCAGAATGGAAATGAGGAGCCAAACTCAAAAAAAGAAGGATCCATTACCGAGGCGTAATCCGGGTCTTGCAAGAGGTAAGCCAGAAGGGCTTCCTGCACCACCTTTGATGTGATGCAGGAAGCCGAAAACCTCTGGAAGGAGGGAACCGAAGAACCCAAGGGAACCCGGAACCGAACCCAGGGAGGAGTTGCACCCATATCAAACTCGTACAGGGAGGGGGGATAGGAAAACCCCTCCCCCTGTAACAACAAGCCCCGCACCGAGGGTACCAACACACAAGCAAGGTCAAACGGGGCCCAAGCCCACCAAGTCAACCCCTCCCCAGCCCCGGGAACCTCCATGTCAAGACCCGGGGCCGAGTAGTCCTCCAAACCCTCTGCCTCTGGAGAAAAAGCAGAGTCCGCCGGAAAAGCCGGGATGAAGGGGGGCCCGCTGGCACAGCCCAAGGGCTCCAGCAGGAGGGACAGGCTTGAATGCCTCTGCCACCCGAGACTCACCACCAGGTAAACCCTGCCCGACTCCGAAACCCTCAGACGTTTGGGAGCTGGGAACAGGGGTGGGGGGGGGGGGGAGCAGGATGAACCACAGCAGGGGAAGGACTAGGGGAAGCAAATGAAACCAAAAGTCAAGGCGACTAACACCGCCAAGTCCGGGTCCCTATAACTAAAGCGGGGCAGCTGCAGGGCATCAGGAAAGGTATGCAACCTTGCGCGTTGCAGCAACCTAAACTGTGCATGCAACGCCGAAGCTGCTTGTACCCGAATATTAATCTCATTGGACTGGGTGAATTGGAGTACAAGCAAGGAACACCACTCGCAGGACTCCGGGTCAAAGGTGTCATTGACCCAACAAGCAGCATGGCGGAGGCAAAGACGGTGAGTGTTACCCTGAGTCAAGGGAACAGAGCAACCTTCAAACTCACACAAGGCGAGGTGGGACGCTAAGGTCTCTTCCATTGGATCACTGAGCCCCAATGGGGGTTTCCAGAGCCCTTAGGCTGACTGCTAAGGGAAGCCTGGGCGAGATACTGCTAACCTGTTATCCCAGAGCTGGCAAGCAAACAAACTATAAGCTGAGCCCTGCGATGTGTGCAAGCATGGGGACCTAGTGGAGGGCCACCAAAATCATACAAATGGTCCTACTGCCACACCAGGCAGACCCTACCAGGAAAAACAAAATGAAAACAAAAGAAAACCCCCACAAAAGCACAACGTCAGCAGGTGAACAGAACCAGTCACTATGTGTATATCAGACAGCAGCACAGTACCTCGCACCCCTGCCAGTGACAAAACTACCTCCCACCCAAGGGCAAACAGGAGTAAGAACCCCCCAGCTGATCCCCAAGGGCGGGCAATCACCGAGCAGCAACAGAACTAAGTGGAGGTAGTTCCCGAACGACTCAGGCAAGATAACCCTGAAGCAGCAAGGGCAGTACTTACAAGGCACCTAGGGAAGGTGGCCCTAATGCATGCAGCCCCTGTACTCTTGTGTTATGCCTGGCTTGCATGATACCAAAACTGAACAACACCGCACTGCAGTACTGCTCAAAGGATGGAGTCAGAGTTGATCAACCGTTCGCCCTCACAACTGCCTGTGAACTGAGGAGAGTTGCTGGCATGGAGGTCTGCCCCCCCCCCCATCTCCCTCCCAGGAAGGGGGCGTTGCGCAGATGGATGCGCGAAGTTTGTGGTGACGTTATACTTGTTTCCTTGGTTTTGACTGGGGAGTTTTGTTGCTAGTTCGGCTTTCGGTTTGCAGATCTTTGATCAGCAGTAATTTGTTTTGGAATTCCTACCTTTCTGGGTGCCTGACCTGGTAGATGGCAGACAAAGACTGCTTCCAATTACAAGGGGATGTCTTTAGGCCATTGCTCCTCGTGCCTCTCTTGAGGCGGCCAGGTTCTGGCTCTGGTCCCCGGTAGGCCTAGAACTCCTTCGACTGACTGTTGCCACGGTCTAATATATACACATCAGCCCAGTATAGCTTCGGGGAGCCGAAGGGGCTCTCCACAGAAAAACCTAATAGTTACTTCGTCGAACTGTGAAAGACCACAAAATATTAAACAGTATCAGTTACAGCCAAAATTAAAACAACTCTTTAATCAATATTTCATGATCTGAGAACAATTTCAAAATGTACTGCCATATCCATATATGTACTAAAATGTATCATTATCAGCAAATTTCTCACTTTCATGAGGTGGGGGAGGAAGAAGATGATAGGTGAGAAGTATGGGTAAATATGCAGCAATTTTACACCCACTTATTAAACCATACCTTCTACACTACATAGCATCAACGAACCAGCACCACTATACTTCAGCATCACAAAGAACCAGCACCACTACACTTCAGCATCACAAAGAACCAGCACCACTATACTTCAGCATCACAAAGAACCAGCACCACTACACTCAGCATCACAAAGAACCAGCACCACTACACTCAGCATCACAAAGAACCAGCACCACTACACTCAGCATCACAAAGAACCAGCACCACTACACTTCAGCATCACAAAGAACCAGCACCACTACACTTCAGCATCACAAAGAACCAGCACCACTACACTTCAGCATCACAAAGAACCAGCACCACTACACTTCAGCATCACAAAGAACCAGCACCACTACACTTCAGCATCACAAAGAACCAGCACCACTTCACTTCAGCATAACAAAGAACCAGCACCACTACACTTCAGCATCACAAAGAACCAGCACCACTATACTCAGCATCACAAAGAACCAGCACCACTACACTCAGCATCACAAAGAACCAGCACCACTACACTTCAGCATCACAAAGAACCAGCACCACTACACTTCAGCATCACAAAGAACTAGCACCACTACACTTCAGAATCACAAAGAACCTGAGAGAGAACATTTTCTCAAGAAAGGCAAGCCATTTCCAGCGCCATCTATCGAACACTGGAGTTACCAGACACTAGGTAATAATCAGAACTTGTAAATGAAACGCTTCATCACAAGATATGAGCAACAATTCCCCTCACATACATCATGTCATGTGCAAAATAGTATTTGTGTTAGTAATCAAATAATGTAATTGTTTTCTGACTTTATGTATCAACATATCATGAACTGATGGAAACAAGTTAGATCCATGTCTACCTTATACATATTAATAGTCTGAGTATTTGCAGATTGTTCTTTGTCTAATCTTTCAGAGAGCTGGGAACAAATCTTCTTGTAGTCAGTGATGATGGCATTATTTCTGTAAGTTTCCATGTCGCCCTTCTCAACTTCCCGCTTTAAGAGTTCCTTCACCTGTTGAAAAGAGCAGCATTATTGACTAAACAGCACATGAATGCCAAGGCAATAAAAGAATCTACTGTATCTTTAATTTGGTATAATATGACATGTGTATGTAATCTAACTCCATCTATTTACTCTTCAAATTAATTGGTTTGAAGAGTAAATAAATCTAATGCAAGTTTTACTGTTCAAATGCACCAAAACCTGCATTAAAACATATATTCATTATTACTATTATTATATATATTTCTAGAACTACCTGTTGTTGGTTCCAAAGATCAACATTCCCACAGACCGGTCTCTGGTCAGGCTCCTGGTTGGTGGTCTGGTCAACCAGGCTGTTGGACACAGATGTTCAAAACGTGACACAAGCATCATATCCTGGATAATCCGTTATTCTTTGGAAGTGTTTCTCAAGTTCTCTCCAACACCACTTGTGGAAAATTTCCACCCACTATGCAAATATTATAATCTAAGAAAAGTATTATTTCTATATCATACAATCAGAATCCTACATCTGTGTCAAATCATACATTTGGATCCTACATCCATGACAACACCACAATGGTCACGTCTGCCATTAGGCCTAGGGATGTCCTACATGATTTTGTTCATGGGCCTTTAAGGATCTGGAAGCTTCCACAATAAGGAGGCTTAATTGAAATTTAATAGGAACATGATTTGGACTTCTGGTCATGTAATTTCAAATCTGTAATAAAGAATCAATCTGTACTACAAGTACTACCAATAATCATTAAATCCTATATATTGTATACATTTATCCTACATTTATACTTTATCTCAAATTAATATTCTAGACGAGAAATAATTAATCAATATTCACTGTCGCCCACCCACACTAAGAGAGAGTGAAGCATGATGATCGCACCGGGCCTCAGAATCTTTTGTTTACATATATGGTGAATACGTGTGAGCGAGTCGGTAACTTTGAACCAAGACTACCACCACACTAACAATCAAATAATCCCTAAAATAGCTCCCTAGGATACTCAGGGAGGTATTGAACTATAAATCAGAACAAAATATGGATACTGTACATTTTTCAAAATACGAGTGTAGAGTGTGTGGTTCACCCAGTGTGGTTGCTTACCACCACCACCACAGAATCTTAATCGAAGATAAACGCTACAGCATGTATCCAATCACTGCAGCAACGCTGTTATATCATCAAAATACTGTGGCTTATCTCATCAATAGAGATATATAGTCTGGCAACTGTCAGATGGGCATCGGTTCTCAATTTTGGAGAAAAATTAACTGTTTGTAATGTAAATTGCCCAATTGCATGCTTTTATGACCTTAAAATGTCCATATAAAATTGTAATCATGATATATCATGGGGTAACTCCCCAAATAAAGTGAGCATCTATCTTAAGTCTTTATAATCTAATTTGAATATATAAGTATAAATATATGTATATATAATTCATCAGTATAAATTATCAATTGTTATCATCAATTAATCATATTTGCTTGCATTTAATATCTTGCTTGAATCATATAACCAGGTGTTATTATATTTACTAGATATAACCCCAGTTATTGGCTGCAATATTTTTAGAGCTAGGCTAGACTGTATACAGTGTAATTACCTAAGTGTAATTACCTAAGTGTAGTTACAGGATGAGAGCTACGCTCGTGGTGTCCCGTCTTCCCAGCACTCTTTGTCATATAACGCTTTGAAACTACTGACGGTCTTGGCCTCCACCACCTTCTCCCCCAACTTGTTCCAACCGTCTACCACTCTGTTTGCGAAAGTGAATTTTCTTATATTTCTTCGGCATCTGTGTTTAGCCAGTTTATATCTATGACCTCTTGTTCTTGAAGTTCCAGGTCTCAGGAAATCTTTCCTGTCGATTTTATCAATTCCTGTTACTATTTTGTATGTAGTGATCATATCACCTCTTTTTCTTCTGTCTTCTAGTTTTGGCATATTTAATGCTTCTAACCTTTCCTCGTAGCTCTTACCCTTCAGTTCTGGGAGCCACTTAGTAGCATGTCTTTGCACCTTTTCCAGTTTGTTGATGTGCTTCTTAAGATATGGGCACCAAACAACAGCTGCATATTCTAGCATTGGCCTAACAAAAGTCATGAACAATTTTCCCCATCCATGTATTTAAAAGCAATTCTGAAGTTAGAAAGCATAGCATAGGCTCCTTGCACAATATTCTTTATGTGGTCTTCAGGTTGTAGTTTTCTATCTAGAACCACCCCTAGATCTCTTTCTTTATCAGAGTTCTTTAAAGATTTCTCACATAATATATAGGTTGTGTGGGTTCAGAACTTTTTATGCTAGAACAGAACCAGTATTTACAGTCATTGTACTGTTTTATCATTTAATCCATTGATTACAATACAATGCTGATTGTGTCTCAATACCAACAGGTACATTGTATTTCTTCCATTAATATCCTGGTGTAACTGAGTAACTGTACCAAAGGTTTACAGCCCACATTCCTTCCTAAGACAAGAGCATTGGCTGGACTTACAACCCAGCTAAGGATTTTACATTTTTTAGTAGTGCATGCCCTTTATTTTGCATCCTTAAGTTTAATTTCCCTCATATCATATCTATCCCTGGTATTTATCCCACACCATAAGAGGTCAGCTAGTTACGCCCCTTGTGTATGGAAGTCTTGCCAGACTTCCTCGGCCAATTGCGCCCAAAATATGTCACCTATGATTTATTTTGTATTTTTTTCTGTGCTCAGGGAACACAAATTAACATTTTTAGAAGATGAAATAATTTTTAGAATTTGTTTTTTCTTGTGCACAGGGGTGTAAATCTCCTCAGGACCCCTTAGCAGCTTAAGAGTTAACCCCCTAATAAACCCCTCAAAAATACAACAAATATTTTACCAACTTGATCTTACATTAACCCCTTGAATCCACATAGACAGGAGACAAGGATTACAAACAGCAACTAGTGGTAAAGTCTACATTCCTGATGGGACAGAACACACACAGGTTCACTGTAATGCACACGTGGTCTCTCTAACCACCCCAGAGTTAACGCTTGGGGCACAAACACTGGCTTAAAAGGACACAAACAACTATCTTAAAACTATGGAGGCACAGTAGTCAATGGTAAGGTACTTAACTTGGTAAACACAGAATAAGGAGAGTGAAGAGAGGAGGATGAGAAAAGGTAGGAAACAGCCCTCAAGGTTATATGACCTATCAGCCCGAAAACACAGTAGAGAAGAACGAAAAAGCTCTCTAGCTCTCTCATGATCACTGCCTGAAGGATACTGGACTGATCGTACAGTAACAATCATCACAAGTCTTCCAAGACAACTCATTTGCTTGTTACTTTAACGGTTCTAAGAATAGCTAACATTTATTATATTAATATTCAATTATAATATATATTATATTAATATTCAGTTATCATATATTATACTAATATTCAATTATATATATATTATATTAATATTCTATTATAATACATATTATATTAATATTCTATTATAATATATATTATATTAATATTCAATTATGATATATATTATATTAATATTCAATTAACACAGAGTCTGCCCGCTCTGTGAGCAACAAGATTATTAACACGTCTGGCAGGGAAGACGGGAACATAAACAAAAGCAGGATACAGATACCTTGAATATAAGTTAACTGTTAATTAAATATCCCTCTTATATAACCGAGCCTATCAAATAATGTTCTAATATTTACTTAATCAAGAACCCACATATAATTCCTAAGTCAGGGCCTATCACTACCAAAATACTTGACTGACTGATCAGTGCATGAATATAAAAGAACCCAATTTGACCCCTGGTTTCCTGGCAGAGCCAATTAAGAACCCAGGGTCGTAACAGTGGCCCTCACGTAAATTTAGGTAAATAATTCAGCATTAAAAAAAAACAGACCTTAGGGTATATGAAACAAATTTATTTTACCATAGACTTTTTTATTTTTAATATAACTGCTATAACTTGAGAATATTTTCTGCGTAAGGGGCCTGCTGATGTAGTGTTTTTCAAAATATGAAAAATAGTGAAATTTTTAAACAAATCTCCCATTATTTGGCATCAATGTGTGAAAATTTCATCCCAATATGTTAACTCTTAAGCCGCTGAGGGGTCCTGAGGATTTTTACACCCCCACGCACAAGAAAAAAATTATACATTTTTTTTTATCTTCAAAACATGTTCATTTGTGTTCCCTGAACACTGGGGGGGTGGGGGGAGGAGGAATCGTAGGTGACATTTTGGCTGCAATAGGCCGAGGACGTCTAGCAAAATGTAGGCGTTGACAGAGCAAGCGTCAGAGGCGATCAGATCCGCCACAGCTATCAGGCAGGAGTTGCCACAAAGATATTATTACCTAATTATTTCAATGTCTCTGATTGATTTTTTCTTAGTTTTTTTGCAGTAATATTATTCAATAGTGTGTAGTGTGATATAATTATATAATAAAGGGGTGAATCATTGCTCTACTCAAAGGTATAGTGTACATATTTGTGATTCAATTATTATGTTCATAAAAAATAAACAAATAATTTTACTGTTATTACACTATATACACAGCTTATATATAAGTATCTGTATATTTTGTTCACCATAATGAACAACTAAGTTGGTATGGTGAGTCAAAAAGAAACGAGGAGTGGCCGTTACACCAGCCACTCACCGCCACTCCCTCCCTAAACAATACCTCAAGCCAACATTCTCCTCCCACCATACTGTTTTTTGCTTTTATTCAATACATACAGATGTTATATATAAGTATTACCTGTTATTACCATAACTGTAAAACTAAGCTGGTATGGTGGGTTCAGGTAATATAATAGACGTCGCCACACACACACAGCTGGCGGCTGCCTCCTCACTGGTTCAAGGTCAGATGCACTATTCTCCCCAACATAATGTTTGTGTGTTATTACACTATACACACACACATAATATCGCAAAGTTGCCACCCTCTACACAGCATAAGTCATGCAGACAATGCCATCTCCATCAGTCAAATGGCTCCTCCTAACATACTCCTTTTACTGTTATTAGACTAATACACTCGTTTTATATAAAGTACGTATCTATATTGTGTTCACCATAGCAAACCACTAAGCTGGTATGGTGAGTGCAGACAATAGGTGGCCACGGATTCAGCGGACGACACTACCTCCTCAGCAATACTCCCCCCACACAGCGCTAATTATCACAACAATTCTGTTACAGAATTATCACAATCCTTAGTCACTTTTATCACAGTCAGGGGACTTCTGTAATAATGTCGTCGCTAAATAATAGCAGTTACATATTTATTTTGACATCTTTAGGCAATGCTGTGGTCACAAGCTGAACAGCAGTGCTGTTAGCTCATACTGCATGCGCCAGCCTTGGTTGCTCACTCAGTACTGTGGCTCTCACACCGGAGAGAGAAACATGGCATCTGTTTACAAAAGCCCTGAGGAAGCTGATCTTACCCCGTGTAGCCGTGGGCCATTGAATCATAGCCAGCACCTTACGTTGTATATGTATGCCATGCACACGGCGGGACATGTTACTCTGGTCACATATATATATATATATATATATATATATATATATATATATATATATATATATATATATATATATATATATATATATACAGTATATATATGCCATGCGCAGTTTAGGGGTTAAGAAATAGAATTTTTATGATTTTTTTTTAAATAAATGCATTCGTGACGGGCGTGCTTGCCACCTATTCTATTTACTGCCAATCAGGGATAAAGAGATGCAAGCACCTGTCCAATGCACACAAAAATAGTAGTAGTAAGGAGGGTCTGCAGAGTGGATATGCAGCTGGTCCCCCTTGGAGGGCCAGATTTAACACCTAATAATGAGTTATTATGTTATTATGCTGTACTTTATTATATATCATATAAATTCATTGACCAATGACAATATTTCTTATGTCCCTTTGTACAAAAAGCAGACAGCCATTTCTTTTTTTCTGTCTCCTTTGTTTCTATGTAGATTTTGTTGTGACTTCTTCATCTTGGAGAATGCATATCCAGCACTAAGCATGTGAAGTTGGAACAAAATTGGTCAACATGTTAATTAGCCACAGATGGCAGAAGTTGTGACTTCTATTTTTTTGTGCCGATTTATTTACAGATTTCAAACTCTATTCTCTTTGTCTTTTTATATTGTATTGATGAATTGTATTAATAACAGGACCAGATGAGGGCCTTATCACTTATACATGGGGCAATAAAGTTACTGCAATATATATGTTGTTATCCTTAACCTATCCTTATACTGTATTTTGTTTTTGGGGGGTTATTTTTCTTGACTTCATTTCAACACATACTGACCTTCAACTTTCACAACTTTCACATCGAGTACGAATGCCAAGAAATGTTTATTATAAGATACAAGAAAATTCATTAATTAGAACTACCATATTTATTGTCTATAACTTCAACTTCAATTATCTCTAAAATAGGAATTTCAAGTGAGACAGCTATAAAAAATCAGTTTCTGACCAATTCTCACCATTTTTACATAATATGTGCAAAGTTCTTAGTTCTAAGGTTTCCTCACTGTCATTTAGTCATAAAGCCATAACGTTTGGAGTTATAATTTTTTGCGTCTAAATTTTGCACATATTTGGATTACTACATTGAAAAAATGTTTTACAGTAAACTACACTCTCATACAATATTTTTCAGTGAGGAACCTGAACGTTACATGACTTTCTGAGACCATAATGAATGGAAAACTATTGGTGACATTTTAATCTTTTTAAATCTAATTTAAAATTGTGAAATTTGTGTTTTTCTATTTTTTTTTTGTTTAACTTTTTTTCTGTTCATGGTATGATGTTGATCCTTTAAGAAACGTTGGAGCATTTACCACGAAGATATTATTAAAAAAAAAAATTGCGTGTGTTTGAGGAAGTTTCGGTGCACCGTCACCAGGCCCCTTAAGCCAGACTCAATTGCCAGTTTATAAGTAGACTATTAATGAAACCATAATATGCCTTCAGGCTCACACAAATATCTAGATAATAATTTATGTGGTGAGAGAGGAAAGTTGGTGTTTCGATGTAATCACTTTACCCTGAGGACGGGCTGCACTATGAATAATAAATACTAGTCAAGAGCTTTGTTAAACCCACCTGATTAGCTTCCAGAAGAAGGCGTTTCTTCTCATCCTCAGCGTCATTCAATATAGCATTCAGATTTATTACTTCTTTGTTGAGACTATCACATTTATCTTCAAGCTGAAAATTACATGTAGAATGAATAACACATATCGAATTAACAATTTAAATTTGCATTCACTTTTCCTTATGTATATATTATGAAGAACATATGAAAGAATACCTGGAGCATACCTTAAGGGGGGCATTTTATGAAAATATGCAATAAATGAAAACTGGTTCGATTTCAATCAAACTTTTTGGCGAGTTGTACATGAAATTGCGTTCAACTGGTCCAAGTCTCAGAATCGTAGCATAAATAGGAAGGGAGAAAAAGCTCAGCGTTGAATGTAACGAAACGCCATTTTCTAGGTGAAACCCGGAGGCTCCCCGGAGCTTATCCAGGCTGATATGCTAATGTCAGACTTTGGCATCAGTCATGTATATGGAGTTCTGTGGGCCTACCGGGGACGAGCCAGAACCTGGCCCCCCTCAGAAAGGCATGGGGAGCAAAGGCCCATAGAAACTCCCGTATGGTTGGAAGCATTCTATGTCTGCCATCGACCAGGTCAGGCACCCAGAAAGGTAAGCGTCCCAAAACAAACCCTTATTCTGGTAAAAATTGCTACTCATCACACCGCATGCTGCTCATTCGTGTCAAACCCTCAACCCCAACTGGGAGGGGGAGAGAGGTCCCAGCCCACCGAGCCGGCAGCCGGACCCTCAGTTTGGAGGCTGAAAAATGGAAACAAAATCCGCCGATCAAGGGGGAGAGAGGGTGTCAGGGAGCCTTACCAAGAAAATGGCGTTTTATTACATTCAATGCTGGTTTTCTGTGGGGGAGCCCCGTTGGCTCCCTGGAGCTAACTATCCGAAGACAAATAATAAAGGGACTTACCCGGGAGGCAGCAGCACCACACAACTCATACCGAAAACGAGACAACTGGCTGCAAGGCCAACCCAAGGCGACAAGACTGACGAGGGCCCGGCACATTGACAAGATATTGGGCAGCCAGGACCCTGTTTGATCTTCAAAACCCTCATGCCCGAATATCCGCCCAAGACATATTGCTAAACACAGCAGCCAAAGCTGCAAACTTACGAATATCATGGGCACGAGGGGTAAGCTGCAGGCTGGCTAGAGAACAAGAGAAAAAGGATTAACCCAAAGCGCGTGTCCGGACACAGAAGCTGAGGTGCGCAGGTAACGGAGTAAAGATGCAACCGGACACAAAACATGATGCACTCCCGGCCTGACCAACCAAGCATCAATGACCCACGGACCCCTCCGGAAGCCTGCTGTCTTGTTCTTCACCAGAAAAGGAGGAGATGGCTGCAAATAAACAAAGCATGCACCCAGACCAGAAGAGTAAAAGCCTCTGCGCCGGAGGAGAGCATGAAGCTCCCAGACCCGACCCCCAGAAGCCAAAGCCAACAAGAGCAAAGCTTCCAGGAAACGGTCATGGACCAAAGGGGCCTACACAAACTGAGGGGAAGAAAGAAAGAATAGCGCCCGGTCTAAAGACCAGGATGACTCAGGCAGTGCATGAGAAGGCCAGAGGTGGAAAAAGGCAAGAGAAAGCTTGCAAAACGAAGCCAAAGTGACAACCACCCCGAACGCAAGCTGGAGCGGCTCCGCCAGCGCCGAACAATATGAAGTGACAGTATTCGGCATAAGATGCCTGTTCTGAAAGAGCCAAGAAAGAAAAGTCAACACAATACTATCCGAGACCGAAGACAACCTACGCAGGGAAAGGAAGTGGCAAAACAACAGCGAAGATACTTTATACTGCCATCGAGAAGAAGACTGCAATTGGGACATCATTAGAGAAGCCACTTGGTCATCATACAGATGGTGATACACCCGCATCAGAAACTCCAGATACGAAGTGCGGAAGAATAAAGCAAGGTACCTCACCTGTCCGATCTGCTGAAAGTCGGAGTTGCGGAAAAAGCACTGGGTTCGAACACCGAGCAAGCAGCGTTTGAAACCAAGGCTGGGCCGGCCACCATGGGGCCAGAAGGAGAACCCTCCAGATAGAACTCGAACTGAGCCATAACCCGAAGCAACTACTGAACTGGGAGGGGGGGGGAAGAGAAACAGGTAATCCCATTTCGACTAGTCGTGCCAAAAAGCGTCTACCGCGAAGACCTCACAGTCGGGGAAGGGTGCCACATAGACAGGGAGTCACCTCAACCACGCCGACATGAAGATGTCCACTTCGGGGGCCCGAACGTCTGGCAGAACCAATTGAATGAGTCGGCATCGACCGTCCATTCCGTGGTTCTATGAACTGCACAGAGCTAAAACCCGAGAAGTCAACAGAAGAGCTACTCGAAGCGACCAACCCCAAAGAGCCACAGACCGCAGAGACCCCCCCCCCCGGCGGTTCAGACAATGAGCCACCGGAGCGTAGTTCGAATGAAGTCGGATCGTGAAGCCCTGAGCGAGCCGAATCTGACTCAAGGTAAGCCACACTGCCGCAAATTCCCGCACCGTACTGTGAGCCCGACAGAAGGATGGAGCCCACCACCCCTGGCCGGCCTGGTGAGCACTGGTCACAAAACCCCAGCTGAGAGAGGGGGCATCCATGAACGCATCGAGGCAGGGGCTCCAGAAGGCGCCAAGGCACCGAGCCCTGAAAAATCCGAAGAGGAAGCCAGTGACCCAGCAGTTGACACAAGGTGCCTGGGGGATGAACCCAGCGATCGCGAGTGTGGTGGAAATGACAGCTCCAAAGGAACCAGAACAGATGCCACAACCAAACCCGACCCAGCGGGTAAACGATCACAGCAAAGTTCAGACTTCCGCACAGCTGCTCGAGCAACTACCGGGTGACCTGGGACCCCCCCCTCAGAAACAGATGACAGCGAGACTGCAACTGAGCAACACTGCCTGAGAGATAGACAAGGACGCTGCCCGGGAATCCCAGACAAGGCCCAGCCATGTCCGAACCTGGGACGGAACCAGATGGGACGTCCTCCAGTTCACCAGGAACCCAAACCTGGCAAGCTGGAAAAGAACTAAAATCCAAAAACCTTGGAGATGCAGACGGGCCACCAAGACCCGGGTAAGACGTGGAAAACACTAGGTGCCAGATTTAGCCAAAAAAGGAAGGCAACAAAAGTGGTAAGCTGATGCCCCACCATGAAACCTAACCAGTCCCAGTCCCTGAATAGGGACGTGCCAATATGCATCCCAGAGGTCCAGAGACACCATCCAAGTACTCGGCTCCAAGAGAAACCGGACCTAGGACAGAGTGGTCATCCGAAAGGAGGGGCAAGGAATCAGGGGTTCAGATGGAACAAGTACAGAATGAACTGCAGATTCGCACAGTCCCAATTCGGCAATGGAAACAGGCAGGAAACCCACCTGAGGGATGAGGTCATTTCAACCACGCCCAAGCGCACCCACTTTAGGATGACCCAATGAAACGAAGGGGAAAAGAAGCCTGCCCTGCCAGCCCTGAACCCCCAGAGGGGGAGAAATGACCCAATGCCACCGCTGGCAGGAAGATACAACCTGAAACATCCACGAACTGTGGGACCAAGTGCAGGCAAACAGAGCCACCCCCCCCCCCAATCCTCAATGCCCTCTACCTATGAAGAAAAGGCAGAGTCCAAGGGAAAAGCATACAAGAAAGGGATCTGCTGGAAGGACCCAGGAGCCTCGGCGGGAGGAACTGGCTCGAATGCCTCTGTCCCCACCTCGAATGGAGCAACCCCTGAGCCTAATCCCAAGCTAAACCTTGCCTCGACCCTGAAACCCTCAGATGTTTGGGAGCCGGAAGCAGGGGGAGGTGGGAGGGGAGAATGGTGAACCACACCAACAAGGGAGGACGAAGGGGCGTGGACATAACCAAGGTTGAAGTGACCAATGCCCCCAAGTCCGAGTCCCTATAACCCAGGAAATTGGAGCAGGCAACCAACTGTGTGCATTGCAGCAACTAAAACCTAGCATGCAACACGCGAGCCGCTTGACCCCTAACCTCAGCTGTATCAGTATGTTTAAATTAGAGTATGAGTAGAGAACAAGTCTCACAAGACTCTGGGTCGAAGGTGTCGTCCTCAATACCTTAGCCCTGTAGTGACAAGCAGTCACTACCCTTACAGGAATAGTGTCTCGAAGAACCCAGAGAAGAGACCTCTGAACCCCAAGGAGTGTACTCACAGAGCACTTAGGGAATGGAGCTCTAAGTGCATGCAGCCCTTGGTACAAAACTCCTGACCACCATCAACACTCAGAAGGAGCTTGTTTTTCTTTGGGGGCGTTTTTTGCATCTGTTCGGTCTCAGGATGCAATATTTCTACCAGGTGGGGTCCGTTTTGAAGCGCCTACCTATCTGGGTGCTCAACCCTGGTCGATGGCAGATATGAATACTTTCTTACATGTGAGCTTCATAGGCCATTGCTCCCTTCACCTCTCTGAGGGGACCATGTTCTGGCTAGTTGTCTCCGGTAGGCATGACAACTCCATATGACTGAAGCCCCCGTATTAATATTAGCTAATATCAGTCCAATAGCTCCAGGGAGACAACAGGGTTTCCCCACAGAAATGAGACTGCAGCCTCCAAAATGTAAAAAAAAAAGACCTCCCCCAAAATAAAAGAAACAACCAAACCTTCATGAAACTAGCCCCACACCCCCAACAAGGGGGGGCTAGTTTCATGCCCCAATGAGGCACTTCCCTCATTGGAACATTCCCATTGCCCTCCCCCAATGAGGGCTTCCCCCTCATTGGGGAAAGGGGTAAGCGGGGAGGCTGGGGCAACCGGCTTCAGTTCTTTTCTGATGTGCTTCTCTGGCAGTCAAGTGTTGCTCATCTGTCCCGTTTTTGTGTGGATTTCTTGCCTTTTCGGCAGTTTTACATAGGAGTGTTTTACATAGGAGCCTGGAGTTTAAGTGTACTAGGGCTGCATGTGCTCAAGGGGCACATGCAGCCCCTTGAGTTTCTTCAGTTTCAGGCACTTCCATTTCCTGTGCACTATAAGTACTGCCCTGGCTGTTCTGGGAACACTCCCATTAGGGGGTTTCCTCATTTGGGGTGGTCCTCACCTTTACAGTATGCCAAGGGTCTTGCACTTTGTCTTACCAGGGGTTAGGAGTGTTTTTATGACTAGTCGGGCACACTGCAGTTTGCACAGCCTAAACTTTACTAAGTTGCATTTGGGCGCACTTATGTTTCTCACAGGCTGCTCATTCACAGCAGTTTAGTGTTGGGAGTTTTATATTATGTGTATTTTTTGGTTTGACTTGTGTCGCTTTTTGCTTATTTTGGCTCGAGAGTTCTGCCTTTCGCCTTATAAGGTGTGCCTAGGGAGTGCGCGGTGGAACCCCCTTGCTGCCCGCTTGAATTTTCCTTAGGCTTTGGGTCGTCTGGTTGCCAGTGAGTGCGTTGAATCAGGCAGTGAGTGCGTTGCATTGCCGTGTTTTCCGTGTTGCAGCACTCCACGTTGTGTGCCCAGTTGGTTGCCATGGATCTGCCCCGTTTGGGTTTTAGGGTCTTGGAATTAGAGGTGTTGGTTGACTAGACCTTGGTTCTGTCTGCATCTCCTCATCCTTACTTGTTGGGCATGGTTCATCCTTCTCCACCCTCCCTTCCCTGCATCTGGCTCCGAAGCATCTGAGGGTTTCGGACTCTGGGCAGGGTTTAGCTCAGGATGTTGCTTGGGCGACTTCGGGGGTTGCCCATTACGATTCAGGCGCGGAGGTAGTTGAGCAGCTCTTTCCCACAAAAGCTTCAGAGTCCTCCCAGCCGACTCCCTCTTTTGAAGATTTTTTCTTGGGCTCCGTCTTCTCTTCACGGAATGTTGGGCGTGGATGAAGGCTCTGCCCTGGAGCCCTTGCCTGTGGTTCCGGGGCCTTGGGGGGAGTCTGATTAGAGCTCTTGAGCTTCGTTTGACCTTCTGTGGGCCTTGTGCCCTCTCTGCAGGGTCTTTTGTTGCAGGGTAGGGAATTTTCTTATCCTTCTTTACTGTATGAATTTGAGTTAGGCAGGGCTCCACCCAGGGTTTGTTTCCGGGTTCCTATAGGCGCCTTGGGTTCGTCCTTGGACCACCAAAAGCTCATGTTTTGTACCTTTAATTTTATTCAGTCAGAAAAATAAAGCAAAACCAAACAAACATTTCTAGATCTAGAATAGCATATATAAGTACTGCACAGTGGAACGTCGGCTTATGAATGCCCCTATTTGTGAATTGTTCTGGTTACAAGCTCAATTTCTCATAAAATTTGAATAGGTTTATGAGCTTTGCCTCGAGTTTGTTGATCTTCTTGAGGTTATCTTGAGATGATTTCAGGGCTTAGCGTCCCCGCGGCACAGTCCTCGACCAGGCCTCCTTTTTGTTACACATCCCCCAGGAAGCAGCCTGTAGCAGCTGTCTAACTCCCAGGCAACTATTTACTGCTAGGTAACAGGGGGCATCAGGGTGAAAGAAACATTTTGCCCATTTGTCTCCGCCTCCACCGGGATTGAACCCGGAACCTCAGGACTACGAATCCGAAGCGCTGTCCACCCAGCTGTCAGGCGCCCACATATTGATACACATATTGGTTGACCGAACACGTGGTTCCTGGTGGACCGGGCGACCGCACCTCAGTTTAACAGTGCCTCCCGTGTAGTGACAATTGTGCTTGAAATCTTTGTAAAGAATTCATTGTTTTTCAGCTTATTTTATTTCTAAACATAAAAGTAATTATTATATACCATGCCATGGCTCCCAAGAAAGTCAGTGGTAAGGTTCAACCTATGAAAACACATGTGAGGATGACCGTAGAAGAAAAACAAGTCTCTAAGGAAAGGTTCTTAGTGAGACAAAAAGCAGTGAGCCACAACCAGGTCCTAGTGGTATGCAGGCAAAACGTAGGAGAGAGAGAGTACCTAGAGAAGTCATCACTGCTGATGTTATAACGGAAGGGAACACCTCTTCCTACACTAACATCTGTCCTCATTCCCCCCCCTCCTCACTGTGTTACATACACCAACATCAGTAAAGGTAAGCTATAATTGTACATACTATAGTACAAAAGACTTGTATTGTTATGTATGAAATGTATTCATAAGTTAATATTTTTGCGAGTGTGGAATGAATTAATTCAATTTACATTATTTCTTATGAGAAAATTTGTTTGGGTCACGAGCGTCTTTAGGAATACAGTGGTACCTCGGAATGCGAGTGTCCCTGTATGCGAGTTTTTCGGAAGACGAGCAGGATTTCCTCGAAAATTATGTCTCGGAACGCGAGGGTTACCTCGGGACGCGAGTTTGTTGATACGCGTACAGGCCGACCTAGCGCGTGGTGGATCGGCGATCGTCGCCCCTCCGCCCCCTCAGTTTACCATTGTCTCGCCCAGTGACTATCCCACATCAATTCTTCACCTGGATTTTCAGTGTTTTGTTGGATTTTGGTCTTGACTATACAAATTGTTATTATATATCTCACCATGGGTCTCAAGAAAGCCATTGATAAGGTTCAACTAAGAAAATAGCTGTGAGTAGAGGCAGTAGAGGATGTCCCTCCTTGATTAAGAAAATGTGTGAAGTATGGGAAGAACTGCAAAGTTTGTTGAAAAAACTCACCCAGATAAAGCTGTAGCAGGCCGTTGCATTGACCTTTTAAATGATAATGTGATGTCTTACTACAGACAAGTGTTAAAATGTAGGGAAAAACAAGTGTCTTTAGAGAAATTCTTAGTAAGACAAGCAAGTCCTAGTGGTATGCAGGCAAAATGTGCCAGTGTGTGCATACCAGTGAAGTCCTCACTGCCTGATGATAATGGAAGGGACTCCCCTTCCAAACAGTAACTCCTCTCCTCCTCCCCCCTCCTCACCATCTTCCATACGCCTACAGCATTCAAGAGCAAGGTAAGTAATAACTTGAACATAGTTTTGTAGGTTTATTTAGATGAATTAGGTATAAAAATTAGTTTGATATGGGGTTTTTGGGGTAGTCAGGAACGGATTAATTCATTTCCCATTATTTCTTATGGGGAAATTAGCTTCAGAATACGAGTTTTCGGAATACGAGGCGTCTCCAGGAACCAATTAAACTCTTAAACTGAGGTATGCCTGTAGATGAAATTCGTAGACGAAGTATNAAAAAAACAGAACATCCGCCGAAGTCAGATCCGCCCTACGGGTAAACCAGCACGGCTAAGATCAGCTCCCGCACTGCCGCCCAAACAACCGACGTGTGACCTGGGTGCTCTCCAAAAACAGTCGTAAGCGGGACTGTAGCTGCAACAACGCTGCCAGAGGGAGAGACAAGGAAGCGACCCGAGAGTCCCACACAAGACCCAGCCCAGTGCGAACATGAGCGGGAACTAAATGGGACTTCCTCTAATACACCAAGAACCCGAACCAGGTGAGCTGGTAAGGAACCAAATCTTTGGCGACCAGACACGCGGATTGGCTGGAAGCCCACATTGGCCAATCGTCAAGGTAAGCCAGAACTCAAACGGGTCACCACGACCCAGTTAAGGCATGTGGACACGCGAGGTGCCAGATCCAAACTGAGAAAGAAGGCAACGAAAGCGTGAAGTCTGTCACTCCACGACAAAACCAGGCCAGTCCCTGAACACCGGATGAATTGGGAGGTATGAATACACATCCCAGAGGTCCAGAGACACCATCCAGGCACCCGGCACCAAAAGCAGCCAGACCCAAGACAGAGTGGCCATCTGAAGGAGGGGCAAAAGACCCAGGGGGAACAGACGGGACAAGTCCAGTATGAATCGCAGATCTGCCCAGTCTCGTTTCGGAACTGAAAACAGGGGGAAACCCACTCCAGGATGACCTGACAGCGCAGGGGAAGAGGCCCACCCCGCAAGCCCTAATCCCCCTGAAGGAGAAGGAAAGAAGCAATGCCACTGCAGACCAGAGGAAAAGGACCCGAATTGCCCACGAATCGTGAGACCAGGCGAGAACAAACAGCGCGAGCCTCCCCCTATCGTCCCGCCAACAGGGCGAACCGTGAAAGGGCTGCAGACCCCTACGAGAGCCTGACTGACGCTTAGAGCGATCAATGAGCCAACGACCCCACATGAGGGCCAGTCCTGAATCTGTCTTACGACGACCGAAGGATTCCTGAGAACTCGCGCGACCCTTCTGGGCAGGACCTCCAAGGCCCCCCCAGAGAACCAACCAGTCTGACATAGGCTGTCAACTAGACAAAGCTGCCTGCAGAAAATGCACCACTGCAGACTCTGCAAACAGCAACAGACAAAAAAGGGATGAAAATCTATGAGCCAGGGCCCAAGACGATTCCTAAAAATAGAGGAGCACCGCCTGTCAGCACGCGAGGCGAGAAGCGAAGAACAGACACCACTTCCCTCAGAAACGGCGCATACAATTTCACCAAGGCAGCCGGCGCCTGTGCTGCCAAAGCAAGCACACCGGGCAATGGCCCGGTGCCCAGCCAAACCCACCACAAGCCAGTCCGAAGACAGCTCCAGCAGGGCAGTGAAGTACAAGACCGAAGCCAAGTGCCCACAGGCGCACAAATCCTTGACCACCAGGGATGCCGAAAGCGAGGGAACCTGCACATGAAGCTGCATCTGGCCGACATTAAAAGGAAGGACAGGGGCGAACAAACATGCATTGAGGTGCTCCAACTCACCTCCCAGGAAAACCTGAACGACTGTAGACAACTCTTGCCATGCAAGTGCGCAGTCCAACAGGATGAATGCCAAGCCTCCAACGAAAGAAAAAGGCAGTCTGCCAGCCAGGAAGACTCTGGCACCTTGTAATGCACCCAATAAGAAAAAAAAAGAGCCAAATTGAAAGGCAGCGGCTTCATTATCGAGGTCTAGTCTGGGTCTCGCAGGAGGTATGCCGCAAGGGCCTCCCACACCTTCCTCGGTGAGATGCGGAAAGCCAAAACCTCCAGGAGGAGGGAACCAAAGAACCCAAGGGAACTTGGAACCGAACCCAGGGAGGGGTCGAACTCATAACAAAATCGCACAGGAAAGGGGATAGGAAAACCCCTCCCTCTCTAACAACAAACCCCGCGCCAAGAGTACCGAACACCCAAGCTGTGACAAGTGGGACCCAGGCCCCACCAAGTCAACTCCTCCCGAGCCCCGGAATCCTCCATGTTAGGACCTGAGGCCGAGCCATCCTCCAAACCCTCTGCCCCTGGAGAAAAAGCAGAGTCCACCCAGAAAAGCAGGGATGAATGGGGCCCGCTGGCATGGCCCAAAGTTCCAGCAGGAGAACCAGGCTCAAATGCCTCCACTGCCGATCCGGAAGGGGCAATCCCCAAAGCCGCCCGAGTCTCACTACCAGTATATTTCAGTGGAGCAACTGCGGGGCATCCAAAACAGGCAACCAACCTCGCACGTTGCTGCAACCTAAACCTCGCATGCAACGTCTCAGTGGACTGGGTGAATGGAGTACAAGCAAAGAGCACCACTCGCAGGACTCCAGGTCATAGGTGTCACTGATCTTAACAGGCAGCAAGGCGGCGGCAGACGGTGAGTGTTACCCTGAGACAAGGAGACAGAGCAACCTTTAAACTCGCACAAGGTGAGGTGGGACTCAGAGGTCTCCTACATTGGACCACTGAGCCCCAAAGGGGGTTTCCAGGGCCCTTAGGCTGACTGCTAAGGGAAGCCCAGGTGAGGTACTGCTAACTGGTTATATCCCAGAGCTACCAAGCAAACAACTAAAAGCTGAACCCCTGCGACGTGTGCAAGCACGGAGACCTAGTGGAGGGCCACCAAAACCCTACAAATGGTCCTACTGCCACACCAGGCAGACTAAAACAAAAATAAAAGAAAAACACCTCAAAAGCACGTCTCCAGGTGAACAGAACCGGTCGCTATGCGTATATCAGACAGCTGCACAGCACCTTGCGCCCCAGCCAGCGACGAAACTACCTCCTACCAAAGGGAAAACAGGAGTAAGAACCTCCCCAGCTGAACCCCCCAAGGGCAGGCAATCACCAAGCAGCGACAGGACCACACGGAGGTAGCTGCTCCTGAACGGCTCATGGAACCCTGAGGCTGCAAAAGCTGTACTTACGGGGCACCTAGGGAAGGTAGCCCTAGGTGCATGCAGCCCCAGTACTCTTGTGTTACTGCTGGCTCACACACTACCAAAACAGAGCAACAACACAGCACTGCGCAAAGAGTGGAGCCAGAGCGATCGACCGTCACCAACACAACAGCCTCTTGAACTGAGGAGAGTTGCCAGCGTGGTGGTCTGGACACCCCCCCCCTCCCAGGGAGGGGGTGGGGGGTTGCGCAGACGGATGTGTGGCGGTTGTGGTGATGTCATGTTTGTTTCTTTGTTTTTAATTGGGGAGTTCTGCTTGCTAGTTCAGCTTTCGGTTTGCAATTTTTGACCAGCAGCAGTTTGTTTTGAGATTCCTACCTTTCTGGGTGCCTGACCTGGTAGATGACAGACAAAGACTGTTACCAATTACACAGGGGTGTCTTTAGGCCATTGCTCCTTGTGCCTCTCTTGAGAGGGGCCTGGTTCTGACTGTGGTCCCTGGTAGGCTTAGAACTCCTTCAATTGATTGTTGCCACGGTCTAATATATACACATCAGCCTGGTATAATTCCGGGGAGCTGAAGGGGCTTTCCACAGAAAATTTACTTGCACTTACCAATGACGTAAATGAGCCGAGAAGTTGGGCGATGACGTCACGCAACATGATCGCTCAAGCAAGGTGCATCCCCGAGGTGTCGCGCACAGCATTCAAGCCACCCGAGTAGCCGCAAATTTATTTTCATGGCATTATTTACAGTATCTATGGTGTATTTTACAACCATTTTTTTCACTGATATTGTTCAATATATTGTCACTTGATGTTGTATTATAATACAACTGTCATAAATTCAATACACTCTCACACATTAGGGTCACAAGTATGTGCACAAAAATGTTGTATTTTTCAGAAAATATAAAATGTATTCTGATTTATTTTCAATATATACACTTGCTCACTCAATATGTACAGATTTTTGCACCATTATTTGACATTTAAAAGTCCTGGAGAGTGTGATACTCTTTGAAACAGTCGACGTAGCACAAAGGGACGGCACACGCTGGACACTATGTTAGCATCAATTTATGTTTCTGTGGCCTCTTTTGTGTGGTCTTGCACACAATGCACTCATGCTGGCCTATTGCATGCTTTCCAGTTGGTGGTAATTTTTGTATTTTGTGTACCTGAAAGGCCTCCCTGTAAGTGAGCCTAGGTGTGGGAGCATGGTGCAATACTGGGTTCTGAATTGGACTTTGTATGCCAGGAATTTCTTTGCCAAACTTTGTTACCCGCTCAGAGGGTAGAAAACCTCGTCGGGGTCCAACGGGGCCCGAGGCCCCCCCAAGTCAGCCCTGGGAACCTCCACGGCAGGACCTGGGGTTGAGCCATTCCCCCAAAGCCCCAGCCTCACAAGAAAAAGCCAGGGCAGCTGGATAAACACTAAAGAAGGGAGCCCACTGGCAGACCCATAGATCACAGCTGGAGGAACAGGCTCGAATGCCTCCATCGCTACCCCGGAAGGGGAAGCGACGAGAGACCGCCCTAGTCTCAAGACCATCAAAACCCTGCCCTGATCCCGAACCTGAACCCACAGTCAGTGAGGATCCGGATGCAGTGAGGAAGGGGGGGGGGGGGACCAGAATAAACTACAACAGGGGAAAGACAAGGGGGCGCAGATGGAAACAAAACCGAAGTGACCAACACCCCCCAAGCCCCGTCACAACAACCAAAACGGGGCAACCTTAGGGCTTCCAGGGAGCAAAGAACCTAGTGCATTGTAACCACCTGAACCCAACGTGCAATGATCATGTTGCCTGCACCCGCATAGTCAGCATAGGATATAGGACTGGGTAACTGAGTCACAAACAAGCAACAAAACTCGCAGGACTCCGGGTCGAAGGTGCCACTGACCCAACAGGCAGCAGACGGAGGCAAAAACAGTAATTACCTAAGTGTAGTTACAGGATGAGAGCTATGCTCATGGTGTCCCGTCTTCCAAGCACTCTTTGTCATATAGCGCTTTGAAACTACTGACGGTCTTGGCCTCCACCACCTTCTCACCTAACTTGTTCCAACCATCTACCACTCTGTTTGCGAAAGTGAATTTTCTTATCTTTCTTCGGCATCTGTGTTTAGCTAGTTTAAATCTATGACCTCTTGTTCTTAAAGTTCCAGGTCTCAGGAAATCTTCCCTATCGATTTTATCAATTCCTGTTACTATTTTGTATGTAGTGATCATATCACCTCTTTTTCTTCTGTCTGTGTGAGAGTTACCCTGAGACAAAGGGACAAAGCAACCCTCGAACTCGCACAAAGCGAGGGTGGGAACTTAGTGGTCACATCCATCAAACCCATGCGCCTTCGTGGGGATTCCTAAGGTCATGAGATGGAACTCACATTCAGGGAAGCCCAGGCAGGATACTGCTAACCGGCGCCCAAGTCTACCAAACAACTTACTAAAAACTGAACCCCCCGGGATGTGTGCACTCACGGGGATCAAGCAGGGGTATACCACCGAAATAGAGAAGAGTACTCAGTACACAGGGGGTCAACAACTAAGGCAGGCCCCCCCCCCCACCAGGCCGGCAAACAAAAATAAATATGAAACCCGCAAGAGGGCAGCGTACCCAAGGCAGAACAGAGCCGGCCGCCATGAATGGTGAAAACAAGCTGCGCAGTGCCCTGCGCCCCTTACCAGTGCAAACTGCCCCCTATGGTAAGGCATACAAAGGAAGTGGAACACCCTAGCACACAAAGGCCGGCCAAAAACTGAGCAGTAAATGGCCAAGCAGAGGCAGAACCCAAGGAACCTGTGGAAGGTGGCCCCAAGCCCCAAGGGCAGCACTTACTGGGCACCGAGGGAAGGTAACCCTAGGCGCATGCAGCCTGAGTCCTGAAGAATCACTCCTGGCTCGCACACCCCTATAAGACAGCCACCACGCCACAAGGCACAGAGCTGAGACCAAGACTGGAGCCAGAACACACGACTTCCGCCTAGCGCATCAGCCTCAGAACTGGGGTTTTCGTTTGCCGGCACGAGGGGTCCTGGACTCCCCCTTCCCCCTCCCGGGAAGGGGGGGATGAGCTGCACAGACAGCGGCACGGCGACATGGTGACGTCATGCTCATTAGCTCGTTTTTATTTTGGGAGTTCTGTTCACTAGTTCGGCTCTCAGTAGCAATTTCTTAACCAGCATAGGGGTTTGTTTTGGGATGCTTACCTTTCTGGGTGCCTGACCCGGTCGCTGGCATAGAATGCTTCCAACCACATGGGGGTTTCTATAGGCCATTGCTACTCGTGCCTCTCTGAGGGGGCCAGGTTCTGGCTCGTGGTCCCCGGTAGGCCTAAGAACTCCATACACATTTCTGATGCCAAAGTCTGAAATTAGCAATATCAGCCTGGATAGTTCCGGGTAGCCGATGGGGCTTCCCCAGAAAAGGTGACTGTCACCCTCGCACAAAGTGAGCTGGAACTCAGAAGATGCACCTATCAGTCTACTGAACCCCAATGGGGTTCTCCAGGGCCCATAGGCTGACTGCTATGGGAAGCCCAGGCAAGGTGCTACAAGTCAGTGAAACCCGAGAGCTAACAAAGGGGGATTCTTGAGGTTATCTTGAGATGATTTCGGGGCTCTTTAGTGTCCCCCTGGCCTGGTCCTTGACCAGACCTCCACCCCCAGGAAGCAGCCCGTGACAGCCGACTAACACCCAGGTACCTATTTTACTGCTAGGTAACAGGGGCATAGGGTGAAAGAAACTCTGCCCAATGTTTCTCGCCGGCGCCTGGGATCGAACCCAGGACCACAGGATCACAAGTCCAGTGTGCTGTCCGCTCGGCCGACTGGCTCCCTGAGCCGGTCGGGATGAGCTGACAACTGAACCCTTGCGACGTGTACAATCACGGGGGCCTAGAGGTGGGCCACCAACAAACCTTAAATGGACCAATAGCCAAACAAGGCAGAACCCCTTCTGGCTAAAACATAAAAAGGAAAAGAAAACCCCCGCAAAAGTACGTCGTCTCCAGAAGGAACAGGCACATGGCTGTTGCGTAGGTAGGCAAGATGCATAGCACTTTGTACCCCAACCAGCAACAATACCACTGAGCTGAACAGCAAGAACCCATACGGAAGTGGATTCCCGAAGGCTCTATGGAAGGTAATCCTAGCACCCAAGGTAGTACTTACAGGGCGCTCAGGGAAGGTAGCCCTAAGTGCATACAGCCCCAATACACTGATGTTACACCTGGCCACCACACCACAAACAGCAGAGAACACCACTAAGGCAAACCACTGCCAAGAATCACATCAGTCAATGAACTGAAGTGAGTAGCTGATGTGGGCTCAGAGGATCCCCCCCTCCTCCTCTCAGGGAAGGGATGGGAGAGGGGATCCCTGGCACGAACAAGTGGCACAGTGGCGGTGTATGACATTGGCTTGTTTCCTTGGGTGTTGGTGGATCTCTGCATCTCTGTTCAGTCGTCGGTTGCAATTTTCTTACCAAGTGGGGTTTGTTTTGTTATGACTACCTTTCTGGGTGTCTAACCCCGGTTGATGGCAGACAAGGAATACCCACAACCACATGGGGGTTTCCATAGGCCATTGCTCCTTTGCCTCTCTGAGGGGGGCCAGGTTTTGGCTCGTGGTCCCCGGTAGACTGAACTCCAATTGAATGATGCCCCAGACTAATATATCACATATCAGTCCGATAGCTCCAGGCAGCTGACAGGTCTCCCCACCGAAAGAATGATTTTTATGCTTATTTGTAGTGGAAATCAATGGAAGACTTTCTCATAAGCAAACCAGGGCATTCACAGGACTGAAATTTGTACTTTAAAACTTAAAAGATACAAAAATATTAAAAGAAAAAATACTTTCCCAAAAAATTTTGGTATAAAAAGTGTGAACAAAAGCTAATTCTATTATTTGCACAGACTAAAACAATTTACAAAAAAAAAAAAACTGCATTGAATGTAATTAAACACCATTTTCTGAATGAGTCTCGGGGGTTCCTCGGAGCTTACCGGGGCTATCTTAAGGTTATCTTGAGATGATTTCGGGGCTTTAGTGTCCCCGCGGCACGTTCCTCGACCGGGCCTCCACCCCCAGGAAGCAGCCTGTGACGGCTGACTAACACCCAGGTACCTATTTTACTGCTAGGTAACAGGGGCATAGGGTGAAAGAAACTCTGCCCATTGTTTCTTGCCGGCACCCGGGATCAAACCCGGGACCACAGGATCACAAGTCCAGTGTGCTGTCCGCTCGGCCGACTGGCTCCCCGGCTAAAATGTATGTATTAGACCACGGCATCAGTCAATTCGATTGGAGTTCTTGCCTACCAGGGATCACGAGCCAGAACCTGGCTCCCCCTCAGAGAGGCATGAGGAACAATGGCCTATAGAAACCCCTATGTGGTTGGAAGCATTCCATGTCTGTCATTGACCGGGTTAGGCACCCAGAAAGATAGGCATCCCAAAACAAACTCTAATCTGGTTAAAAATTGCTACCGAGTACTAAAATATTAAGCAGAACTCCCAATCCGAAAACAAGCATGTAGTCACAACCGCCACTGTCTATGCAGCTCCTCCCTTCCCTGGGAAAGGGAGATCCCCAGACCTCCCACGCCAGCCATCCAGCCCCAGTTCAGAGTCTGAATATAAAAAAACCTGAATACTGCCGACTGGAGGGCGGGAGGGTTGCCGGGGACCCTCCGGGACTCACCCATAAAATGGCATTTCATTACATTCAACGTTGGTTTTCTGTGGAGAGCCCCTCCGGCTCCCTGGAGCTACCTGACCACAGAAAAAGTAAAAGAAGGACTTACCCAGGAGGTGGACGCCACTCACACCTCAACTCGAAGTCAAGTCAACTGGCTGTAACCTGCGACCCAAAGTCACACATGCCTAACTAGGGCCAGGAACATTAATGAGGTAACAGGCATCCCAGAGGTCCAGAGACAACATTCAAGAACAAAGCTCCAAGAGAAGCCGGACCTGGGACAGAGTGGTCATCCGAAAGGAGGGGAAATAGACCCAGGGGTTTAGACGGGACAAGTCCAGAATGAGCCTCAGATCTGCACAACAGGAAACAGGCGGGAAACACACCAGAGGGACATAGACATTTCGACCACGCCCAAGTGTACCCACTCCAAGATGAGCTGAAGGAGCGCAGGGAAAAAGGCCTGCCCCACCAGCCCCCAAACCTCCTGAAGGAGGAACAGCCACCCAACGCCACCACAGGCGGAGGAGACGACCCAAAACACCCACAAATTGTGGGACCAGGCATGATTAAACAGCACGAGCATTCCCCCCCCCATCTACCAAGCTCCGGTAGCTTGGTAGATAGGGGGGTTCTGCTTGATAGTTTGGCTTTTGGTCGCAATTTTTAACTCGCTGTAGTTTGTTTTGGGATGCCTATCTTTCTGGGTGCCTAACCCGGTAGATGGCAGACATAGACTACTACCAACCACATGGGGTTGTCTATAGCCCATTGCTCCTTGTGCTTCTCTGAGGGGCCCAAGTTTTATCTCGTGGTCCCCAGTAGGCTAGAACTCCATTGAAGTAACTGATTCCACAGTCTAATACATATACAGTATACGTATCTGCCCGGTAAGCTCCGGGGAGCCTCCGGGACTCACCCAGAAAATGGTGTTTCATTACATTCAATGCTGTTTTTTTGCTCTCATTTAACAGAAATTAAAACTTGGCATACAATGCCTGGAAGTGAAAACACTGATGTAAACTACATAGATTATCATTTTTATGAATGGACAACATGCTGCTTAAAATTTTAGGAACACTATTCTACTTTTGCTTAGGTGTTGAGAAAAAAACTCTGCAGAGAATATAATGAAACGCCACTTTCTGGGCAAGTCCCGGTGGCTTCCTGAAGCCGAGATAGCTCCCAAGTACAGAGGAACCTCTGTTAACGAATTTAATCCATTCCGGCACCTAGCTCGTCATGTGAAATGCTCGTCTTGCTAAACAAATTTCCCCATTTAAAATAATAGAAATACAATAAATCCGTTCCACCCTGAAAAACATCAATATGAAATTTTATAATGTAATTATAATACTGTATATGTAATTATTATAAATGTTTTGTTTTACTGTTTTCAATTGTACTTTACCTTACAAAGAGTCGTTGCTAGCTTGAGGGAGACGATGAGGAGGTGGGGGAGGAGAGAGGTTACGGTGTGGAAGGAGAATCCACCTCTGAGTCAGGTGGGCTCTCTATTCTTGTGACAACACTATGTTTAGCAAGCAGCTTCTTTTGCGACATCGAAGGTTACAAATTGCAGTCACAAACCCCCCCCCCCCAAAAAAAAAACAACAACAAAGAAACGCACAAATAAATGCAGAGGGATGCTTATCCTGCACGATAAAACAACAACACTGTCATCGGAGGCATCCGAGAATCTGTGAGAACCAGGGGGTACGCTAGTACCCCCCTGGTTAAAACCAAGTACCACGTGGTTTTCTGGTTAACTGAGCAGATGCTCGTCAATTGAGACAAATTTTCTGCGAGTGGCTCGCTCATTTTCCGAAATGCTCGTAAATGGGGCTGCTCATCACCCAAGTTCCTTTGTGTCGTGGAGTTCTGTGCGGCCTACTTAGCACTAGAACCAGAACCTGGCTCCCTTACAGAGGTGCTGGTAGCAGGTGACACTCTGCCACCTCACTTAAGATGTGGTGGAGTGTTAAGAGAGACTGAAGCCTCACAACCCGCCGAATGAACTTCCCAATACTGTAAACAAATGATAGCGTCTCTTTTAACAAGCATGCACTCATTTTCCCTACTCCTCCCACTCATTTCGGGAAGGAGGGGATCAGTTTTGAAGCAGATGCACACACAAAACACCCCCCAACTGAAGACATGGAGGGGAAGGTAGGGGAATCGTGAAGCCACTGAGGTTTGACTAGAAAATTGCCATTTCATTACATTCACCACAGGTTTTCTAGAGAGGAGTACCCTGTTGTTCTCTGAAGCTAACTATCCATGGAGAAGAAAATATGGACTCACCAGGGAGGGGAAACTGTAGGCAGTCACAACGAGGCCGAGACAGGATCGAGGGAGACAACCCAATGCTATGAGCCTTGAAAAAAGGAACAAGGAAAACAGGGTTGACACACAAAGTATCCACTGAGGTAGGATTGGTGGCATGAAGGAAGTAGTCGAAATCTGTCACTGGGCACAGCACATGATGCATCCCCAGTCTAACCAAGCATTGATAAATAAAGGCCCTCCAGAAGCTGGGTGACCCATTTTTTTTGCCAGAAAAGGAGCCAGCAGTAGATGAACAAAATCTACTGCTGTTCAACATAGTCTTCACCATGGTCAAGAGAACAAAAACTCCACCCCTGTAAGAGCACCCCCAAGAAAAATAAAGAACAATTAAAAAAGAGCGAGCTTTCAAAAAGAACCCCAGACAGAAAATTGAGAGAGAGTTCAAAGACCAAGCGGGATCATGTAGTGCTTGAGCAAGCCGGAGTGAAACAATGCATGAGAAAGCTTCCAAAATGGCACCGAACACTTATTGGCGTTGAAGTCGTGCACAGTGGTTATGCCAGTGCTGCTGATAAGAGGTAACAGCATTTGGCACAAGGTGCCCCATCAAGAAACAACTAAGAAAAGAACAAAAAGAACTGCTTGCTCAAAAAACGAAAAGTAATGACAGGGAGAAAAAGTGGGAAAAAAGGGGGGGGGGGAAAGAGAGAGCACCAAGAACTCTCATACTCTCAACGTAAAATATATATTATACACACTTCCGTGGAAATAAACATTCCAGTCACCAGGGCTGTATGGGTCTCGATCCGTGGACCACAGATTTTGACTTGATAGAACGTCGGCCTCACACGTGTATGGTCCACGGATTGAGACCAATACAGCCCAGGTGAATGGAACCATAAAATAATTCACCAGTTGTTGTAGAGATGATGATAAAAACACACAAAAAATACCAGACATGAAGGGCAAGGAGGTTGAACCAACAATTTCAACTGGCCGAACTTCTGAAAATTAGAGCAGTGGAAAAACCCAGAGTTGAATGTAACGAAACGCCATTTTCTGGGTGAGCCCCGAAGGCTCCCTGGAGCTTATCAGGCTAATGTATGTTATATTAGACCGGGACATTACCTATGTAGTTCAGACCTACCAGGGACCAGCGCCAGAAACCTGGCGCTGGTCCCTGGTAGGTCCCTGGCGCTTCAGAGAGGTTTCAGGGCAATGGCCTGGAAACCCCCCCCCCTTGTATTTGGCGGTTTTCCTTATCTGCCATCGACCAGGGTAGGCACCCAGAAAGGTAGGCAACAAAACAAACCCCACATGGTAAGAAACAAAAAAAAAAACTGAACAGAAAGGTAGAAAACTCCCTACAATCCCAAGGAAACAAGCAAAAATCACATTTACTGCTGCGCCGAATGTCCGCGCAGCCCTCCTCGCCCCGAGAGGGGGAGGGGGGTCCCAGACCTCACCGCACCGGCTGTCTAGCACCAGTTCGAAAGTAAGCTTCAACCAACGCGAAAAAAAACCCCGACCAGTGGGAGGGAGGGTTGCCAGGGAGCCTCGGGGCTCACCCAGAAAATGGAGTTTCATTACATCATTCAACGCTGGTTTTCTGTGGAGAATCCCTACGGCTCCCTGGAGCTTTATAGCCAAAGAGAAGGAAAAGAAAGAGCTGACCCGGGAGGCAGCTGCCACATACTCCGCAACGTGAAGTCGAGACAACAGGCAACCCAAAGCAACACAAGAACGCACAGGAGCAGACACGCTCACAATTGAATAGGCAGCCAGGAACCTGTGCAACCCCAAATCATCGCATCCAAAATGAGCCCAAAACATCACCAAACACTGCAGCGAAAGCTGCAAACATCCAAACGGCATGGGCGCAAGGATAGACCGCAGGTTGGTAGACTTAAGAAAACTGCGGACAACCTGAGAGACCGGAGCCCTGAAACAGGAACGAGGGGAACCAGATCAACCCAAAGCGCATCCCCAGCCACGGCACGCAGGTAATGGCGAAGAGCCGCAACCGGACAACACATGTCGTACCCCCGGCCAAACCAACCAAGCATTAATAATGCAAGGACCCCTCCGGAAAGCAGCAGTCTCGACCGTCGCCAGAAAGACGGAGCAAGGCTGCAAGCATACAAACCTACTACCAATACCAAAAGAGCAGAAACCTCTGTGCTGGAGGAGAGCTGGAAGCTCCCCGACCCAACCCACAGAGGCCAATGCCAACAAAGTATAGCCTTTGAAAAACAATCTTGAACTGAAGGGGCTACCACAAACTGAGAAGAGGAAGGATAAAAGGGCACCCTGATCAAGGACCAGGATGGCTCAGGCGGTGCATGAGCAGGCTGGAGGTGAAACAACACGAGAAGCGTACGGAACGGGACGAATGTGACGTCTATCCTGAACGCAAGCTGGAGCGGCTCCGCCAGCGTCGCACAATATGAGGCGACAGTAAGAAGCATCAATTAACAGTCCTGAAAAACCCAAGAAAGTTCAAGACAACCCAATGAGAAAGAGAAGACAACCTAAGAAAAAGCAAAGAAAATGGCGAAAAGAAACGGCAGGAACGTCATACTGTCGCCAAGACGAAGCTCGCAGGTGGGACACCCGCATCAGCAGAGAAGACGCAAAGAGCAGAGGAGACCGAACCTGTCACGTACAGGACCGGTCCAACTTGCCGAAAGAGGCAGAGCTGCGGGAAACGCCCCTGGTTCGGACACCTATCAAGCAGCGTCTGAAAACAAAGCTGCGCCGGCCACCAAGGGACCAAGAGGACTACTCTCCTTGGGAAGGACTTCAATCGAGCCAGAACCCGAAGCAACAGCCAGACCGGAGAAGAGGAACAGGTAACTCCACTTCAACCAGCTCTGCCGAAGGCATCCACTGCGAATGCCTCGCAGGAGGGTAAGGGCCACATAGAATGGGAGATGCCGAGACCACGCCGACGCGAAGATGTCCATGTCCAGGAGTCCGTACATCCGGCAGAGCCAAGAAGACGAGTTGGCGACAACTGGCCAAACCATGAACAGAGGAATGAACGAGACAGGCTGTCCGCCAGGATGCAGGACACCCGGACATGAAACGCACAGCTAGCCAAACCCGAGGATCCAGCAGACGAGCCACTCGAAGGATCCACCCCAAATGTCAAGAACCTAAGAGAATCCCGTGGTTCTGGCAATGAACCACCAAAAACAATTGAATGGAGCCATATGGGAGAGCCCCGAGTGACCCAAACCGTCCGAAGCGCAAACCAGACAGCCACGAACTCCCGAACCATGCTGTGAGTCCGACAGATGGAGGGACCCCACCATCCCCGGCGGCTGGTGAGCACTGGCCACAATGCCCCAGCCGAGAGATGACCGTCCGTGAACACATCGAGCAAAGGCTCGGGGAGGCGCCAAGGCACGAAAAATCGATAACCCCAAAGAGGAAGCCAGTGACACAGCACCAACACAAGATCCCCGAAGGACAAACCCAATGATTGCGAGAGAAGTGGAAGGGGAGTCCCCAAAGGAACCGAACAGACGCCGAAGCCAAACCTGACCGACCAGCATGGCGAAGTTCAGACTCCCACAAACCGCTTGAGCAACCGCCGAGTGACCCGGGACTCCCTCATAACAGCCAAAGGCGGGACCACAGTCGCAGCAACGCTTCTGGAGGAAAAGACAAAGAAGTGGTTCAAGAGTCCTAAAAAAAACCCAGCCAGGTCCGAACCCGGGACGAAACCAGATAGAGTGGCCTCCAGATCACCAGGAATCTGAACCCAGCAATCTGGAAAGAACCACACTCCTAGCAAGCAGACAAGCGGACCGACTGGGAGCCCACACCAGCCAGTTGTCGAGGTAGGCCAGAAACCGAATCCCGAACAGACGCAGACAAGTCACCAAGATCCGGTAAAGATGCGTAAATACACTAAGTGCCAATTACAAACTAGGGAAAGCAACAAAAGTGGCAAGACTGAAGCCCCCACCACCAACTGTGCCAGTCCCAGAACCCTGGAGAGGAACGTGCTAAGAAGTGATCCGGAGGTTCAGGGACACCATCCAGGTACCCGGCCCCAACAGAAGCCGGACCGGAGACAACAGTCTTACGAAGAGGGCAAAGAATCCAGAAGAACTGCAAGGCCCATGTCTGCACTACAACAGGAGGGAACCACGGAAGGATGGGGCAGAGCGGCCACGTC